>OZ010577.1:70724326-70786826 GCA_963932145.1 Acanthosepion lycidas
TGGACAGATGTTTTTGCTTCTACAATTACAAGTAGGAGGATTACTGCGTGGATTATTCCTAGTTTTTTTCTTATTCTATCCATTTTTACGTTGTTTTTGTTGAATATTTTATGTAACTCAGTTGTTTTTTGGAAATGTTGCTTTAATAAATCAAAAAATATCTTGCCAATTTTTGTTTCTACTGCTAAATTAAAAGGAGGATTGAACCACAAAATATTTCTTTGCCGATTATTACGTTTATTCTGAGTACTGTTGTGGTTATTTATATTAATATATTCTAATTTATTTTTATGTCCACTCTTAAATAGGGCTTCTTCATAACTTGTTTTATTGGCCTCAAAAATGTCCCTATTGGAGGAATTAGTAGAAAGTCTATACCCAATATTTTTTGGAATATGCCTTATGATATGGGCTGGGTTGTTAGGTTTTATGGTTAAATATTGGGGTTTTTGGTTTTCTTTTTATACGGGGATATTGTGCCATATTGTAAATTCAACGTAATATCTAGATAGTTGGTGATGTTCAAATTAGTTTCTATATCGAGATTGAATCCGAATTTTTTAAAAATCAGTGCAGTTTTTTACGGATAGTGTCACATTTTTGAGGGTTACTATTGTCCACTATGATTAAACCGTCGTCGCGGTACAACCCATGGTTATTAAAGTCTATATATTCATTAAGCGTACGGAGCAGCAGGCACCCTACTAACTCGCACACCTCAGCACCATCATACGCTCCCATAGGGTTGTCAAAACCGTTAATATTATCTTTTTTTATCCATAAAGTATTATCGTGGAATAGCAATGTTTTTCTACAATGTCTAATTAGGTTTATTTTATCATCAGGAATTTGGATGTATTCTTTGGCTAAGCTGAGGGCTTCATTTAGGGTTTTCTCTGAAATAGACGGATAATATTCCTTAATATCATACCTAATGAATGAACACTTTTTATTTTTGTTGTGAGTTTCAAACCGTTTAATGCAATCCTTAGTAGATTGCCATTGGTTAATATTAACGAAAGTCCTAAGGGATTTACATATATCCTGCAGAATTATTTTACTTATTTTACCTAATTCTGTCTTGGTAGGGTTTATAAGTCTATATGCAGGATTATTAATAAAATTACTTTTATGATCTTTTATGTTGATGAAGCAAGTGTTTAGGTTTATTTTCTCAACCCGATTACCTAAATCAAATTTATTAATTAAGATACTAGCCTCATTGTTAATTTTAGTCTCTATGTCATTTGGAGCTTTTATATAATGTTTTATTACCTCTTTATGTAATATTTTTTTGTAATTATTGAGGCTCATTTTATATAAGAATTTTGATTTATCAGCTTTTACGTAGATAGTCTTGTCTTCCTTTATTTCTTTTATATTCTTAGTAATTTGTTGTTGCACGTTATTATTCCTTATCTTCCTATATTTTAATTTTTTAATAATGCCAAATAACTCCGATTCAAAGTTATTGAGTTCCTTAACATACGGGGGATGTGCATTGGTCTTAAATCCATAGCTCTCGTTGGTTTTACTATTTGGTTTATTATTTAGACAAAAATATGCACGCCACCTCATATTTATTATAAATTTTTCTAAATATAAAGCATAATATATTTTTTTAAAAACAAATCCACATTGCAACCAATTACGTTTGCGGTTTTTCTCTTCTTTTTATTATATCTATATCTATATCTATATCTATCTATCTATCTATCTATCTATCTATCTATCTATCTATCTATCTATCTATCTATCTATCTATCTCTCTCTCTATATATATATATATATATATATATATATATATATATATATATATATATATATATATACATACAACAAAATAATAACAACAACAACAATAATATTAATTATTATTATTTTTATTATTATTATCATTATTATAATGGTATTCTTATAAAGTAAATAAAATTAAATAATATTAATTTATAATTTAAATTTTTATCGATGTAGGCAAGAAAAACATAATGATCACAAACAAATAAACAAAGAAACAAAAAAACGGGAATACATGCTGTATACATATTAGTAAAAACATCCAACGACTCAAGTATAAATTTTCAAAATGAATGTTGTTAGGGAATTTTAAACCGTTTTTTTTATGTCTACACTTGAAGATTTGCTCATTTCTTTGGTTCCATAATTCATCTGTGTTTCTATATGTAATCACTATAATTTTCTCTTGTAAACATAGATTGCATCTGTCTCTGAAGTTGTTAGGAGACTCCATTTTATTTGTGGGGTAAAGCCTCCATGTTTAAGATTCAAGTAATGATTAGATAGTGCCGTTTGAAATCTTAAAGATGAATTGGTGAAGCAGTGCTGGTGTTTGTAAAATCTTTGCTTCAAACTCACAGCGGATATTCTTATGTGTACCTTCTTCTGGCTGATATCTTCATTCGAGAAAATAGAAGCTTAATATACTACATTATTAGTGGTACATACACCTTTAACTAAGCAGTTACAAGGAGGCATAATTCCCTGTGTTTTACTATCAGGAATATTTTTTAATAACAGGTTATGTGCATTAATTATACTGTTTATACTAGTAATGCAAATGTAACTATTTTTTTTAGATTTTTTTCTATTAAAATGTTTTGTTTAAATATTGTCATGACTGAAATTTTACTATTAAATGTAAAAAAAAAATATCTGCTAATATTAATATAAGATAATTTACTAAAAGATGGGTTAAACCTAATCGTCTTTCTTTTCTTTTTTTTGTTTTATTAGTTGAATAATTTTTCAAAGATTCCTGGTAACTTCTTTAAGTGGGCTTCATTATAACTTAATTCATTATCATAGAATATTTTCTTGTTAGATTATAATCTATTAATTCTAATGATTACAGTGTTAGGGATTTGACTTATTATAGACCTAGGATGATTACAGTTAACATTAAAATAAAATGTTTTTGTTATGAAAAGGTTTGAAAATGTTGTAGATAGGTTCAAAATTATGTCTAAGAAATGATCTATTTTAAGAATAGATTGAAAACCTAGAATTTGTTAAGCTTTTATAATCATTTTCTGTATTCTAGAAGATAGAGGACCATTACTATTTGGGATAATTATATGTCAATCATCTCTGTAGAGACCTACTTGATTAGGATTGATAATTCTGCTGGGTGTGTCTAATATATAAATATCTACTAAATAAGCAATTTGAGCGGAGTATAAATCCGGATGCAGTATATGACCAACAAAAGAAAAAAAAAACAGTCACTGCTTGTTTGATTTTCGTCAACGAAGCCACGTGAATAAAGTATATCGTCACCAGTCTTATTTGTATGTATCTCTTTGAATTAAATTCTTAATCATTTTATGTACCTATTCCTTTTTTCTTTTCTTTTTTTGCTGGTACTAAATCTCTTTTGTGAAGTGAATTTAGTCTTAACCCTTTTTCGAAAACTTTGATTATTAATTTTTTGAATTATTTTTTCTTTTCTGCTTCATGCAAGTATTGGTTGTCATTTTAACTCCTGGCTCACAGTCTTGGAATGTTTCAACTTCATTACAAAGTTAATGGTCATATTAGCACTGCCCACTCTCTTGGTTATAGGATATAAATTGGGACGTAGTATGTGGTCTCACTCATTGCTTAATTTTGGTCTACAAAGACGTGAATAAAGTATACCGTCGCCAGTTTTATTTGTATGCATCGCTTTGAATTTCACTCTTAATCATTTTTTGTAACTATTCCTTATTTTTTCTTCCCTTATTTTTTGCTGGAATTAATTCTTTTTTTCATTTTTTTTTCTTTTTTTAATTGAAGTGAATTTAGTCTGCCCAATTTTTGAAAACATTGTTTGAATATTAGTTCTTCGTTTTTTTTTTCTTGTTTTGGCTCATGCAAGTATTGGGCGTTATATTAATTCCTGGTCCACAGTCAAGGACTGTTTCGATTTCAAAAGAAGTGTATGCTGACACTTAAGTTGAAAGTTTACATTTCAGTTTCAATTCTGAGTATTACGCACGTTGCTCATGGACTTTTTGTATAGTGCTTGTCTGCATTTTGTTTCTTCTTATTTCTCTCTTTATTTGTGCATGTGTCTGTGTAATAGGAGTCAATATGCTTTCCTAACGTCCGGTTCATACTGTTCCTCTTCTCTTGAACAGGAGTAGAGGCACATCCCTTGTTTCCTGTTTAAGAAGGGGTTCACAGAACCTTTCCGTTTCTCGGTCGTCTGTATGTCGTTAATCTCCTGTGAATTGTGCGGTCTGTGGCAACGTCCCTTCATAATGAGGGTACCGGGTTGATATTATTCTGGTTGATGTTCCCGACTGGTAGTTAGGAGACCGAAATCTTGCGTAGTGTCTTGAAAGGCTACTCTGATCAACAATTGCGAGGTTCTTGCAGTGTCCTTGCAGTCACCTCCTGTGAGCAACCCTGAGGCCACATTATGTTGCAGTCTGCGCTAGTTCCTTTCTGTCCATGTCGCATAAGATGACCGTCTGCTACTATTATTGTAGACCTTTTCCTTATCAACGTAACTCAACAAATACTTAAACAATAAAATAAAAAAATAAATAAACCTAACATTTCCTTTTCTAACATCTGTGGTTAGAGAACTCACTTTGGAATCTCCAAACCATTCATATATGTATCTTTGTTTATCTCTCCTCAATTCAGTAACCTATCTCTTCTTTCTCTACCAATTCCCTCCCTCTCGTGACTGCTGTTTACTCTATAGCATTTATGACAATACAGACAAAGCCATCTCTCTACATATTTATGTTCGGTGACTTTAATTCCCACAATACCATGTGGCTTAGAAACTCTGTAATTGACATTGCTTACGTATAAACCCTTAACCTTTTAATCGCTCAATTCCTCACACGAATTGTTGAATTTCCTACATGTTTTTTCAGTAACCCTGACGGTAACGTTCCCTTCTCGATCTCGGTTTTATCTCAATCCCTGGCCGTTGACGAGCTAAGCTCTTGGCAACTATGATCATGCCATAGTGTCATCACCTTCTAGTTCTCCCCGCCAGCCAAGTATCTTCTACTAACAGAATATCTTTCTGTTATCAACGAGCAGACTGGGAATAGTTCCGTGATTTCCTTCGCGACGTCCCCTGGAATCTGGTCTTTAATCACCACGTTCAAAAATTTGCGTCTGAGATTTCCTCCTGAGTGAAAGATGGCATCTAGGCTTTTATTCCAGCAAGAAAATATAAACTTAAATCACGCTCATCTCCTTGATGCTCAGTTGCTTGCTCAGCTGCCCATATAAATCTTTTATTCTGTCTGTACCGAAGCGACCATTCTGACTGCACCAGACGTCTCTTTGTCTCAACCCGTAATGTGTGCAAGCGTGTCCTCAAATAAATAAATATCAATAATTATGTTATTGCTACCGATAATGTATACACACACACATGCATACATACATCTATATGGCCATGAAGATTTAGATCAAGCATGAAACAAACAGTCGCCTTTTTTATGTCCATTTTATATTTGCACACGCTTTATCCTTGATATAAATATAGTTTTAAGGTATGATATATTTCATGATAAACGCAATCGTCAGGCTATTTAAACCATTTTATATTTGGTACTTTAAAACTATATTTATGCGTTAAATGGCCTGACGATTGCGTTTAACAAGAGATATAATCTCGCTTCTGGGCGGTGATTAATTGTATACTTTTACGCATACACACACACACACACACAGAGACATATATATATATATATATATATATATATATATATATATATATAGTGAGAGAATTTTGAGGAATTAGAATAATCATAGAGTATTCCATCGAGTCAGAATGCAGAAAGCATTGGACGGCCATTTGGTTCTATTTGAGACTCATCAACAGTGCGCATCCACTAGCGAGAATCGAACCTGGGCCGTTTCGTTACAACGTAAGTGTCATACAAACTGGGCCTCGGTAAGGAGAAACTGAATAGACTCGCTATAGTGCCGCTACTCACAAATTCCGTGTTGATACTCATCCAAGTATTCATAGCGGCGCTATATCCAGTCTAGGAATGCATAATTACTCTCCAAACAATAGAGAATAGAGAAGAATCGTGATGAAATCGATCATAAGCGAAAATGATATATTTGTCATTAATTAATCATAGCTATGTATGAAATTAAGTTCATTTATATATATATATATATATATATATATATGTGTGTGTGTGTGTGTGTGTGTATGTACTTATAAAAAGAGTCTACGTATGCTTCATATATTTTATAAAGTAGAGTAGATCTAAAAAAAAGTGAAACGAAAGCGTTCCGATAAAATCAGTACGAAAACCAATTATTAATATTAACCAGATGAAAATGTTGCAGATGCTTCATTTTGTTACCTGGTTAATATTAATAATTTTTTCGCATTGATTTCATCGGTACCATTTCATTTGACTTTGTTTTGTTGACCAACTTATCTACTCAACTATATATATATATATATATATATATATATATATATATATATATATATATATATATATATATATATGCTGCAAACCTATATTTTATAATATTACTTAGAGAGTAAAGTGGTACAGATTTTTTTTATGCCAAAAAAAAAAAGAATATACCCATTTAATCCTCTTTAACTAGACAACAGGGAATAGAAACCAATAAGTGTACAATGCTTATAAGAGTCGAAGGTGAAGCGAAACACGCTGATTCATTTAAAGTAAGTGCTATTTTGGCATCCTCTCAACCCTTGTGTGGACATTTCAAATAGAAAAATAATTCTGAATAAATTATATGCACAAGCCCTTAGAATAGGTTGGAGTGTGAAGCCTTGTAAAATGAATGAATTAAATATGGGGGAAGATAGTTAAATTTGTTGGGATTTTGTTAACTAAATATCTTCCCTATTGTTTTCTCTTGCCAGGATATAGCATAAACTAAACACATAAACACATACAAGCATAAAGCTGTATCCACATTCACAAATATACATATACGAATAGTATTTAATCAGACAATATGTAAATAGTCGCCTTTATATATCAGCCCATATTTAACAAGTAAATGAATTTTACACATGTTTAGCATGTTTCACTTTCATTCCACATTTTTCGATTTAATGTAAAAATCATTGCCTAATCTGAATAAGTTTTATCAATGGAAAATTAACTCGCAACTGATCTTGATCAGCATAGAGACTAATAATTTAACAGATCTTTACTTCTTTAAATAGTATTATGAAAATTTCTGACACACAGTAGAAACTTTTGTCTTTTTAAAAATATTTAAGCATGAGCATTGGGGCTTCATGTTAAACTGGGAATAATTACTTCGAACATTTCTACAATAAAAAATGGAATTTTTATGTATAGAACAGAGTACCTCTACTTGTATTTCTACTTTAAATGTCTTAAATTATCCCATCAGATGAAAATTATGAATATATCGATGGAGAATATTTTGGAGGTGCCTGTATTATTTAAACATTTATCAATATTTCAAAGACTGTGAAAATCCCGATTGTGTTCATTTTAGCCAAAATGTTACCATCTTTACATTTACTTTTATCTGTGATATATGTCCTGCATATCCATAAGTATTTATTGCCATTCCTTATTTATACAGATTTTCCAAATTATCTTCTTTATCTCATTAACATATATAACCTGAATTTTTATGTAAATTATTTTTCACTACTCTATATTTTATTTTCATCTTCAGATTCTTTTTTTTTCATTTTCTTTTTCATTCTTTCACTTGTTTTATTTATTTTCTTTTTAGGATTCGATTTGTTTGTTGAATATGCATAGAAAAGAAAAGCAGATAATTTATGATCCTTTAGAGTGAATCCATGTTCAAAAAATTTACTTGCACAGTTTAATATTCAATACTTATTACTTATATAGTTGCATTCACGTTTTAAATATCAGATAATAATGTTTATATCGTTCCAGCCAAAATGAAGAATTCTTTATAATTTTATATGTTGATCTAATGGCATATCCTATGCTTAAGATGAAATCCAAAGTACAGATCCAGTGCTAAATTTATCATCAATTAAGTTACAAGTTGGATATATTTCTTAAGAGATTTTAGTACTAAACAAACATAAGGAAAAAAAAACATAAACATTAGCAATGAAAGAATTAAATGAAACGTTTCTAACACAAATGAACGAATGACAATATTTTTATACAAAATATATATTTCATTATATATAGTTTGTGTTTTAATATAAGATATAAGTGATTTTTATTTACAAGAATTTCCAGTTCCAACAAAGAATTACAGAGCATTTAAAATTTGGTTTATTCAATAACGAAACAACAGTATTTTTAGTATTTTACATTTAGTATGTCATACAATAATCGTCCTAGTGCGTGTATATATATATATATATATATATATATATATATATATATATATATATATATATATATATTCATATATATATATATATATGAATATATATATATATATATATATATATATATATATATATATATGAATATATATATATATATATGAATATATATATATATATATATATATATATATATATATATATATATATATATATATATATATATATATGAATATATATATATATATATATCCTCCGTTGAATGCACAACTCACAGTTTCATGTTATTTGCAATCTTCAGGTACAAGTTTGAGGTGACATCGTTTGATTAATATTTCTGGTTAAGCATTATTATTATTTTTTTTTTATCTTACTTTAACTTTTAGTCTTCCTATCGGCTACGTGTTTTTATTATTATTTTATTTACTTATTTATTTATCACTTTTATTTATTTTTAATGTTATGCATCATTTTTATTAGCATATAAATGTTATCACTTCATATTTTATTAATATTGTGAATTTGATTATTGATTTTCATACAAAAAATAGATTTACCCCGCATGATCTTCAATCATTTTTTTGATGACAGAGACCATATTCAAAATAAAATTCTTATTTTCAATCTTTTTTTTAAATTTTAAATGTTGATCTGGGCCTAAATTCAAATACAAACTTAAACTAAAATTTATTTAGATACTTAACAATAATAAATATAGTCCCTAACAATAAAATATCTTGCGATGGCCAGAAATAATAAAAAACAGTTTCACCCAAACATGTAGCTGAACATTTCAAATAGCATAAAAGTCCAAGTTGTGCATTCAATGTTGGGTATTATGTATTTTTGTTGATATATTCAATAGCTCCGTTATTTAACATTGAGCACTGTTTTTTCTTAAAGGATATATATATATATATATATATATATATATATATATATATATATATATATATATAGTCAACGACTAAATTATTCTTACACCAATCAATTTTGAATATTTTTATCTATTGCTCAGAATCTAATGTCCGAATAATGGTTTTTATATGCATGTTTTATATCAATTGCAATGCAACAAATTTGCCCGGCGAATTACGCAAAATAAGCAAAGATAAAATTATTCGTTCTGTAGAAAATATCGTTTTAAATTGATTGATTGGTGTAAGTAGGAGTAATTTACATAATCGTTTTATCGGTGAAGCCTTCTGGACTATTTATTCAGTAGAATATTTGTGGTAATTTTCTTCAAAGAACATCTCTTGGTGCATAGAGTGTCACCATTGTTATTCTTACGTTAATAACACATTGGGAAGACAAAAGAGGTTAGCGTTGACTGAGACAGAAAATATTAACTTCCACAAGTCGGGAAATATTTACAGCACTATTTCAAAACGGGTAACTATTCCTCGATCTATGGTAAAATCCGTTTTAAAGAAGGTTAAATATTTTGGTACGACATAGAATTTTCTTTGGCTTGGAAGAAACCCAAATTGTCATCGAGAACTGCACGAAAACTGTGTCGCGAGGTTTATATTAAACCCAACATTTGTTTTGAAGGGCATCGCTAAAATTTTGGGTACGATATTTATCAGATTAAGTACTCGAACAATCCAGAGTTGTTTAAATAGAAATGTGTTGTATGGAAACAGAAGAAGACTAACCCATCTTCAGAAACCATGTCACATTGCTGATCGGTTTAATTTATCCAAAACATTTTAGGACAACGAAAATTGATTTTGCAAACAAATACTACGGAGTAATGGAACAAAAACTGAGGTTTTGGGACATAATGATGTACAGAAGATTTGGCGCAAGAAAGCTGAGGCTTTACTCCCAAAGAAAACAGTTACAACATTAAAACATGCAGATGTTTTGGTGATGATTTGGGGTTGTTTTAAGTGGACAATGAAATTTACAGACTATAGCAAAATTCTGGATGAAAGATCTTCAATTAGGTCGGAAATTTACTTTTCAGCAAGATAATAATCCCAAATATACTTCTAAATCAGTGACTGTGTGGCTTCAGAAAAAGAGGTTTACAATACTTCCATAGCCTTCAATGAGTCCTGACTTGAATCCTCTTGAAAATATATGGCAAGAATTGAAAGTTGGAATAAATTGTCGGTCACCAAAATAATTCAAAAATTAGAACGTGTAACCATTGAAGAATGGAAGAAAATCCCAGAAAAGAAACGTTCAAACTGTATCAACCACTTTAGAAAACGATGGCAGTATGTTATAAAGATGAGAGACCATGCAATTAACTATTAATATTATGAAATTTGTTATTTTGTCTATTTTTCATACTGAACGAATAATTTAATCTTCTACTTTGAATAATTCGCTTGTCAAACCTCTATTTATATTATTGTTCTGAAAATTGATTTTACATTCCTTTTTGGGCTTATTATCATATAAAAAATAGTAATATCATATGGTCATTAGATTCTGAAAAAATGGATAAAAATATTCAAAATGTGTGTACGAATAATATCGTCGTTGACTATGAATCTGTATATGAACGCTTGATCGTACATTTATCTATATTTAACCATTTAATTATATTCATGAGTGTGTTTGTGAGTGTGTATTAAAATATATATTTGTTTATCAACATTTGGTACAAATCTGAGTTTCATGTGCATGAAATTCAAAGTTATACCAACGGTGTGAAACAAAAAATATATATATTTTAATAGCAAAAATAATTGCTCTATTATTTTATATAGGGATAATTTTGATTACTACCAACATTCAATGTGCGATACATAGATGACAATTAGAGTCGCTTAATAGGGAATTAACCTTCAGTGAAAAACCACCGGGTGAAGCTACACAACGGCGAAAGCAAGCATTCGTATACAAATACTGTTTAAATAAGATTTAAAAACAGTGGCTTGTAATATACAACATAATCTCTTGTATTCCGACTATGGCCATGGGAAAAGTTTCTGAACAAATGAAGGACAAAAGAATAAAAAAAAATATGCTTGTGTTGTTTGTAAAACACTCACAAGTAAGTGATTAACTTAAATTCTACAATAAAATATTCACGAAAACGGAACACTACAGGATAATTCATTTTTATTATACATCGAAGTTTGCGCAGCAAGTTAAGGAAAATAATATCATATTTCAAGAATTAATAAAACACTGCTTAACATAAGTGAGAAGTTTTAAGAGAAATATAAGTATATGGCAAGTGCAAAACTAGTTTTTTTTTTACGGGTTGAGAAAATAAAACTCCCGGCTCAGATATCATCTAAAAAGCATGAATATATCATCTAGATCATCGTTTGAAATTAAGGAAATAAATCAACTGAAGTAGCGTAAAAAGTATTTCCTGTCAATCCACATATGAGTATATGCATGTATATTTTAGACAAGAGAACTAAGGATCCTCATCATTTTCGAAGATGAAATGATGCCAGGAAAAGCTGATCACATATTCGGATTGTCACATACTAATATTAGATGCTAAATTATACGCAAGAAATTTTGGCTGAATGTGGATTGGATAACGAATAGAAAACATTATCACAGCCAACTTAGGAGAAATCAAGTACTTACAATTTTCCAACCTGTTATTAAACGGATCACCAGTATATATTTATGGATGCAGCATAAAATATTCGAATAGGTTTCTGAAAATGCCACCTATACAACATATGACTTCATTCAACAGATCAAAAAACTGTGATTCTAATTTTCAAAGGGGAAGCAAAGCACATACAGGATGTAGGTAATAACACTTTTGTTTCCAAAGGAAATGCGACTACATCTCAAACCACCAATAGTGACTGTCCTCACACAACACATTCAATTTGTAATATAGAAAATAAAATATTCCTGAATCACTCAACTCAAATTAAGCAGAAATTACTTCATTGATGCATCGCTTTTTTTTTTTTTTATAAACAAAATGTTTCAAGAGGCAACTAAAACATTCAAAGAATTGATAAAAGTCAGCTGTAAAAATATTTTTTGATTACTGTTATATTTGTCTTTACTTGGAGACATGATTAACCGAGGAATCCATTATATGGATGGTTATATATTATAATGCATGCTCTTTCTTAGTCAGAAATATCGCATTTCTTGTTTCATAGTCGCGCTGTTCTTGTCCTATTTCCGGTTTAATTTTCTTGCTCTGTTCATCAGGATTTACATCTTTTAGTTGGTTATGTGGCTCATTGTTCTATGGAGTTCGTATTCGTTTGTACCTAGTCTCTTAAACACGATTTAAAACTGACATTTTAAACAGTTGTGGTTAAAATGGCAGTATACTATAAACTGATCAGTTCATTCAACTTTTCTTTCATTGAATGTAACAGAACATCTGAAACAGCTTTATGAACTTTTAGATTTCGGAATTGTGATTCAGCTCAAGTAAAAATATTTATAAATTTTCAGCTGTGCAGAAATAGAATTCGGTAAACGAATTCATGGAACAGGCGTCTGATGCATATGATCCACAGCCATTTATTAAAAGATTTAAAATAAAATAATGAAAAAAAAAAGTTTTATACACTGATGTCAAATGTCTACAATTACCCAGTCAGATACATCGCAGATGAAACTGAATAATTAGGACAGGATTTCGATATAATAGTGACAAATATTTGAAGAGTATCGCGTAAAGAGCTTCGGAGAAAATCAATCGAAAATTAATTGATTAATTGTTAGAGTTTGTTACAAAAAACAAGATAAAGTCAAGATCTGAGTTTAATAAACATATAAAAATAGCAGTCCGATCGTAAACACAAAAGGAACATATTTTGACCTATTTTGAAATAATGGATATGTCACAAACAATAAAGAAAAAATCTTTCCGCACGGTCGAAACGTCGAAGTCGCTGCTCTATCGCTATTTCCATGAGATGTGTTCTAACGAGCTACATTCCTTGATTCCATCTGCCCTGATATTTGCTGGCGAGACCAGCAATGCCACGTAAACAATGCTGAGTAATTCTCATTTAATTTGTATTCCATTACTAAGAAATAAATTGCATTCGGACAGCTTCTTCCCAAGAACTGCTGCTTTATGGAACAGACACCCGGCTGCATGTTTTTCCAAATATTACAATCATGACCTCTTCAAGTCTAGGATTAATTGTTATCTTTCCTGCATAACCTCATGAATTTCACCTTGCTTTTTCATACGCTCGTAAAGCACCGCTACCTTGAGTGGTTCTTCGTTTGTATTGGGTGAACTTGTTTATTCAATGAATGAAAAAGACCACTGAATGGTATGAACAACTACTTATGGAATATTTCTTAATTTCATTGAGCAAAGGAGGAATCACGAGATGAATGATAAAAAAACATCCAAATCATTAACTTCTAAAAGTGTGAAGAAATAAATACTTGTTTGTCATCAGCACTCCAAGAAAAAAAAAAAAAAAAAAAAAGAAGCCACATTATCAATATGGAACAGACAGATGAGTGCCACTTAGGCCTTACAAAATCAATATATATGTATGATTAAGTAATTCATCGAGTCTAGAAGAATCCTTAACAGAATGCACTGGATGGCGGTTTTGTCCAACATTTGGACTCATCTGCAGGGCGTATCCACTACCGAGAATCAAACCCGGACCTTTACGATATGACGCAAGAGCTATAACGACTAGACTGAGGGGCCTCATCGACGAAGAGGTAACAAACTAGACTAGTGCATTCTGCATTCTGTTGAGGATTCTTCTAGACTCGATAAATTAGTTAATTATGATTATTTAAATCCTCCTCCTCCTCCTCCTCCTAATAATAATAATAATAATAATAATATATATATATATATATATATATATATATATATATATATATATATATATATATATATATATATATATATATATATATATTATTCGCAATTATTAAATAATCATTTGGAATGCTTTCTGATGCGTTCTTTAGGTTTTATATTTGTTCCTAAAAGAATATCAAAGACGTATAACTCATTGAATGAAAACCATAAAGGTAAAAGAAAGTTAGAAATAGAGAAAAAAATAAATTGGAAATTGATCAGCAAAAATTCTTTAAATTTGTAGAATAATAACGTCGGAAAACGAGGAAAATAGGTATATAAATAATAAAATAATGATAAATAATACAGAATAAAATATTCCGTGGAAATGTTAAATAAATAGAATTAACTGATATATATATATATATATATATATATATATATATATATATATATATATATATATATATATATATGTATATATGAAGAGCGATATGAAGGGAGATAGCAGCACATATACTTAATTATATAAATATGAACAGATTGAATTCAACATTATCAAATCAAGAAGATGGAGAGATAAAATTAGAGTAGATAGACATGGGCTAAAATGAAATAATTTAGCGAATGTAATAAAAACCAAAAGGTGAAAAGAGATCAATAAAATCAGTAACAAGAGAGAAAAAAAACGAGACAAATTTCATCTAAATGTGACATTTAATTTAAGAGATTATGCCTTTGTTCACGGTTCACTTGTTTAGTTGTAGTGAAGAAAATAAAAGAAAAAAACGTCAAGTTAAAACAATAAAAAAGATACAGGTTTGTGTATTTAAGCAAGTGTCTCCCTCCCCAAGACAACACTTAGTTTCCAGCGGTTCCGTCGATTTTCGTCACTTCGGACGAAAAATCAATCAGGAGTGATTGATGCATAGACTAGACAATGAACAACGGGTCTTTCGGCTTTTTTCCCAACGTACCTGTCAATCGAAATGCCCAAGTTTGTCCAACAATAAACCGGGAATTTATTTGATTTACAGACCTGTGTCTCTGCCATATAATTCGATGTAATAAAAACAGTTCGGAAACACATCCAGCAATCACTACTTCTCTGCTCGTCACCTCACTTCTAACATCTTCGATCAATGACCGAAAAACACT
The DNA here is from genome assembly GCA_963932145.1 of Acanthosepion lycidas. Lineage (NCBI taxonomy): Eukaryota > Metazoa > Mollusca > Cephalopoda > Sepiida > Sepiidae > Acanthosepion > Acanthosepion lycidas. The sequence goes on from OZ010577.1 coordinate 70,739,566, forward strand.
TTCTTCATTTACAACTGATATTAAATACAGTCTTTTCCTACTTATTTTACTGGTTTTCTTCCCTGAATTCAACACACTGAAAATGCATTAAAAGAAACGTCAGAAACTTTAGCCAGTAAAATACTTCCAATCTCCTCCCCACTCTCTCTCTATTTCTTTCAATATATATATATATATATATATATATATATATATATATATATATATATATATATATATATCGTTTTTCCATATATATTTATGTATGGAGTGATGATATATACATATTTATATATCAGTACAATTTAAGGAAAGTCTATAACAAAGTGAAAAAAGAAATCTGTGGTTACGTTTCGTCCTTTAGGACTTCATGGGACAGACAAATGCCCACTGCCATCAATCTCTCCACCCTTATCAGTAAATGACAAATAAGACTGGGTATGTAGCTGTGGTTGCCAACTAGTCTAGTAAGAATAATACTGAAAAAAACCCGAGGAGAAATGTTTGGAGACCTTATGTCACATTATATGGACCAGTTTTCTGTATTAGGTTCTTCCCTAAAAGTGTTGTTGGTTCTCTTCAAGCCTTGGCCACTGTAATCAAATTATATGTACAGGTAGTCTGGCTCTTCGATTATAAGAACAAAGCTAATGGAACTCATATGAAAAAAGACAATGGGAGAGTCCTAAACTAAACTTCTCTTCATTAATCATCTGGGAGACCCTTTTATGCCTTCCATCAGCATAGCTAATGCTATTCTCAAAAAAGGATCTCATTGTGCCTTCTCGGGATGACGTTCTCATCTGACATGAGGTGTAAAAGCTACATTGCAGACATCGCTATTTCAGCCGCTAAGAAAATAGGTTCCCTGTGTCGGAATCAAATTTGCATATCTATAAGTCTACCATTCGCCCATCCTTAAAATATTGTTGCCATTTATCTTCCGCTGCCCCTGCTATTTAACTAGAGCTACTTGATAAAATCCAAAGAAGAATCAAAAATATTATTGGTCCTGATCTGGCGGCTCGGCTTCAATCACTTGCCCACCGCCATAAGGTTGCCTCGCTGTACATTTTTTTTATAATTTCATGCTAACAATTCTATGCTAACAATTTCTTATCTCGGATTTTTTGCTTGAGGAACCCCGGCTCCATGCATTACAACCAACTTAATCTTCAAAAATTTTAATGCAGTGTCAATCGATAACTACTGTCCTCCTGATTGCTCTTTTCTGTTTCTACTCATTACTAATGATTCTGTTCCTAAATCCTGTACACCCTGTAACCACTTGCGTAGTAGTAGCTGTACTGTCTTGCTTGGGATGATACAAATTAATATATATATATATATATATATATATATATATATATATATCGATACAATGGATAACATGAAAAGAAGAATAAAAGTTAAAGAATATTAATGATCCCATATAACATGTAAGAAATAACATAATTTATACTGGTAAATTGAATGATGAGTTAATAAAACATAGGTTTGTAAGACCTATACCTTTTGCATTTATTTATAGTTAAAACATTTAATCGCATTTAGTTTGTGTGAATTATAATCTTACACCAAAGAATAAAAGAGGGAAAACAGTTATCCGTATTTTTCTACAAGAATAATTTAAACTGAAACTGATACGATATCCTGAATCATTACTTATATCCTTATATTTAATCCAAATTTACTTTATACTAATATTCAGTTTATACTAATATTCAGTTTATACTAATATTCAGTTTATACTAATATTCAGTTGATATATACGTTTATACTAATATTCAGTTGATATATATGTAAGATTTAATACTGTTACTTGCTGTTATAATTATGCATTTTGAAGCAAGTAATTCTGTAGAACAACCATTGAATATCAGAGTTTATTTCTCTTTCAATCGATTGTTCGTATTTTTCTCTACGCAACAAGAATTTGTGTGAGTCGAAAATTTGAACGATTAAATTTTCTATGAATTTTCTCGAGTGAACGGTTTTTATAATGGTTACACTGTAAAATCAATCATGACTATAAAGATAATTTAATAAAAATATAATGTTTGTGATCTCTTTTTACAAACCAAATGCGTGAAAAAAAATCATATCTGTCATTAAAACTTCTATCGATATTTTTGTAATCTTCCTATAATATTATAAAATGCACATATTTAGTTAGAAAATTTTTTAGGTTATTTATAAATACATACCAGGTTGTTCGAACATAGACTTTTTGATAAATAATGAAGAAAAGTATGAAATAATTAGGGAATAATTTTGATGTTTGACCCTAAGAAACAAAATGATAGGTTTGTAGGCAGAGAAAACATTTAATAAAAACCCCCAAAAAACTGTTGAATGGAACAACACTGAATTTACTTTATGTGTTATTATGATTTATTTTTGAGGATGCGTATTATTAATAAAATCCTTTTATGCGAGATTTTAGTTTTCAGTTTAATATAATTTAAAAGTTTACATACTAAACTTTACAACTATATTTTAATAAATTAAACTTTAGTATTAACTTCTATTGTGCAACTAAATTGTTTCAATTTACTTTCTATACATAATAATACATAATAAAACATAGTCCTAATGCCATGTATTAATAAAGAGATAGATATGGTTAGAATGGCAAATTAACTTATCTATGCTATATTTGCACCCGTTTTATCCCTGCAGCTATAAACTAGACTTAACTATTGCAAAATGTAAGTTAGTTACGGTATGGCTATTTTTAATACTGCAGATCATAATACGTTGATTAAAACAGGATAGCATGTTAAATCTAGTAACTCAGTTTAATTTATAATTGGTTGCATTTAAAAAATAATATTAATAATAATGCTGATCTCATCTTGAATGAGAAAACGATATAATTTGACAGCAATTATCAATAAATGGTTTTGTATCACGCTGACTGTGTTTTGGAAAATTGGATTTACGAAGCGATCAAGGCGAAATGTTGGAGTACCCATGTTGGTCTCTGACGTTTGGCAACGGTAACAAGAAACATGAAATTAGAGGTCATAACCGGAGAATTATAGCTGTCATAACACGTATGATGTGAAAAATAATTCTAGCCTGCCTAGTATAGGACACCTACCAAACGAGGAGACGCGCTCACAAGTTGATTGGAACACATTACCGCAGTTCGGATGATAAAATATAGAACGGAATATAAGCCAAGTTTAGACACCAAATGTTGCCAAAAACTGGTTGATAAATAGACCTTTCATTCTGAAATGCATTTCATGTCATCCTAAAGTATATATTCTAGTTTATGTGGCAAATATAGGGTAAATATCTAACGCTTTAATTTATAATAAATACCAATTTCTTTATTTTTTCTTGATTTTATTACTTAATCACTGTCTCTTTCAAGAATATATAATACTTGTTCTCATATTGTCTTTCTCGAAAATTTCCATTTGCATGTATTACTTCATATTTCCAAACTTTGTAAAGTTTAACCTGATAGAAGCTTATACTCTCTCTCTCTCTCGCACACACACACACAGATATATATATACACTAGAAATATTTATATATTTTAATAATAATATAAATTTTTTTCTTCTGAAAATCAGGCTAGTCTTTAATTATATATTTTTTAAAAAAACATACCTAACGAAATGGGCATTCACACATTTATGTCTTATCTACTTTTCAAAACATCTGCCAAACCTCTTTAGGGATCTCAATCAGATTTCTGGTTACGATGTCCTTAAGTTAATCTCCTCCATATCAGCATAAATTTTATCGTTGGGAAAAGGGATTATCGAAGGGGGATAACATGGAGTCAGACATACGGAGGTGATATAATATTTGGTCAAAAACCATAACGGTAATAACATCTTTATGAGGAATACGACGGTAAAAGAGGACACATGTCCATGTATTTCATCCCATTGTATTACTAATTACCCCACTGAAGAAGATTACTTAACGAATGGCAGTAAGTTTGCCTAATATTGCTAACCAAATTGCATAATGCTCGAACAACCGGTTTTCTTGAAATTTACAATGGCTTCATACGTTCCAGACAGAAATTATGCATAGAATTACAATAAATATGCACTAATTTTACATGCTGTTCATTCAACAACTTCTGTATCCAGGCGCGTAGTAACCCCTCAACTCTGACTCCTTTGCTCTCGTTATGGCTGACTTTGATAAAGCAACGCTAGAACAGTTTTTCAATGCATGTAAATAAATCAGATGATCCGATGAAGATATCATTTTAGATGGGTTGATTTAATCCTCACAGTTATTAAGAAATGAGTCTTTGAATTAAACCTGAATAATTGACATAATTTAAAAGAAAATGCTTGATTTCTACACATAGAAGTTCTTTGTTTTCTAGTTTTACTTCTAAGGGAACCTTAATTTTCATTACTTATATTTGCAGTGGAACATACATTCTCTCAGCTTTTGCTGTACACTCAATAAAACTAGTAAATACATAAGTATATGGTAGGAATACCTACCTAAGTAAAACAAAGACAAAGAATCAACGATTTGTTTGGCGTCTTGGGGTCTCTGTAGTGTCTAACGGTTGCATGTGTTTCTCTATCCACTCAATGCTAACAGCACAGCGGGTCTGCGTGAAATATTCATTTTAAAAGGTTTTTAATAGTCGCTTCAACTATGCTGTCCATTTCGATGGTGGCTGAAGTAAGTTTTCTAACTGTGCAGAAATTGTTGTATATGCCTTATCATGTTTTTAATATTTAATGTTGTTTAATGCAACTGAGGTCTACTTCCTGTAAATCATCATGTTTATCTATTTTCTTCATAGACATTTCTTATACGTATTAGGTTGGTGCAAAAATAATGTCGTTTTTTGACGTTCAACTTCAAAAGAAAAACGATATTATTTTTGCACCAACCTAATATTTACCTGGGCTCGATACTGTGAGAAATAAAATGAAAAAGTGAATGATTTCTGCCATTTTCTTTACATTTTCTTGAATTGTATCTCGTACTGATTTAACGTTCATTTTCCCTACCGACTATTTTACTTAAAAAATCTTCATTTAGATTTGTAACTATTTAATACATTCTGGGGTGTTTATTAAGCATTTAATCACAGCGCTTTAGTTGTTTTATTATTTTCTAGAAACTTTTATTCTCTTTAAAGTAGCATACGACTTCACATAAACTTAATTAGACGTTTAAAGCTGAATGACTTATTTGGATAGACGTTCTTTTCGCTTAGAAACATTCTAGTTTTCCTTTAGTAAAGACAGCATAATAAATGTCAAAGCAAACCTCTAAGAAACAGGAAAGGTAACAAAAAAAGTAAAGATGATAAATATACACAGAAAACGCAAATATTCTAATTGCTGTAAAAGTTTCAGCAACTTGACTTTGAATTTTAATTCGTTTATGATTTTTTCGATTTTATATTCAGATTCGAAAAGAATTAAATGTTAAGTCTGTACTTTAAGGAAATAGGTGAATTTTAATTTCCAATTTTGTCAAGGTAAAACACGAACATGTAGTTTGGCATTGTTTCTTAATTATTAATGCTTAATCACACTAATCTTCAAAGATTTAATCACCCTAACAATGAACAACCCAGCATGCAAATTAAACATTGGAGATATCAAGCAAGTCAAGCAAGTCCAACTGGGAAGTGTTTTAACGGAAGACAATAAGCGCAACACCGAAGTTCGAAGGCGTATTGGGATAGCGAAAGTTGCTTTTAAAGGTTAAACAATGTATTAAGAAACAGGAAAATATCATTAAAAATAAAGAAAAAATACTGATTACTTATATCATATAAATCCTCCTAAATGACAGTTTCCGTACAGATAAAGAATAAACTTGAGGTGATAGAAGTGTGGATCTACAGAAGGATACTGAGAATACCATAGCCCTAAATATGTGCAGCGGAGACGTTTTAGATAAAATGGAAACAAAATGGAGTTTTGTGCTTAACATCAGAAATAGGCAGTTGAAATTTCTAGGAATTTGGGACATTCACATGACATTCACATGACATACTGAACGCAAGAAGGGCAGAGGAAAACAGCGGATAATCTAACTTGTGTACATCGACGTCGGAACAGGGTTTAGAAGATCTAAAAATGACAAACTTTATTAAGAGCTACAAAGTATAGGAATTTGTGGAGAGTCATGATCGCCAATGTTCTGTAGCAATACAGCACATAGAAGAATCTTCCTCTTACTTCTGTTTAAATAAGTAAGTTCATTTAGATATCCAGGAAAGTTTTGTTATTCATATATTTTCGAGTAACATTTAAGAGATATTTTATTAAAAGACACATTAATATTTCCTTTTACAATTATACTAACTTCCAATGTTTCGTGAGAAAAACTAATGGGAAATTCTGTACTAAATGTGAGTAACTGTTAGTTATATTTGGGTAAGTAATATCAAAGAAAATAAATTAGTTAAAAATCAATTATTTATTTAGAGCCACCGTCATCAGGACTGCAAATGAATAAAAGATCACAAGAAAGAAGTTGATTATCTGCTAAGCTCGTGAGGAAGAAAGAGCTGGATTGTGGCAAATTAAATCATATAACGTTCAAAGTTATTAGAAAGTCAAAGTGAGTGAACGAATGGCCCACTGACAAATATTTATTTTATCATGGCTTCGAGTTTACAGACAACGCATACCTTATTACTAGATATCACATAAAAGTAATACTAATAAATATAAACGCAGGGAGGATTTTATTAAAGAAAATATTTTATCACAGCTAAAGATGTGTAATGCGAGTTTTTTTTTTTTTTTTAATGAAGCAAGCATTATTTGAAATTATTGATGCGCAGAACTCTGATTAATTTCAAATGGTCCTTATAATACAGGTGGGGAGGGGGCCACAGAAATATATCTGAGAACAAGATCTTACTGTCTTAGCATTATGTGGGCGGTATAGGTGGGATATATTTCTAACTCACCCTGCATATATGTCTGTATTTGAGAATGTGTATTTGAAACATTTTCTATGTCCAAATAGTTTGATAACCATTGTAAACGAAAAAGGAAATTAAATAATGGCTTTGGATTACTAAACTGTAGCCTTCTCTAAATAAGCTAGGTAAATAAAAAACATAAAAAAGCACTTTTGAATTAAAAAAAAACAAAAAAAAACACTGTTTCATTTTTGAAAGTGTTCTATAGAACGGTTTCAAGGATGCAAGTGTTTGTTAGAATTCTAATCACTGTTTGTTGCATCCACATTTTCCTTCGTTTTTGTTTGCTGATCGAATGAGACATCATATAACAATTGACGACATTGGCTCTCGTTACTATTCAATCGTAAATTTTCTATTCCTCCTGTCTTCACTCAATTTCAGGTGTTAATATTATTTAGCCCATAAATTCTCCTCAAACTCCACTCTTCACTCATCTGGAGTTTCCGTCGAGGGATATGCATATCTTTCTACGGTTTCTGCTATCATCTCCAATGTGAATGCCAAAAAAGCATGCGGACTTGATGATACTATATTAAAATTAAAAAAGACATTCCTTGTCCCAGTTAACAAGAGACTGTAGGTAATAAACTGACTTTCTCGAAATGAACAGTCTTACTATCGAGACAGGAGTAAATGATTGTGTCTGCAGCATAGATATCAAGTTGAAAACTGATGTCATCAGGAACAATATTGATGAAAATTAAGAGCAATGTTAGGAAACCTGAACTAGTAAAAAAGATCTAGAAGATGACCGTTAAATCTCATTTTGCAATTTGATAAGAAGGACTGAATTTAACGCCTCCAAAACGAAACTTACCTCTATTAATCACCTGAAATTGCCCATTTTATCCCCCATTAGCATGAGAGTGACTCATTGGTCATTCTTGGGCTAACAATGTCGGCTGACATGAAGTGGACAAATTATAATGAATCCACTGCTAGGTCTGATGTTACAAAAGTTGGTTCAATGTGTTGCGGGAGAAAATATTTCTCTCTAGAATATATCTTAGATATTTATAAGTCTACCATTCGATCATGCTTCGAAAATTGCTGCCACATATGGTCCGGTGATCCTGTTGTATATATAGACGTTCTTGATATAATCTAAAGCAAAATCCGCAACATCATTGGTCCTGACCTGGTTTTTCGGCTTCAGTCGCTTTCACACCGCCTAACTAACTTCTCTGTGAATTTTCTATAAATACTCTCATTGTAATTCTTCTGATGAGCTTTTCGGTATGATAGCCAGATTTATGAATTTCAGTGCAGTAATAGATTGGGGGCAAGGTCTCATCAAATCACAGTAGAATTGGCTTTATGTAATCGTAAGTTCTATGCTAATAGTTTCTTCACTCGCATTTCTCAAAGGTGAAACTCTCTTCTGGTTCCATGCATCCCAGCAATCTTTAATGTTCAAAAATTTAACTGCAATGTCAATCGTTACGCATTGCCATCTTGATTATTCTTCTGTTGCACTCAATCCTTATTAGTATGTACCTTTTTACTTATTCTTTCACATCCAGTAACCCCTTGTGTCTTAGTGGCCTTACTACTTTGCACGGGGTGATATGATTAATATATATATATATATATATATATATATATATATATATATATATATATATATATATATATATATGGGCAAAATGTTATCCTGTAAGCTTGAAACGGATCCAGAATAATTACAAATAATTTTAGTAATATCAGGTATACACTGACAATAATTTCAACAGAATAATATTGAATAATATTGACGTGATGAAAAATGTAGCCATATATATATATATATATATATATATATATATATATATATATATGACACAATTGATGAAACATTAGTAGTCTGAAGATGTTCATACGAAAGAAGATGTGGTCCCCGACAGGAGTCGAATAAACATTTCTTTTATAGGAGAATCTTTACTTAAATGCCTTAAAGAAAACAGGGGCGTTCATTTCAAATACGAAGTCGCCACTATAATTTTGTTTTATAAATGTTGGATAAAAATGTAAAAAAAAATGTATCTATTAGAAATTGTTTTAAGTTTCGGATACGAAACTAAGCAGTTATAAGATTTCGAGAAATATAAACTGTGTGAAAAGGATCTGCTTTCCTTAAAAGGGGTAAATAGAGACTTGCTTCATGTGACGTTCTTTGTGACCGAGCGGTAAAGCCCGCTGGACTCAAATGTGATTTACAATACAAAGAATGACGCAGTTTCAATTCCAGGCGGAGAACACATTTTCTGAACTAATATTTCTCAAATGCACCAGCTGATATACGTAATACACACGGTTCAGTAAATAAAAATGGGGTATCTCTTTCAAATAAGCGGTGTCCACTATAATCACGTTTGAAGTACTATATATATATATATATATATATATATATATATATATATATATATATATATATATGCACCTGTGGATTATGACCTTTGAATTTGTAGGTCTGATGAATTGGATCGTATTTACGATTCCAATGGAATAAATTATGACCATGGAATATTAGTGTTTAAGCCTTGTTATTATATATATATATATATATATATATATATATATATATATATATATATATATATATATACAAATGTAATGTGAACGAAAAGAATATAAATTCAAACGTTCATAACATTAATTTAAAAGAGGGCTCAATAATAACAGTTGACCAATAATTCATTAAAACTTATTACATACGAACAAACAAGTAATCGCTACAAAGATGCATATTTGTTTCGATGCCTAATATAAGCATCTCATCAGGTTGTGAACAAAGATGGTTATAGACGATTTTATTTAAGGAATCTACTAAAAAAGTCACTTCCTTTTACATTTTTAAAATTTAGGATGACATAAGAAGAATTTCCATAACATGAATAAAAAGATGTATATACAAATTTCGATAAAAGGTAAAGAAAAAAAAATATGCAGACTAAATAAAAAAAAAATGAACGCGAAATCAATAAAAGGAAAAAGAAAGAAGAAAGAGAAATAGACAGAGTTAAGAAAAGAAAAGCATGAAAAATCTCCCTTTTCCGAAGAAAAGGAAAAGAAAAGTAAATAAGGTAATATAACAAAATTAATTAATACAAAAGAAAGGAAAAGAAAAAGAAAAGAAAGGAAAACAAGAGAAATTGTTGATAGGACTGACTGGCAACTGGTCTAGGAGAAAGACAACTCTGAATTCAAAACCAGCGCAGGGGAACATTTGACACACGGTGCAACAGGCATCCGTATTCGGATTTTCAAAAAGTCTGGTTGGAAAGTGTGGTTGGTTCTGTAATCAAGTCACATGTTGTGGCGTGTGGCTGTCGGTTCCTAGTAACTGAGTTGCTTGACACTGATACTTCGAAATCGACGGGAGTCTGTCTGCCTTCGCGTAAGATAATATCAGGGACTGTGATTAAGTTGGATGTTGTCTCCAAGAGTTGTTAAGTATAGCTCTCAGCATCCGTATATATGTTCCATCAGGCTTAGAATCTAGGGTTATAGCTAATGTCCAGGCAGTGACACAATACATTAAAACTACTTCTACGGTGGCTCGAAAGTATCTCAGCTTGATGTTGTCTGGTAGATAAGATTACATCTGTTTTGTTCAGGGCGACCCAGGGTTTAGTTATGCGAATTTTCATATCATTTTCAGTATACTTTATCTTGTTTCCTAGGTATATAAAACATTCGACAGATTTTATTGATTCAACTGAGACGTTTTCTATTGAGCTTGCTGCTTGAAGCCTAGGAATTCAGTTTCAGATATATTAACGTTAGGTAATGTTACGAAGAAGCTCCCATAATAAATTAGTGTATGATTATCTATGAATGCTCTTCTTTTAGATGATTTTCAAGCGAGAAGCAACCCAAAATTTGCTCTTATATATATATATATATATATATATATATATATATATATATATATATATATATATATATATCATCATATTCGACTTTTTTATTACTAAGGTAACCAATAGCAACATTGAACATACGGATAAAAAAGTAGCATTAACATTTTCTTTCAAAACATATATGCGTGGTAATTTTAATCAGGATAAATCTTTCATTAGAAACATTATAAAGAAGCATACAACTCCAATCGATAAAAAGAAATCAAGAAAATTAAATTAATTATCTACAATATAAAACAAACTGTAAACCTCATCGTCAGCAACTATAGCTAACCTGCAAATTACAGTTACAGAAAATCAACACTATTTACAAAAACACATGTTCCTTAAGGAGCTTTTTTTCCTGATAACATGAAGTTGATAAATAAATATATTGGATATACTACAACATGCCTAACAAAATGATTCACGTTATATCTCTCTGACCATAGCTCAATAAGGCCTCATTTGAGACCAAACAAACTCCATCCGCAACATACACATTGATAATACAAATATAATAGCAACATCCCCTTGTAAAAAGAGGTTAAAATAATGGAAACATTATTAATAAATTAGTTTTATGTATATAGTTTCAAGAATTTGTAGTTTTTGTTTATAGTTTTCATGTTTAAGTATAGTTGTGTTTTCAACGAGGATTTTCCGCAATTGTCTACGCGACCAGGCATACATATATATATATATATATATATATATATATATATATATATATATATATATATATATATATATATATATATATATATCCGCGTCTCGTATACACAAGTTTGTGGTTACTTTGAAATTTTTCATGCAACAAAAACAAACTATCATTGTTGTTTCGTCTGTGTATTGTTTGATATATTGAAATGTAATTGTCATCTTTGATAATGCTTTATGTAGGCTTAGATCGGATTTAAACATGTATCAGTATGATGATTTCCTTTCGTCTTTCAATGATAAATTTATTAAGCTTATCAGACATTATATGCTTGAAATAATAGACACAACTTGTCTATATTATTTAATGAAACATGCATCAATGAAAAATTGCTGCCTAAATATACACAATATATATATATATATATATATATATATATATATATATATATATATATATATATATATACCATAAACGTCTTATAAATATCAATGAAGTTATTAATGCTAATTTTTATTTTATTTTCTAGCAATGTGTATTTCTATCTGACCGTTTGTGTCTCTTACTCAGTTGTACGGTAATCTTATAAATGACGAGATAATCTTAAATTTATTCATTCTACTTTTTATTTAATTATATATTTTATTTAAGAAGATGCTTGCGTTTGCCTTGGAACAAATTTTAGGTTGATTTTCGCCTGAAAAATCACTTAAGAGAAATAGTCATACACTAATTTATTATTGTAGATTCCTTTTTTCTAATTATTATTGGTCGTTTTCAATAAACAGTTTGCTTGTCAAACTTTGCCATTTATCTATATATATCCACAGAATATGAAAATACAATACAGATTCATTTTAAAACTGATTTTAACCAATATTTACCTCCGATTAATATCAACATATGCTAAATTTATTGATGTATTTACTTTGTTTACTAACTTTTTAAAGTGTTGTCATAATATTTATAATCTGATCATAATCAAGTGTCAAATAATTCTGTATATATATATATATATGTGTGTGTGTGTGTGTGTTCCGGAGACATAAATATTGTCATTGTTTCCTATAAACTATACATAATTATTGCAATAAATACGCCAAATTCTTTATTTTTACCAGCATTTACATTTAAAGATTATACAAATGGTGATATTTGATTATTTCAGTGATATATCATTTTCTTTAAAAAAAAAAAAGAATTGCTAATAACCACATATCAAGTATTCTACAGTTAAACGTTTAATTCAAGGCTTTGAATTTTTCCAGATATTACGGCCGAGGTAAAAGTTTACGTGCAAAATCAATCAGCAGATTTATAAGTACTGAATTCGTCTAGAGCAGTGAAAAAATGACATATGAACCTTTTTATTTATTTATTTATTTATAAGGTTGGTACCTTTCCACTTTATTTAGTACAATGAAAGATGTTAGAAATAATATATATATATATCAGACACATGACATGTCAACACGCGTCCGGGCAACTCCAACTCTGTATTATACAATTACTAAACCAGGCCCTGTGGATTATTGTATCAATGAACACAATGTAGCCAGACACTCAATAGAATAGTATATAAAAAGCTGGGGATAATAGAGAAAGGGAAAGTGGAGAAAACCAAATAAAAAAAATACAAGAAATGACAGAAAAAAAAAAAAAAAAAAACTTTTGTATCATCAAATATCCATTATCAGTGCCTGTCGGATCTTGAGTGGATCAACAAACAAAATACTCTATTTGCCCTATCTGTACATAGACATTATATACAAAGGCACACAGATGCGCGCACACACACCCATATATACGGAATCACACACACACACACACATATACCTACACACATGTACACGCATATATATATATATATATATATATATATATATATATATATGCATACATACATACATATATATTAGTGTATATATATATATATATATATATATATATATTCACTTATATATAATTACATACACACACACACCTATATATATTTATATATATATATATATATATATATATATATATATATATATATATGTGTGTATATATATATATATATATACGTGTATATGTATTTTCAACTCCGATTTTTGTCATCGTTCAGCTAATCAAAGAAAGAAAATAATGACATTGCTACTTTCACATTCACAACATCAACAATTTCTTTCGTCTCTTTCGCGCTTTCAAAAAAGACCTAGTAGCACTTGCGTTTTTCTAAAACGCAAGTGCTACTAGGTCTTTTTTGCTCTGAGGTTTCTTTTTGCTTTCAGAAAATGATGATGACTCATATATGAAAAAAAAACGAAAGCAAAAAAAACAAAAGAAACAAACTACACTAGCCATGTCTTCCTTTTTAAGGCTAAACGTTTTGACATTTGTTTCTTCGTTTTCGACAACATTATTTTTAATGTTTTTTTTTTCTCCACCTATCATTTATAATCTCTCTCTTACTTTCTCTTTCGACTCTTTTTTAAAATTTTATTTAATTTTTGTGGAGAAATTTTTTCTATCTTTTCTATTTCAAAATAAACACCGTTTCTTTTCATTTTTTCCAAGTAAGCCTCTCCCTCTTCTTCATAAATGTTTTTTTTTTATTATTTACAGGTATAGAGCAGTTTATTTCTCTCTTTCTCTTTGACTTCTTATATCAAACATATTTGCTTCTTCATTTTGTTTTCTACAAGAAATTCCATTTGCAGTCATCGTTTCTCTTTATTTTTCTTAGTCAAAATGTTCGATTCTTTCACATAGTTCACACTATCAGAACGTTTTTGACTTCACCCGAGATTTTGACTTCACCCGAGATTTTGACTTCACCCGAGATTTTGAATTCTTCCTTTGTCCTCCTTTTTTCTTTACGCATAGACAATAAATATACTTAGCGATGTGAAGTTATACACTCGAACTGATTCCTATTTTATTCTTTTCAATGACGCTTCTTGCTTATCCTCGATTTCATATTTCCTTTCTATTTCATATTCTATTTTATATTCTTATGCGCACGCGTTAACATATTAACATATTCACATCATATCACTTTTTATTTCTAGAATTAATTAAGATCACAGCCTCTTTTAAGACTTAAATTTATTCTCTGCTTTCAAAATTTAAAATTCTTTTATGATGTTGAAACAATGATTTTTGTTGAGAATATTCCGTGATAAACAGAAATGTTTTCTTTTCTTAGGGAATAACACATTAAGCAGTTAATATGTGTTTTATTAACAATATACATTATGTAGAGAAGAGGTTCAGTTCTCCAAAATTCTTGGAAAGTTAATGACTATATAAAAGCACAAAACAAAGATAGCATTTGAATAAATCATAATTCTACATATGAAAATTTTAGTCTCATGTCCTTATTATTCTTTACAACGAAATCATTAGATATCTATCAATATCGCATAAATCAGTGCCTATAATTCGTCTTTTATTTCAGAAAGAATTTACTACCTTATATCTTTTGAAAATTGAGTGGAACATTACATTCACAAACGAACACAGACGCGGGAAATAATATCGAGTTTTAAAGGGACATTTTATGTATATAGACATAAAACTAAATATAATATTAATTAAAAGAAATAATAATTTTTTGTCAAAACCTTCGTATTTATGATAACTTTTCTTAAATAATTACAAAACGAATGCATTGTCAAAATTCTTTATTGGATATCATTAATTAATTTCAAGAATTACATTAATGGGGTTCTCATTTGATTAATTCAAGGAGACACCAGTTTCATATAAATATTTTGATTTATTTGAGTTAAATTATCAGAGATTGTGTACATTGAAACAGTCATCTGCTGAATGTTTATATGAAAATATAATTGTAAAGTATTTGATGTATTAAAGGAATGTTCACTGCTGCATAAAATACATGAATATATAAAAAAGCAAGACGATTATGTTTAAACATAAATATAAAAGTTCGTCTCATCATAAGATAGCAGATATACACTTACGATATATATGTGCGCATATACCGGGTGTCCAAATCATGTAACAACAAAATTGTCCAATTTTTAGATTAAAATTCGATCCGTTGTATCTTAGAAATAGTTAGAGATATCTTACTGGAATTTTCCAAGTTTTTTTTTTATGATACTACTGCACTTTACTTTGAGCAGTAAGAATGTATACCTACTTTCCAAGGTTAACAGAAGTATGTAATGAAATTGATCCTAAACGAAAGTGACATGTTCATCATTCATTAATCATAGCCAAGGAACGGAAGCATATAAAAGATGAAAAATTATATATATATATATATATATATATATATATATATATATATATATATATATATATATATATATATATATATATATATATTATTCCAGGATCATTCGCTCACTCTAAATTTCATTCTGTCTTGAGTAACAAGGTGCCGCACAGGTTTCACGTACGATTTCATTTTCAAGTCTTTTTTCACTGCACTAGGGACTGTCATAGCTGAAACTATTCTCTGAGGTGCCAAACGTTTTATGGATTGAGTTGAATCTTTTCAAATGGATCTCTTTAGCTCTAAGTTGAAATCATGATCCCACCTCCTGTTGTGACATCCTGATAGAGTTTTTCTCTCTAATGTTCCTTCTTTTTTAAACTATTCGCTTGATTGTTCTTGAATGTACTTTGAACATGGAAGCCAGAGTCTGAATGTTGGTACCATTACTGAATATCTGCTCTTTGCTGATATGGGAAGGCAGTTTCTAGTTGAATAACTCAAAGCGTTTTTTCAGTGATTCTTACGACGAATGATGGTTAACATCTTATCAAAAATATCTAAAAAAAGAAACAAATATATCTAAATATATCTAAAAAAAAAAGAAACAAAATAGTGTTTTGTGATTTTAGATATTAAATTTTTTTTACGATGGACAATTATCGCATGCTGTTACACTATTTGGACAATAGCATTATCATAGCCGATATATATATATATATATATATATATATATATATATATATATATATAACTTAAGAACAAACATTAAATATCCATTTCAATTATAACTTATTACGTAAATATTGCTATGTTCAACTCTTCAAACAGAAAGATCCGCGAAATAAATTGTAACCAGAATGGATCTTTAAGGTTTTTTTCTTGATTTATTATTATTACTGGCTCGGTTATATGGTCTTGCTTTGGCAAGTATTTTCCATTTAGTGCTAGGTGCTTCCTTGCCGCTTTCAATAGTGTTCAAGATAGACACACACACATACTGGTTGGAGTCATATTAAGAATTCATATTAAGAAAAAAGACTCTTTTATGAATTTTATCCTGTTATCCCTATAGATATTTGGACAAGGATTTTCTACGGCTAATATAAGACTAATGCAATTAATACGTTTATTTGAGCTCAGCATTGAGATGAATGAATTTTATTAACAGTATTTACGATGAGAAACTTGACGTATAGTTTTTGATTCGTGATATAGAGTAGGGGTGTTCTAGAAAATGCACATACTGATACAGTTCTAGTAAATTTCTTTTTGTTCTTTTATCTGTATTTTTAATCACTTTTCCTTAATTTGTATCCACTGTTCATTATCATTTCATTCGGATTTATTATTACTTCGCCAATTATTTATTCGATTGTTGTACTTTTTTATTTGGTTTTGTATTTAAGGAAATATATCTTCTATTAATTCATTTCCAGCTAGATTTTAAACCATATTCGTTATATGTCATATTTTTGTACCTTTCCAATTTTTTCTCATAATTCATGTCTTGTTTTGACTCTCTGGATCCTATGAACATATTAACATCAATGGATTTTGCGCCCGGCGCATATTTATGTCAATATTTCAGCGATATTTTCTATTGCCTATTACACTGACTAATGCAACAATCAATTTTTATTTAGATTTTATACACAAACACGCATAAGTACGTAGACACAGGATCGTAATTATATATCTTTTGCTGAAGTTACAACCCGAATAAGTATGTAGTTGTGATAAACGAGAGCTTGACGAGATAAATCCCATTTTCCAATTTTTTTCTGACATCTTGAATAATTGTTGAATCATCATCATCATCATCATCATCATCATAGAGATTTTTGAAAGTGGATCGCTTAAAGAACTTTTCAGTAACACTCCTAACATATTCCAAAATATATTTCTCTCATTATTGTCAATTATTCAATGTATGGATGTATAATTTCATTATTGAGCGATGTACATATTATCATTAAGTTACGTATTTTCCCACTGACGATAAGCTTTTGTACTTCACAATACATTGAAGTACAATTCTATAATCATAAATGAACATAGAAGAAATAAAATGCATATATGTTTTGAATATTTTAATTACCTTTGAAAATGAATATTTATAATATGCGAATGGTAATATATCTGCAATAAAATAAAGCTTCTTTTAACAGTTTTGATCACAGATATCGGTGCAACAGGACACTCAAAAGTGCCTGACAGCTGATCTATCCTCTGACATAACTCTAACAGCACAATTGGCTGGTCATATTTAATATCTCAAAAACGAAACTTGTGAGGTTTCATCATCACCAAGCTTGCTCTGGATTATCACCTAACACCTCATATTTATCCATCGTTAAAAATGCTGGAAAAATAGTCGGTTCCCTGTACCGTTTCTGTGAATAGAAGACTGAGCCTGCTATACTTTATAGATCAGGCAGAAAATGGAATATTGCTGATTTATATGGACATAAGCTGACTATTTATATAGTTTAAAATAATTTCCACATCCTTGTGGGTGATGAAATATATTCCATCCTAAAACCCCTATTCTACAGGTGAAACTTAGCAAGCCTTTCACTGCTCTGTCGCTATTTTCATGGAAAGTATTCAAACGAACTTCATTCCTTAGTTCTACCTGTTCTGACCTTCAGAGTTAAGACCGACTACGCCAAGCACATTGTAGCAAACGCTGCTCATTTCCTTTGTTTTCCATTGGTTAGATGTAAGTTCAACTTGAACAACTTCTTCCCAGGAACCGCTGCTTTGCAGAAACGTCTCACAAGAGAATATTCTTTGGATCACTAGAATTTTAACCTATTCAAATTTAGGGTTAACCATCATCTCCCCTACATATCCCCATAAACTATGTCGCTTACTCTATAACTGTCTAGCTCGAGTGACTCTTGGGACCAGTACAGAATGGCAATTTTTGTAAAAAAAGGTTAGTGAGAAGTGGTGATTTTTTTATCAACATAATTAATGCCAGAAAGGTGAATCATATTATCACTAGCATATCCTACTGAAAATAAGGAATACATATTTATGCAATATATTTTAGCATTTATGAAAGCACATCTACTGGCCGAGATTTGCTATCGCTAGAATATAACTTTCACAGTTCCTTTCTATTTCAATGTGTTTCCATCTACTTTCCCACCCCAGACAACGCTACAGTTATTCACTGCAAGAAAGACCCTTTGTAAATGGACACTTGCAGTTTTTCGCAAATATCTAGCGGCGACACGAGTCTTTGAAAGCACAAATTGTGACCCCTTTTTCTGGATTTTGTTATTGAGATCAAGGCATTCTTCCTTTCGCTTCCACCGCAGAAACTGGAAGTGCAACAAATTTAGCAAGGTGTCTGCCTTATAGCTAATGGAAGCGAATTGCTTCGATCTATTGTTTGGCGACGATCTTCAGAAAAGCGAAGTTAAAGTGAAACTACAAGGCCTCTTCTTTCTAGTAACGGAATCGACCAAAAATCTGCTGTATTGTGTTGTGATACATTTATAATACGATTTGTTGGGGAAGTGTTATCTATCTCTCTAGGTAAATTTCCAAACGTCATCTAATTATATATATATATATATATATATATATATATATATATATATATATATATATATATATATATATATATATATATAGTTCCAGACTATACATGTACAATTCTGGACGCCATCAATAATTGATACTATAATTAAATTCAGATGTGTGTTTTGTCAGCAGGTTTTCGGGAAGAATAACGGATCGAAAATTTGTCAGTATTAGTAAGAGATTAACAATATTCCACCCAAATTTAAAGTACAATTAGCAAATTCGATTGGCTTAAAACTGAAATGCAATGACGACTAAACACCAATGGTCTGCATCTAAAATATGCATTATAACTTTTATTTCAAAATATATAAAATAATTAAAAATGCTAGTAGAAAAAAATAAAATAATTTTCCATGTTTAGTGACCATGATCACATAAATGAAAAAAATCAAATGAAAACCCGAACAAAGAACGAAAAGGCTTTTTAACAAAAAATTGATGTTTCAGCGGGGCTGGTCATGCATTTATGTTTTTGTCTTCTTGGGACTAAAACTGCTGATTTTATTTTCACACTTGCCAGGTATTGTCATGTCGTACTATACGTACATATAATTATTTTTTCATGCGCATATATGCCTACACCATACATATATATATATATATATATATATATATATATATATATATATATATATATATATATATATATATATATATATATGTACATACACACAGTGGGGGAAAATAAATATTCGTACACATGAAAAATAGTATTTTTTATAAATATAAAAGTCTTAACTTAAGCATATTTTGATACATTTTATGTGTAAAGATACATTTTATTAAAAAATAGTAATAAACTGAATTAATTCTTATTCTAACAGAAATAAATGCATTTTTCTTTCATTTTAACTTCATACAAAACAAAAAAGAAACATATTAACTTAATTTAATACTTTGTGGAATATCCTTTATTGAGTTCAACATCTACCAGTCTATTCCTATACGTCTCAACTGATGATTTGCACACATTGAGTGATATTTTGTCCCATTCTTCTTGGCACATTGTCTTCAAATTCCTGATATTTGTTGGTGCTCTTTTCCCAATTTGGATTTTCAAATATTACCATAAATTCTCGATTGAGTTCAAGTCTGGGGACTGACTTGGCCATTGCAAGACATCAACGTTTCTTTCAGCTAACCATTTCCTTGTAGATCTCGTGGTATGCTTATGATCATTATCCAGTTGGAAAATCCAATCAGGAGGTAGTCGAAGTCTCTCAATAGAACGAATTAAATTGTCTTGCAGGATTTTCTGGTATCTTTCGGCATTCATCTTGCCATCTATTGTTGATATTTTGCCAACACCTTTTGCAGAAAAACAGCGCCAGATCATGATACTGCACCACCAAACTTTACAGTTGGCAACGTGTTCTTTGGTAAGTAGGGTTCACCGTCCTTCCTCCCCACATGATTTCGATAATTAGGACCAAACAACTCTATTTTAGTTTCATCTGTCCATATTACGTTTTCCCAAACCGAATATTCTTTATCCTTATGCTCTCTAGCGAATTTTAACCTAGCATCTGTGTCGTTTCATGAGGAGTGAAGTCTTCCTTGGGATGCGTGATTTCAGACTGTTTTTGTGTAGTTCATTACTTATTGTACGCTTGGTTACTTTAATCCCTAATGCACGCAGATGTTCCTGCAGCTCTTCTCGGGTAACCTGTGGATTTTGTTGCATCTGGCGTCCTAATATCCATGCTGATCATAGAGAAATCTTCTTCGGAGCACCTGTTCGTCTTTGGTTTTCGACGCTCTTACGAGTTTTAAACCTTGCAATCAACGATGGAATTGCAGTTAAAGAAATATTCAGGTTGTTAGAAATCGTTCTGTAACTGTTCCCATCTTTCCAAAGAGACAAAATGTGTTGTTTTTCTGAAATAGTCAATTATTTAACTTTAGGCATTATTAGAACCTTCTCGTAAGACTAGAAATTGCAGAATGCTCTGGTAATGGCTAATAGCGTTAACTATAATTACTGATAGCATTACTGGAACATTCTAGAATATACTTTTTTCATAATTAATTGATTATTTTATTCTAATAATTTATTTGTACGAATACTTTTTTCACTAGTTAGAATTTTAAAAAATGCATTCATTTCTGTTAGAATACGTATTAATTATGTTTATTATTATTTTTAATAATATGTGTCTTTATACATAAAATGTGACGAGATTTTTTTTATTTAAGGCTTTTACATTTATAAAAATACAAATTTTCTTTTCAAGTTTACGAATATTTATTTCCCCCCACTGTACACACACACACACACACATATATATATATATATATATATATATATATATATGTATATATATATTTCTAGGCATGAGTCCCAAATAGGACGAAACGGTCGCCCAGTGTTTTTGCATTCTTTTGAAGATTATTCTGTACTCGATGAATTATGATATATATCTATATAGTGATAAAGAGTATGTTGGAAAATACATGTATCAATAATCAATTTTATTAACCAGTCGTCGGTTAAATATTAGTTTACAGTTGGCTCTCTAGCCAGTCGAATAGAAAGACAAATTTGAATTCAGAATCTTGGAGAAGGCAATTAGATTGTATTTTGAAGATATCGTGTTAATTCACCGATAAATAAGGAAATGTACCTGTGATGTACGAAGACCATCAACGTTGTAAGGAACATAGTATTTTGAAATAAAGTTTTTTCGAAACAATACTGTGTATAAAGGTGTCTTACATTAGATTTGCTTACTTTAATTTTTATATTAGCTTTAACCCAGGCAGAATTGCAGCTGCATTAATTAGGGTTACAATGTTGAGAATTTCATTTATTTTTCATAATCAATTATCTGTTAACATTTCAATAAATACTACACAAGTATGATAGCAGAACTCATAAATATACTTATTCATATATACATCCAAACAATTTCCTAACATACACACATTGCACACACAAAGACACCCATATATGTGTGTGTATATATATATATATATATATATATCGGAGATATGCTGACCAACTTTCAAGAATCCAGCGAAATGACTCGTTGAATCATCACAGAAAATGTTATTAATTATTCGAAAATCTTCCGCAGACGAGTTTCCTACTTTCAAAGAGGGCTTTATCCATATTCACTGTGAATATGGCGGTCACACAATACTAACTCAGAGGCATCACATTGCCGACTTGGTAATCATTCATTGGGTGTCAATTTATATCATTGCCGGGTATTTGGTAATTTTGATATTTAAAACGGGACTGTCTTCAGAAAGACAGTGTGCATGACTATTCCGCGAGTCAGATATATACTTAGGAACACACACACATTCACAAATACATCTCTGTTATTCGATTATGTTACAAAGTTTTATCGATATTTATAAATATGTATATTTTTCTTGTGTAATAAATGGGGAGAAGGGTAAGCATGAATTTCTTCAAACATTTGAAAATATCACCGAATCAATTACGTTTAATGTCAAGAATACAAAATATGAAGGTGCAATATATTATTATTTACTTCAGCCCTGAGGTCAAAGTTCTTATTGTCTTTAGTTTTCTCCAGACATCAGACATTGAACCATGCGATTTATGACTGTCTGCCTATGACTTTTTAACACAAGGCTACATATAAATTCATATACTCAAAAAGAATCTGATGACTAAACTGGGAATAAATGTGATTCAAAATTACATTAAATCACGTCGACTGACATTCAATACAACTGAAAAATACCACTTTTTTCGACACTATATCTATATCCGATGCTGTCTATTGAACTTAAACTGAAGTAGCGAACGTTCATCTGTTTGCATTTATAGCCATGTTTTCTTGCTATTTTCCATGATTATGCAGTAGACATTTTCTTCTAACTACAGATGCCTTTCCACACTGGTTCATTCAATTGTTTAGTAGGTTTTCAGCTGAACTTCACTTACTTGCGATCAATATCTGACACTGA
The DNA here is from genome assembly GCA_963932145.1 of Acanthosepion lycidas. Lineage (NCBI taxonomy): Eukaryota > Metazoa > Mollusca > Cephalopoda > Sepiida > Sepiidae > Acanthosepion > Acanthosepion lycidas. The sequence continues at coordinate 70,762,821 of OZ010577.1, forward strand.
CCAACGGTCACCTTTGCTGCTTGTTCGAGACCATAATCATGACACAAGTCAACGGCAAGTTCATAAAGCAGGCGTCGGCCTTCAATATCTGACGGTAGCGAAAGTAGATATCCTAGCACTTAGCAAAAGCTCTGGAGAGATTCCAAGTCTCCCAAGATATTGTCAGTCACTGGTGCTTTTGGTGATACACATAGTTTCCTAACTTCCTTTTTTCCCTTTTTTTATGAGAGTTTCGAAATAAGAATATTACTGTTTGTTGACGTTGCGTCAACTCCCAAACAACCAGACAACCGGTGGCAGCATGTCATTAAACAAAAATGTCGTCCTTTCTTTTTATCCGGCTGTAGCGTTTAAGATACGATTTATCTCGAAGAAATCGACCGAATCAGGCAGAACCTTCCGTTGACCTTGTGCCTTGTTCGCACTCTCCGGGATCTTGTCTGCTCACCAAGAACAATTTGGACGAGAGCCCGGACCAAATGTATTTACGACAACATATCAGACGAAGAACATCGTTATTCCTACACTCCTAATACCACATCGACCACGACTATCAGATTTTACTATCGAAAAGATAAAACTTGAACCAGTCGGTCTGTTTTCCAGATTTTCCAACTTCTTTTTCTCTTTTATTTTCTTCTAATGTTTATTACTTCTTCACATCCTCTCTACCAATCACATGGCCGTATTCTTATTCTGTAAGCTTTGTCCTGATAACATAATTTTAACAAAATGACCTCGCTTTATATACTCTCATTTATATTTCTAACAAATATAAACTTTTTCCTATTTTTCTTTGTCTCTTTTGATTCTTTTTATTCTTGCAAATTCCTTCCGTAGATTTCAACGTTCCTTTGCTATCTTGAAACTTACATTATACGTTGTTATGTTATCAACATTATTTTCTGTTATTTTCATACTATCCGTCGGTATCTTCCCTGATTTACGTCCGCAGTGGACATATTATGGGTAAAATTAGATAATCTCTTATGCAAGATGAACAGATAAATGTAAATGAAGCCTGATTTATATTAAATCAATAAAAAAAGTGTTTTCTGGATTACTGGCAAATGTTAAACAGTTCTTCTAGTTAAAGTAAAAAGTGAATCATTTATTATAGCGAACATAATGAAATCTGCATTCAAAATATAAAACAAGTAGAAATAGATGATTGTACAATACAGTAAACATTGCCAAATACTAGTAATAGTTATATGTTACAAGAAATTATAATTATCATGTGGGACAGTAACTTAGAAGTATGACAGGAACAAGATATTGAAGCGATGTATAATTATGCACAGGCATCACATGACATACGAGGAGAAGAATAGTTCTATTGATAGACAGCATTAATCAATTCGTTTGAAGAACAGCTAAGATACCTCTGAATATTAAGAAAGCATAAGGAAACATATTAAAAAGAAGATAATCTAAATAATCTTCAACAAAAAGATTTTAAAATGAAATGTGATGATAAAAATCATGAAGCGCTAGCCAGATGGGGCGATGACATCCCTTTTGTATGCAATTTAATATTAATCATCGTGATAAACATCAGTCTCTGATCATAAGCTCCCTGGTATACTGAACATCTGACATTCTCCATCCAGAGTTGCGAGTCAATATCGTTTTTTAATCATTTCATTCCATGCAAGTCAGTAAAGACCTTAATAGCCTAGAGGTTACTGAGTGTAAAATAATAAGAAAAAAGAGAAATATTATTAAAGGGTGAGAACAATAGAAGAATAATCAAGAATAATCAAGAAGACAGTGCATAACGACATTTAAATTTTAACAATCAAATTTTGCGGGAAAACAGGGAGCTGAAAGCGAGAAATGCGAAAAACGAAATAGTTAGCATAGAACATACAGTTCGCCTAGCCAATTCAACTGTAAATTAATGAGACCTTATTGGTAACATAGCGAAGAGTTTATTAGAAGAATTACAATGAGTGTATTTATAGGAAAGACATAGGCAAGCTACATTACAGTGATGGGATAGTGACTGGGGTCTAGATGGCAGATCATGACTAATAATATTGCTGATTCTTCTTTCGATTTCATCAATAATCTCAAATTTATAGCAGAAACACCGGAAACATATATGGCAGTAATATTCAAAGCTTGGACGAATGATGGACTTATAACTATGTAAGATATATTCTGGAGAGAAAATATCTAGCAGCAGAACAAGCAATGGATTCAATTCCGCTTCATGTTAGCAGATATTGCTTGATCAAGAAGTCGCAACAATTTACTCTCTTGGAGTATGTTGATGGGAACCAGAAAAGAGTCTCTCAAATGATTAATAGAGATAAGATAATTAATAGAAAGGTGTTAAAATTGATAAGTAATTCCTTGCCCAAGCTAACCATAGATTATAGGTCATTTTTGAGATTAGCTGCCAATTTGACTTGATAGAACCAATTAGACATACAGGAGTAGATAATTGTATCATAAGCACAGATTTCAAGTTGATAACTGATGCCATTGTGAAGGTCATCAATGAAAATTAACGACTAATGTGAGCAAGGAGTGATGTAGAAGAGTAGCCGTTCAGGGCAAAATTCATTTCGCGATTTGATAGGAAATACGGTATCAGTTTAAAAATTTGCCCGGAAATATAACCTTTCAACTTAGGAGGAAGACTGTTATGTGAGACCCTGTTGAATGTTTTTGGGATGTCCAAAGCAACAGCCCGAGTTTATCTAAAGCTTGATACATTTTTTCAGCAATAATCGTTAATTCATCAAACGTTGATCTAAAGAAATTAAAGCCATATTGCTTGTCTGTAAAAAGGCCATGTGACGCGAGATACTTAAGAAACTCAGAGTTGATTAGAGCTTCTATTAGTTTAACAAAAATAGGTAGAGTACTAATAGGCTGATAGAAAGATTAGACGGTCCACCTGAGTTCTTAAAGACTGAAACAATAGAGCAATATTTCCAACAAGCAGGAAAGCAAGAGGTAGCGTGCCATTTACTCTAAAATTTATGTAGAACAGGAGTCAGTTCGGGGGAACATTTCTTAAAGACTATTACAGGGATACAAATCCACATTCTTTGTGGGGGTCCGTATTAGAGATGATACCAGAAACCATGGAAGGAGTTACAAGTAAATCACTCAAAAACTCAGTTCTAATTTGAATATCAAGCAAAACTACTCCAGATTAGTCGAAAGTAGAATTTGAACATAATTTAGGAGCAAAAGAATCTGCTTTATCAGGAGAAGATATTAACACCTGAAATGTGGTTGAAAAGTTAAAGCTCAGCGTCATGCAGAAACTACAACATAATCTATAGTGATTCTATTTGAAAGTCATCTTATGACACCGCAGTCAAAAAAAGAAAGACAAAATATTGGAACGGATCAAAATAAAAAAAGAATATCGTCAAGTAAGCAGTAGTAAATAATGAATTCAACTCGAGGATAGATAGAGAAGAACGAATAAGTCGATGACAACTGAAGTTCTCGATTTAATATATGACAGTAGGTAAAGTCAATAAACAGTACAGAATATTTGAGGTTAAACAAGAACATCAACAATGCAAGGAATCAAAATAAGATAGCATCAATATGAAAGTTGCAGAAATAGCAAGATTTCAGGACACAAATATAGAACACACAAAGATTTTACGAAATAGCAAAACAAAAAAAAAACGCGCAGGATATATAAAATCTAAAGCGGAAAATATAAAAGAAAAAGAAAAGGTACAGCAGAGATGAAAGAAATATATTCGACTATTTTCCCTTGAAATTTGACATAAAATATATTTAACGAGTAGAAATAGTAAAAACTTAAGTTATTAGGTTGGTGCAAAAATAATGTCGTTTTCTCACATAGTAACGTATATGAGAAAACGACATTATTTTTGCACCACCTTAATAGATTATTACTGATCAAGAAATACAGGAACAAAACGCAGTATGGGATAGGATTGTAATAGAAATGCCGATAGAGTGGTATATAATTTTAACAATGTTAAAATTATTGAAGTAACAAATAGATTCTTCTAAAGGGATACTGCAAAAACTTATAAGATCGCTCTTTAAAAAAAAAACCTGTCGAATAAATCAAATTCGAATGAATGCAAACTTCATAGGACAATGAAGTTGTTGAATCACAAAACTAAATGGATCATGAGGATTATACTGAATAGACCTCGCAGTAGACTTAATCAGTATATAGAGCGGGAATGATTTGTTCAAGACGCTGTAAGATGATATAAGGTACATTTGTATATGCAGAATGGGAAGTAGGGGAATTTGAATTACCGAACTTATGCTCCATGGTTTACTCAAAGGCATATGACAGATTGTAATTACTGAAATGTTGGAACACCATTATCGATACGGTAAATATCTTCAAATAATTTATAACTGCCAATGGGAAAAAGGAGTTGGTATAAAGAACAAGTTCAGTAAATACTCGTAAATAGGACGAGGATTATAGCAAGGTTGATTTCTCAGCGGACAAAGAGAAAGATGATCTTTGCGCATGTGACACGGTTTGGATGTTTGATTCAGATAGAAAATTTACAGACATGAGACAAAACCGTTGATAAAAGCAAGAAGAAAAAGATTATTAACCGTTAGAAGGCAGAATGCATCGCGTTCAATAAGTTCGACAGTTTAATTTCATCATATACTGCTTCAATTCATGCATTTCTTCTTAGTACAACATCGATCTAGGCGAGCTGATAATAATTTCACTTTTTCAGTAAATAAATACGGTATGTTATCTCAGGCACATTTACTCACTAGAAATAGAATTTACTAATAAAAAAATACAGAGTTCCAACACAGAGATGTACATTCATTAAGTCATAGTTTTGACCTGGCCACATTGGTAAGGGTACGCTTCAGCTGCAGAAGTGGTTTCTCTGCTTGAAAAAATTGAATTTCGATCCTGTTGAGAGGAAATTTTTTCTTCAGTAGGTCTTAGTCAATCCCGACCGGTTGATATTAATTTAACTGTTCGATATATATATATATATATATATATATATATATATATATATATATATATATATATATATATATATATATAAAACAAAACAAACAACGTAGTAATTTCAAATAAAACTCATGAATCCACTAAAATAACGTTTATACAAATATCTAATCTTCGATATTGCAGTGATGCGGAAAAATTTCTTCAATTTTGAGAGACGAATCAACAGAGATGACGTCATACCAAATGTATATTGAGAATACATGGACAATACTTGTCCAGATGAAGAAAATACTAAGGAGAATAATAATGAAAAATGACTTGGAAAATCTAACACTCACAAGGAGTATTGACGGAAAAAGAAAATTTTGGAAAAAAGAAATGACCTTGAAATGACCTTGAGTAAATGGATGGAAAATAATTCTGACAGATAAAAATGAGAAGGAGTAGTAGAAAAGTAATCCCACTGTCAAAATAAGTAACAAACTATTTTAAAGAATTTTACAACAAATATATTTGAGAAAACTAAAGAAGAGATTAAGCAAGAAAAGTGGATTGAACGGCATTAAAATATTTGAAGAAGATGCTGCTGCTACTAATACTGCAAATAAATATATGGACAAATTCTTGGCAATATTCAGCTGACAAAACTTAGACAGCGACAAGCGCAGGATGAAGTAAGGTTGTGGGCTGGTATTGTGGTCAGCAAATATATGTCACTTCAGAATTGATGATATTGTCAAAATAATTGCAAATAATTAGTGTGTTCTTGGATTTGAGTGTTAGAGATAACAAACACGAAACTTAAATCTAAAGTGTCTATGCATACAAAAATGTTCCTGCCATTCTGTACTGTTAATTATTGATACTTAGTCAAAGAAAGTTACAAAGACAAGCAATTAATGAAATGGTGTCTAGCTTCTTCAGTTAGAAATTCAATGGAAGAATTGTAGTTCTGGATATGAAAAAAGAAAGCATTCTTCAAGCAAAAATCAGTGGGAAATAATAAAAACTGATGCAAGTAATGTAAAGTTCAAAACCGAAGACAGTTAAAACCTCTCTTTGTGAAAGATGGATTAGTAGCAAAGACCACATATTAACTTATCAAATAATAAAATAATTCTTAATTTAGATGTATATTCTACTCAAATATATAGATGCCCATAAAGTCTCTTTGGAATATAAAACATTATTACAAAAGCAAATGAACAGACATGGATGTGTATATTATTACAAAATGGGGGGATATATTGAAGTTAGTTTTTAACTAATTTAATGCTTCTCTTTATGACAACATTAGTTACATGCAGCATATCAAGTATTCGATTTCTTGCCATATTCGATGTAACATAGCCTCATCAATAGTATCAATGACATCAGTGATTTTTTGCTTTATATCAGTCATGTCCCCTGTCTTTGTTCGATAAACGATATCTTTAACATAACACATGGAAAGAAGTCCAAAGGAGTGATATCGGGGGAACAAGGTGGCCAGGGATTTGGTCCATCCATCCAATCGACCGGTCAGGAAAAGGTTAGGGCTCATTTAACTGTACATCTTTCATCAGCAGGATACCTGAAATACACAAATGTAATGCAATTAAAAATTTGAAAACTACTGAGTACATAGAACAAAGTTAATTAAGATATATCATCAATTGCCTTGTAATATATTTTTTAAACTTTAAAGAGAATTTATGGACAACCTGTATATTTCTGTAACCTACATATGTTATTCATTTTCAGTAAAAATATTTATTTCAACTTCTGTGCATAATACACATAAATATCTCCTGAAAATCCTATCAACATCAGTTTTTAATTCCAATTTTACTCAAGAAATATTTGCCACTATAATAAAATATGACATTTTATATATTTCTTGGTGGAATTATCTTAGATAAACTTCAATTGTCTTTCTTTCTATTTACTCCAGTTCATCTTCCTCTCTAATTTTTATTCACTTTCTTTTAATTTTTGTCTTTATTTCCATAGTTCATTTTCTTCTTCTCTTTTTGTCTTTTCCAAATTTACTATCGAAGCGTACTTCTCAGTTATTTGAATTTACATTCATTTTCTGCCATTCATTTAATATACTTCTGCAATTTTACCTACAAAGCTTCTTGATCTTCGAAGATTTGTCTGCAAACCAAAGCTCTTTGTCTCTTTAATGATATTCTTATGCATTTTCTCAACGTCACTTTTTTTTTTACTTTCATTTTCAATCCTAAGGTCTTTCTCTTAGAAATAAATGTGTTCCTAAAAGTTTACAAACTGACTAATTCTATATCTGTCCGTCCGTTTGAATTTTTCCAAACTGACTTAAAATGTACCCGACTGATGATTATTTCCTTCCTCTTAATAATTCGATCAGTAAAAGAGACTTATATAATGGGTTTGTGAGAAACAGCTTGCTTCACTCCAATATGATAATTTTCATGCATTCTATATTGTTTCTTGTCTTAAGAGCTGAGAATCAGCATGCATCTTTCAATGAAAAGAACGTATTTGTCTGAAGTCGAACTACTCTAACTTTAATCATCCGTTTAAATTAATTCTTTTATCGGAATTCGTAAAGAGCACTGATGAACGATACAATTGAAAAACAAAAGGAAAAGTAAAACACTGCGATATGAGTGTTACAGGATCAAAAATATTTAGTGAATTGTTGTCTTCATTAGTCTTTTATTAAATATACAGGGCGACCGTGAAGTTTAGATAATTTCTCCTTTAGTGCAACCCATAAAAAACTTCAAGAGGACTCATATCTAGTCCACATGGTCACATCTCCCATTGCAGTTAGAAAAATTGTCATGCAGTCAGCCACCTATATAGGGGCTTTATCTTGTTGGAACTGGATGTTAGAGAGTGATTCAGAATTATAGGTAAGTTTAGCAGTAATTACTGTCAAAGAGTAAATTTCGATTATAGATTTGTATGTATCAGATAAAAGATCATTTTATAAAATGAATGTTTCCATTTAAGGTTATATTTACTAAATTTAAGCTATTAAAAGCTTCTCACAACCGTAATCAACAAATCTAACAGAGAAGAGACTAGTATGTACAATCCTACTGAATTTCGCAATAATGAAGACCTATTCATTAACAAATATATTTCATTTGAGATAATAGGTGAAATTTTCATTCAGCTAGTTTCTTATCGCCATGGCGTAATGGGAATAGCCTCCACTCTGTTGCAACCACTCTAGGGTGTTTATCTAATCATTCAAATTGCACTGTCAACATGATCAATCATGTCCCACCGGCGATGTCAACAAAGAAAAATGGTCCCAAATATATAATTTCCACATATAAAATATTGTCCTCCTTGCTGTTTAGAAAGTCCATCCAAAGTGGATTATTTTGCGACCAATACCAAACATTATGTTGGTTAACCTCACCGTCTTCGTTAAATATAATTTTGACACTGAACAATCTTCTGGGAAGTTGTCGATTTCATCCAAATTTGTGTTCCGACATTCATGGTCATCCTGGAGATCATATTTTATTTTAACATTATTAGTATATGTAAAATAAAATTAAATCCAATGTTTAGATGTTAACCAAATATGAACATTTAACCGGCGAAACAACTTTAAATAGTTTTTATTATGCAATTTTTTCCCCTCCAATATTTTCGTGTATTTTTATATATTTTTCAGAAACTTAACTGAGTGCAAATTGTATGCATAGAAAACATCTTTCCCTTATACGACTTCAGTATAAAATTTTAATTGTTATTTTCGTTACGAAATAAATGTCATGTGTCAACAATGCTTTTATGCGAACAAATGGGATGGGAGGGTGAGTATGTTTATGTTTAATTAACTGAAGATAAAATATCGAATCTGCAACATTTTAGGCAAAATTTTGAGCTCTGTTATTTCTATAACGATTGTATTTTCGATTTAATTTGATTTATCGGAAAATTAAAATGAGAGCAGAAGTTTATAATCATAAAATCGCTTTACTAAATACAATGAAATTAAGTTAAAATAGTGTCACACCATTTATTAGATTAAATGAAATCAAATTAATTCACCCCTTTAGTACTATTTGTTGCTTTGAACAAAATATGCAATCTTCTGTCTCAGTTGCAATACATTTGATAAACACGTCTATGATATTATTCCTGAGTCAACACATTCTCATTTTTCAGACAAACATTAGGTCAGTGATGTTGCAAGATAATGTATCTAGTAGTTTAATGAAACAAAATTTGAATTACAAAATTATTACTGATGATTATGGATTGCAAGCTTTAAAATACTCGGACGTTTTTATTTACCAATACACTGTTAAGACATCGCTGATATAGAAACTACAACAGTTCTATAGGAGAATCAAAATAAATATCTTCATTAAGTTAGTTTATTTTATAGAAGACATAGGCGTATCGTATTTGCACATGGGTGGAATCGGGAGCTAGGTATCCTACTGAATGGTAGAAAATCATACTATTAGGTTGGTGCAAAAATGACGTAATAATGTCGTTTTTTGACGTATTTCTTAACGTCAAAAAACGACATTATTACGTCATTATTTTTGGACCAACCTAATACCTTACTAAAACAGATAGCTGACAGAAATATACAATAGATCAATGAGAACCTATCAATTCTTCATTATCTGTCCATGTTTTTTATTTAAATCCTACAAAAATGGATTAGATTCATATGCGAAGAAAATGGAAAATAAATGCATAAATATTTCTACTCCATGTTCTCTTTTATATTTATTTTGTACTATTAATCAATAAATGCACCAACATTTTATTCCATTTTCTGCATGCAGCTTTTCAACAATTCCTTCATTGCATTTACATATTCAAGAGAAAGCCAGCTTCAATTTTAACACTATCCCATAACCCTCTCTAGATAAGTATATAGAATTGCTTACCTTTTAATATTATTTCTCATTTTCCTCTTATTGATTGTATTTCCCACCTTCAATTCTCATTTTTCTCCTAATTAATTCTCATTTAATATTATTAGCCGGGCAAGCATAAATTATTTCCAACCCAGAATGTTCGAGGGCTGTACTGATACTACACTGCTATCCTTAGTAAAAAAATCGGAACAGTGACATATAATAAGCAATAAAACTTTATAGTACACATTAGGATAAGATAATATTGAAGGTAAGAATGAACATAAAAAATTAAATTAATTAATTATTTTAATGTATTATAAAAATGAAAATTGCGCAATGATACATAATACGCAAACGCACCTATATATATATATATATATATATATATATATATATATATATATATATATATATATATATATATGAAAAATTATTCTTATCAGACGCGCGTTTCGTTCTCTGATAAGGTCTCTCAGAGGACGAAAGGCGCCGGCTAAGAATAGTTTTCTTTTTTTTTTCTTTTAATTCATTCTATTCCTTTACTGCTATATGCTAAGAAAAATGGAGTAAAATACCGAATCAAATTTGTAGATCATTAATTGAGAGCTACAAGAAGAGTTTGGTTGCTTTAGAAGTGAATAATGCCTATTCTACAAAGTATTAAATGAAGATTATGTATTCTTTTTTGTATAGTCCGAATAATTTTTTCAGCTTTTAAAAACCATAAAATGTACTCTTTTCTATGAAATCAAATGTGTTTCTGTTTGCTATGCATATATAATTATTATGCATCTGTGTAAATTTAATCATATGAAAAGTGTTTTTATTTATTAGTTGGAAATACAATAAATTAAAAATTGTATGTATACGAATATTTGTTTTCCCCACTGTATGTGTAATTATTAATAATACATTATAGCTCTGTTTAATTACACTAAACACTGTTTTGTAGATTAAATAAATATTTATTTCATAGTTTATTTTGTTTAGGTTAGGTTTCAACTGTTTTATGTATAAAGCTTCAAGAATTTTTAATTTTTGTTTATTGTTTTCATGGTTAAGTAGAGTTGTGTTGTCAACAACGATTTTCCGGAATTAAAAATTCTTGAAGCTTTATACATAAAACAGTTTAAACCTAACCTGAACAAAATAAACTATAAAATCTCTACAAATATTCTTAAATGTCTATAATTTTTAACAGAAGCCATTGGTTTATACCAATGGCTTCCCGTACGTAATGCTTCTTGTTTTCACTCTCGCTTGGTCATGCGTGACTTCACGAGATGCGACACGATTTTCGCGTCCGCGTCTCGTATACGCGTGTTTGTCGTTGCTTTGAATTTTTTAATGCAGCATGTGCGCACTATCGTTGTTGATTTGTCCGTGTGTTGCTTGATATATTGAAACTGTAATCTTTGATAATGGCTTATGTAAGCCGAAAGCTTAGATTGGATTTAAACATGTATGATTATGGTGTTTTCCTTTCGTTTTTCAATGATAATGTGATTAAATTTATCAGACAATACGAAAGGAACTTACTTAAAATAAAAAAGAAAAACTTGTCTATATTATTTAATAAAACATACATTAATATATATATATATATATATATATATATATATATATATATATATATATATGTATATATAAATATATATATATATATATATATATATATATATATATATATATATATATATATATATATACGCTTAAATTCATACAGTTAGGGTACCAGTGAATGTAGCTCGTCAAAGTATTTTCCCCGAAAATATTTGTAGAAAAGACTGAGAGAGGCCAAATCAAGTTTGGGAGAAAATGACTATAGACGAGATGCCACATCAGGACATATAACATTTCATATCCATCTCCGGATTTTATTTAGGACTTCGAGATGAACAGAGGAGGCACCAGACCATATATAGCAACACTATTCAATTCAAAAACGAATGTCATATTTGTATATTTGAATGATGGACTCAAGCGAGAAAACTCTTCTGGTGCGACACAAAGAACTAAATTACCTTGCGTTAGATGAAGCTGTTGATTTACTGTGGTTGTTCAACCTCAGCTTAGTGGAAAACGTGAGACCAAGAAGGCAAAGAGAGACTCTCTCTTTGAGTAGGCCATCAGCCATGCTGATAGGAGGCAGGGACTGTACTTTATGGTCGATAAATGAGAGCAGTTTCCTTTTGCAGTCATTAAAGTTAAACAAGCCATTCCCTACCCCTGTCAACCACAGATTGGTGGACCTTTTCAAGACCGGCAGCCAGGTTAGCTTTGTCAGTGATGCCTGATTTACTAATGAGGCGGGAGTAAATAGTAGTGTCTTCTGTGTAGATGCATAATTGGGAACTGATGAGATCAGGAATACCATTGATGATGTTCAGAAACAGTGTAGAACACAGGGGAGAGCCTTGGGAAATACCAGCGTTCGTATGAATGGAACTGGAGGAGAACCCGTTTAGGATGACCTTCATTTTACGGCTTCAAAGTAATTATTGTATTAAATCAAATAATCGTCCTGCAATACCGTATCCCTGAAGCTTACAAAGAAGGCTGGCATATTGAACCTTATCAAAACGCCTTAGAGATATCTAAAGACACTGCTCGAGCTTCGATATTATTACCACGTGCATGATATACAAATTGAATTATGGCCGTGAGCACGTCAATGGTAGACCAAGCAAAGGGGAAACCATATTGTTTGTCAGAGTGAAGATCATGGGATGTAAAGTGCTTAAACCTTTCGGCATTGATTAAAGCCTCGAGCACTTTGGAAGGAGACTGATAGGACGGTAATTATATGGGAAAGAAGAATCTCTAGTGTTCTTAAAATCAGGAACAACAGATGAGGACTGCCGACAGACATGAAAGCAAGAGTCAGTCTGGCAATAGTTATGTAGTTTTGAGAGAATTTGAGCAAACGCAGGAGTACATTTCTTTAGGACTACTGCTGGTACCCTGTCATCACCACTTGCATTATGATATTTTAATTAAGATATGATGTCCAAAACTATCGACAATGTTATGGTCATCTCACTCAATAGAACGTCAGTTTTAGGGTAAAATCAGGTATGCGTATATAGATAAGTCGGGTGTCGGATGAGAATTTCCGAGCAAAGCCTTCAGCCTTATCAGCTGGAGAAGTTAAGACCTCAACTTGATTGAATAGAGGAGGTATTGTGTATTTACTATTGTTTAGCACATTCTTGTAGAGCTGGCAATATATTTAGAACCAAACTTGCGAGATGCAATACGTTGTTACATTCTATCAGCAAATAATAACTTTGCTTCAATGAGGACACGCTTGCACTCGTTAAAGCAGAGACAAAGCGACGTCTGTTACAATCAGGAATGTCGCTTCGGTACAGGCTGAAGAAATAATTCCTATGGGCTATAGTAGCTGAGCAAGCAGCTGAGAAGCGAGGAGATAAGCGCGATATCACTTATATTTTCTCAGTGGGATGAAAGCCTTGGTGTCAGATTTTTCCCTGGAAGAGACCTCAGACGCATATTTTTGAACAGTTAATTATATGAAAAGAATGCTTATTTATTATTAGGTTGGTGCAAAAATAATGACGTAATAATGTCGTTTTTTGACGTTAAAAATAGGTCAAAAAACGACATTATTACGTCATTATTTTTTCACTAACGTAATAGTTGCAAATACAATAAATTAAAAATGTGTATGTGTATGAATATTTGTTTCCCCCTATTGTATACCTACGTTTAGAGAATGGCATTCCTATTCACGAGGTAGAAAAAGTTAGGAATGTATGCATATATATATATATATATATATATATATATATATATATATATATATATATATGTATGTATGTGTGTGTGTGTGTTTGTGCTATTGAATTTAAAAATAATTAAATATATTTATTAACAAATATATTTACTTTGAAATAATAGGTGTAATAGACACTCCAATCTAAACGTAGCTTTTAAATTAACGACAGTATAACATAATGATATAATGATAATGTAACTATGCAAATATATAGACATTATTTTTTTCTACCTTTTTCGTATTATATTTTGAATGATCGTACTAATATGATATTGAAATAGACTGACTATTTGAAAACAAAAATGACGTATAAAATTCTAACAAAAAAGTGAGAGAAATGGCGATGGGGAAATAATACAGTAATTTATTCTACAACTGTAGACAAACGGTTTTAATATTTTCAACAAATATGGAGAAAACAATACCAGGGTCGGGTGAGGGTGGAATGTTATTTTCTTTCCGTTTTCCGATGAACAATTCGGAGTTTGAATAATAGGCCCGAACATCATCCATATTTTAAAATTCTGCGACATTCTCTTCAAACACACACCCACACCTATATATATATATATATATATATATATATATATATATATATATATATATATATATATGTGTGTGTGTGTGTGTGTGTGTGTGTGTGTGTGTGCGCACGCGTTCTCCTCACTCCTTTGCAAAGAAATATGGTTCCAAATTGACTTAAAACATTTCCTTGGAAGCAGACCAAGAGGCGAAACTTTGAAAAGATCAAGGAAAAGTGGACAGATTCCAATGAAGAAAGGTGAATTAAAAGTGATTGTAGGAGATTCAGAATGCATTGCTCAGTTGATAACATTCTGAGTGCCAGTCTCCCGTCTGTAGAGTCGTCCTTCAAATCTGTCAAACAATGAAAAACGGAGATACATTGAATCTCACAGTTTTGCCACATCGCTATGATGAATAGGTTTCTGGCATCACTCTGTTCTCCGTTTAAAGTTTTCTTCTGGATAAAGTTATCTAAGTGACAGAGAGAAATCAATGCAAGCACAGCACATAGATGATGTGAATAAGTATAAACACCTTGGCAATGTTAGTCTGATTTTAGAACATACGTTTTTTTTTATCTTGCACTAATTTCTAAATAATTACTTGTTTGTTTTTGTTTTATGACGATTTGTATAAACATCGAAATATGAATTAATTAAGTGCCTATAATTCTGCTATACAAATATGCGATTACTTCCAGTATGTTTCAGTTTATTTTAATATTTTCATGTTTATTTAGCTCTACTAAAGGTAAATATCACACTTAATATGCACTCAAAATGTATTATATATTTTCCAAATATAGATGTCCTATAAGTGCATTTATAGAAGGCAGAAAATGTGGAGAGCCGTGATGCCTATGGCCTTAAGAGACATGCCTCGGAAAAAGAATCAATCATAGAAAACCTAACTTGAATATGGATAATCATTTATTCATCATTTTTTTCCATTTTAGCTTTATTCATTTCAAGTTTTTAACAATTCCTCATTTGTAAGCGACAGTAATCTTTAGATTTTAACACAAAAAAAACGATCAAGTGTAAACTGTATGTAGATATTACCGTATTCAACATAATTGACACTTTACATTTTGTAATGTGTATTATATATATATATATATATATATATATATATATATATATATATATATATTTTATATATATATATATATATATATATATATATATATATATATATATATATATATATATATATATATATATATATATATATATATATATATATATGTTTGTGTGCGAGCGTGTTTATGAGTATGCGAACAATAGAAGTAATATGTTTGTGCGTTAGTTTACACAGGGTTTTTTTCTTTATATTTCAGTTCATTTCATTGTTTTCTCTGAACTTATCTACGTATTATCCTATGGTTTGTGTTATGTCATTTTCATCTTTTTTTTTTAAATGTAATGTCTTCACATATCATGTCGATTTTAAAAGTATCTCTTATTCCCGTGAGAATTCCTGTTATTTAGATTGTTTCTTAAATTTATTTTTATTTATGCAGTGTATTTTGTATCTTGTTCCGAAACATGATAAAATGATTTACATTTTAAATTTATGCATCATGGTTGTACCGCTGTAATATTTGTTTTACGGTTACTAATATCATAGTATTGTTGTGCAATTGGTAATGATTTATATAATCAACGCAGCGTGTCACAAACATAGACCTTCTTATAGTATTATAATTATTATCCAAATAATCATTTCCCTAAGGATTATAAAACCTTGTTGATGATCTGA
Organism: Acanthosepion lycidas; assembly: GCA_963932145.1. Classification (NCBI taxonomy): domain Eukaryota; kingdom Metazoa; phylum Mollusca; class Cephalopoda; order Sepiida; family Sepiidae; genus Acanthosepion; species Acanthosepion lycidas. The sequence goes on from OZ010577.1 coordinate 70,778,740, forward strand.
ATTTGTAGCATTTTTTAATTTAAATACTATTTAAAGTAACTCATGATTTCAAAGAAAAGAAAATATTAAAACAATGGTATATTAAGTGATGATCTAACACAGTTTAAATTCCATCGAGAATGTTCTATTATTCTCAGCACAAATTATAATAAACTGTATGAAAACAAATCTGATAAAGATATAAGTAAAACAATTCATCCAGCAAACCTAATTGTGATAATTGATTTTAATGTAAAAAGTTAACTGAAATAAATTAGATTTTGACATAATCTACTCAGTTAATCTTGAATACAATTCCACAGGCATGTAGTAATGTGCGCGGAAACATTTTTAGCCTAAACATGAACGATGATCTTTGCGCAGATATTGGTTACTTGGTACGAACTAGAATTTCTCGGCATCCATTCTGCGATAGTGATAAAGATGAACCAATATTTCTACCGCCATATCAGTTATGAGCCTGGAAATGTAAAAATGATATTACACAGTGTACAAATTCTGATCAAGTAAATTGTATGGTGAAATAGATGTAGGAAATTAAAACGGAAGCATAACTCAGAAGAACAGGCCTCGAATCTGTGATGACAATAAATGTTTTACTAAAGTCAGTTTCTGCCTATCAACGTATATTTATCGTATAAGGCTTTATGCATGGCAATCAATTTTCTCGTGAGTTTATTTAAAATTCTCAGTCCACTTAAGAAGTTTACATTATTGATAGTGTACTTATGTTGCTGTCTTTTGTTAGGTTTTTGCTGTCGAATCAAGTTTCATACATTTTGCTTTTGCTTTGATATGTTTTAACTTTCATTTCACTTTCTTATATCAAAGAAGTTTCCAATATTTCCAGATGAAATGATGGGTTTTCCAGAGATTTTGGTGGATTTGAAATCCTGTTGATTCCTTTTTATTTCTTCATCACCGATATCGAATATTTCCCCATTTCGAAATTCACTTGTTCCACCTGAATGTTATAAATATATGCATTAAAATTTAGATTTGTTTTTCATTATAAAATTTCTCTACGATATTGACAGTTTAAATTTAAAATTTCATAAATATTGTTAATGGTTAAGTATATCCTGTGATACAAGTAAGTTCGTAGGTTTTGATGTCAATGAACATTGGTTACTACTTTTGTGAAGCCAACAAATACTTGTCACTTTCGTAATGCTTGTAGTAGAGACTTTGTAATCGCCTATACAACTATATTACGCAGTTGACAATGTTGGTGTTAGATATCTTCGAATAGCACTCTCACTAATAGTACTTACTCGATAATACTCGATCGACAAGTAACCCGTATAGTGGTCTGTAGAGAAAAAATAGTATAGTGAATAGAATAGAGAATAGCGGTCCGTATAGTAACAGAGGATAGAGTAGAAATAGTGATCCGTATAGTATAGACGATAGACAAGGAGTAGCAGTCAATTAGACGTCACGCTAACTTCCATATATGCTTTTCCTTTATGGTCACGTGGTCTACTTAACTCAATAATGGGATCGTCTGTGTTTGCTCACTTGTGATCTATGTTCAAACTCAAGTGTCGGCTGCGGCATTTTCTTCCTATATAACAGTAGGTTTCAACCATTAGAATTCTGAAATATCTATTTAAGGATATCATTGATATTACAAATTTTCATTTTTTAGATAATCTACCAGACAAAGCTTTTCTTCTTATGTTAATCTAGTCTAAGTATTCTTTATAGATTTCTAGATACCATTTGCTACACTTCTGACAATATAATTTGATATATTAGCATGTATAAGAATTCTAATGTTCGTAGATGGACAATCAGATCAAGTATAAAATCCCTTGCTTGCCTCTTCAATGTTCATTCTTTCTAGAGATATATTATTAATAAATCATAAGTAGTTTTTCTTTACGTAATTTTTTGATATTTTTTATAATCTTTGTGAAGAAATACATTGCTTTTTAATGACTTTTAACTGTCAACTGGAAATTGTTTAGTCATTCGTTTCATAGCAGACGGAGACACTTAATAGTGCTGTAATTACTTTCAATTATTTTGTTTCTTTTGTGAGAAAAGGTACTATTATCATGAAAATAGTACCTTTTCTCACAAAATTAATGCTGATACAATTTGCTATATTTAAAAAACAATACAGATAATAATAAAAGTGTTGAATGTGGAAATTTAGGTTATGGATCTCGATATATCTCATGACAGAAAATTAAACACACTTTTGAAATTTTTAATTCATTTCATCCCAAGCAAGGCAATAAAGCCACTAGGAAGCAAGGGGCTACTGAGTATGAAAGAATAGTAAAAGGAGCAAAACACAATTAAAGAACGAAAACAATAAAACGACAGAATTAAGAAGACATACGAAGATTGAAGATCGCAGTTGACTGGAAAGCAAAAGACGGGGAAAGAATTCTCAAATCGGTTAGCATAGGTTATATCTAGCAATTTTAATTGTAAAATGATGAGACCTATCTGCCAATCTAGTACTGCGCTTTAATTTGTAATGAAAAAGTACCAAAGAGGAATGCTCATAAAAAAGATTTACCATGAAAATATTTATTGCAAAAGGAGAGGGAAGTGACAAGTGCTAAAGTGACTGAAGCCGACATGTAAAGTCAAAACCGATGACAAATCGAATTCTAAAATTCTAATTACATAACAAGCACTAGATCAGATATGACAGTTATATTTCATGCAAGGACAAATATTATGCCTAAAAATATGTTTTTATTATTTATTTTTGCTGTCTTTACTATATAACTATTGTTATTATTAGACTGTAATGCATTTAAAATTTATGCCAATTTATGTATCTTATTATTACGAATTTTACTATATAACCATTATTATTGTTTTTATCTCACTTTTACTTAGGTACCTCCAAAAATTCCGTATACCTAAGGTCTAAATCTTTTGTTCATAAAGGAAAAATCATTTTCGAAGCTTTCCAACCGCTTCAATTGAAAACTAAAGTATACCATTTTCTAATTCCAGAAAAAAATACTGTGGAAATTTGAATGATTTTTAGTCGATGCTTCCTAAAAACCAATCGAAACGGCCATTTTTAACTTTTTTGGAGAAATGTAAACAAACTTATTTTTCGTGTTTGAAAATCCCGCTAAAATAAGATATACATTTCTGAAACGTTACTTTCGTAAAATTAGCAAATTTAAAGTTAAATTAATCTGTTCTGAAACAAAAACCACTTACTTATAGCATAAACCTTTCTAGACAAACATTACTTGATCTCGGGGTCTTGTTATTTTCACGTCTCCATCGGTAATTTCATGGATGAATGTGTTGATAGGTTTAGTACGGTGCATCAAAAGTGACATAACGGTATTTTTGGTTTGGTGTAATAATTTAAAATACTTAAAAAAAATTACTTACATTATTGAGTTAACTCTATCCCTTTCATTATTTAATAGTTAAGATAATGATAACTAATTTTATTAATTATTAATATTACATTAAGTTATTGCATTTTTAATGTGAAAACTGAGATAATTAAAAATTATCATTATATTAATTATTAAAATATCTCACTGAGTTATTGTTTGAATTGATAAATGAGATAATTTTATTATCTTACTTTAATTTTTAATTTATTAACTGAGAGTGAGATAACACTTTTGCATGTTAAAGGGCTTTCTTCGAGGAGGAGACAAGCTTTGAAACACGTGACCTTTTAACCATAATGTCAAGTATGAGATATCATACTAAAAATAAATATAACATTTTGACGCACACAAAAAAAGCATTCTAATGTCCGCAGATAGACGTTCAGATCGAGTATAAAATCCCTTAATTTTGGCTTAGTAAATATAGTCTTCACTTAAAAACTTAATAACCTACCCCACTCGCTGCATGAAAGAATTTTAAAACATTTTTTAAAATTAAAGAAAGATGAAAAAAAAAAATGAAGAATTAAATGAAAAATGCAAACAATTCATGTAAAAATTCTTTATTCATCGAAAAAAATTTTCTTCAGATAATAATGGCCTTAATGTATATTATTTATAAAAGCAAATAAAAGCCTATCTAATTTGATAAACATATAGTTTATTGCAGTTTTTATTTTAAGATTTGGAGCAGATTTTTAAAAATTTGAAGTAGTTGTGGAAAAAAAATTGTTTATTTAATTTCTTCAAGGAGTCCTGCTTATAAAACAATTTGCGAACTCTTTGAAATTCTAGGAAATTTCATAAAATTAATTTATGGGGGAGGGGTAACAGATGTGAAAAATACTTTTACCAAGATTTTTAAAAAATAAAACATTCCAAAATAAATTCATTGATTTTTAAATAAGTCCTGAAAGTTTCATTAAAATTAGACAATTATTTGATTTTTGCAAGAATTTCCAAATTAATGGATTTCCTCCAAAAACGTTACACTAAAAAATGGGGATAACCATAAGTTTTTACAAAGTTAAAAAAAAAAAACGAGACTTTTTACCCAAATTTAGAACGTGTTAAAAAGAAGGAAACAAATTTAAAAGATATTTTAAAACATACTTTGTTCTTTCCTCTTAATAATATCATAAACATTTTAATGATGAAACTTTGTTTTTATTAATTTTCGGACCTTTCATCATTATGCTATACTGATATTTTAGCGAATTATTAGCGGTACCTACAAGTTTTACTTTTAGTCTAAGTACCACCAACGTCTTTTTTATGTTTATTTATTATGTTTATTTATTATTTATATTTTATGTTTATTTTATTTCATTTTTGATTTCATTTTGTTTTATTAATATTTTCCTTGTAATATATTATTTTATTAGCATATTAATTGTATTTTATCACTTCACATTTTATTAATATCATTCATTTTATGAATATTATTAATTAATATATTGATTTTCGTACAAAACAGAGTTACTTACCTTGACTTCCAAACGTTTTTTTTTTAATAACAAAAGCGTCCGTTTTTAAATTAAAGTTTATAATTCTTATTTTCAATATTCTTTTCAAACGTAAATGTTAACCTGGGACTAAATTCAAATCCAAAATTAAATTATAATTCATTTAAATACTTAACAACAATAATAATCCTCCCTAACAATAAAATATCTCGTCATAATCAAAAAATATTTAACAAGCGATGTACACGCAAAATTCGCACATGTAGTTGTGCAATCAATCAATGAAGCAATATATATATATATATATATATATATATATATATATATGTGTATATATATCTATATGTATATATATATATATATATATATATATATATATATATATATATATATATATATATATATATATATATGAATAAAAACAACAATAAGAAAAATAGTAATTGTTATTAATTACTAGTTTTCCTATCGTCATTTTTATTCATAAATATTGTCTTCTCTACTGGTTAAATCGGATATATATATATATATATATATATATATATATATATATATATATATATATATATATATATATATATATATACAGACTGATTAAAGTAACTCCCCGTATTTAAAATACTTATAATTTATTTATTATATGTATTACAAGACATGGGTATGAGAGGAAAGCATTTACCCTGAGGTTTTACTTAAAATTTCTTACCAGATTCTCGAGCAACCAAGAAATCGCATCAACAGATTTCACCAAGATTTCTTGTGGTATGGAAGTCATATCTACTTGTATTCGCCCGCCATATTCTTCCAAAATCAAGTTTTGGTAAAGTAGACCTTTTCATCAACACCAAAAAAAAAAAAAATGTACACAAGTATTTTAGTCAGGACTCCTGGCTGACCACTCATAAATAAAATAGGGAGTTACATTTCAATCACCATATATATATATATATATATATATATATATATATATATATATGCATGTATGTATGTGTCTGTGTGTGTGTGAACGTTTCAAGTTTATATAATTTGGTTTTACTTCATGACCGTTTTTGCAGAATATGCAGTGAGTTCCGCAACACGGCTTATATAATTTCAATGAGTTTTAAAACTTTTGAGCGTGAAATCAATCGACTGTCTCTAGAAGCATTTTCATTCCGCCCATGATAGAGGATGCATGATTCTGTTATCACGTCGCTCAATAACGGGACATATGAAAAGCTTAAATGTCTGCAACAAACCTGTGTCTGTCAGATCAAATTAAGAAATGTTCCACCATCCCTACTAGCCTTTTTGAACTATAACGGAATACATTCCATATCCTTATAGCTCCTACATTATTAAAGCATTAGAAATAATCAAGATTCCGGAGAAGGACTACAGAATTGCGTGGAAGTCTGCTTATGTTGTGCAGTGTTTGAATTTCAGGTTGACCTGCACCAATGTTGAATCTATTTGTGATGTAGTGCAATGTTTCCCTCTCTTTGCGTCGTTATTATCTACTCAGTTATTCGGCAATTCCACCCTTACATCTCTTGGGAATGCGCAGTTTTCACGAGACACTGACGTCTAGAATTCAAAAATTTCTACTGATGAAATGCTTTTGAGGCCTGAGAAAGACCAAGAGAAATTGCTATCTCAGAAATGGCATGCCACACCTTCCTGCCGCTAGAAATAATTTTAAAAACATAGTCATATATTTTCTGTATCTTGGTTTTGTCCAAAATATACATATACAATTCCATAGCTTTCGTTAGATTAGTTTTAGAGTACGTATTCCAGAGACATCCAATCTTGTGTTGTCTCTAAATTTTTGATTTTATATTTGAAGTCGAAGATGAAATCTTTCTGAGCCAGAACCATTTCATACAAATCTGATCAAATGACCAAACATCAGCATAGTTTCAGAAAGTCTTCTTCCTTTCTTGATATGTCATCTAATATCACAATGTCAGATGCTTAATAACAAAAGTAACAAAAGTGATATAAACAATAGGAAAAAAAACTATATAAAATAAGCCACATCAACGTAAATATCAGTCAAATTAAATCCTAAAGAACGAAGCTTGTCATAAGAAAAAAGAAACCTCTGTCATTGATCGTCCTATAATTCCATTATATATATATATATATATATATATATATATATATATATATATATATATATATATATATATATATATATATATTAAGGTAATGAAGGGTTTGGCAATCTGTGTTGATAATTCTAAAGAGGATGTAATCCAGAGAGCTGAATGTAACAACAGGGCATATATACATTAATTGAAATAGTTTCCATGACTATAATTTATGGTCATGGAACCTTTAGGTTGCCTCTTTCTTAATTATTCAATATATATATATATATATATATATATATATATATATATATATATATATATATATATATAGAGAGAGAGAGAGAGAGAGAGAGAGACGAGATGCCAGCTCAGGAAAATTAACATTACAGATTCTTCTTTGTATTTTATCAAGAATCTCTAAATATATAGCAGTATCATCATACCAGATGTGGTAACAATATTCAAAGCAAGGACGAACGGTTGTCATATAAATATGTAAGATAGATTATTGTAAGATATTTTATTAAATAGTCCTATTAAATATGTAAGATATGTCGGTAAAAATGTCTAGCTCTACGCAGTGAGAGTACTCTCATATCTGCAGATGTCTTGATCCAATATACTCTTTCCACGTCATATCAGCAGAATATATTAGTCCGAGAAGGCGCAATGAGTAACTCCACTGGAAATTGGAATCATGACAGATAAAATGGTTTCCCTCAGACGATTAAAAGAGAGCAGATTCGTTCTGGATGCATTAAAAATAACAAGGCACGATTTGGCCCATTTAACAACAGAATGTAGTTTATTTTTTTTTAAGATCAGCTGCCAATTTGACATCATCAAACCGATCAGACATTAAGACAGATACAGAGTGGAGAACTGATGATATCAAGAAGGTCATATATGAAAATTAGGAAAAAAAACATATGTCTCAGGAGAGAACATTGGTGAACACCCGTATTAATGTGGACGGTTATATATATATATATATATATATATATATATATATATATATATATATATATATATATATATATATATTGCAGTCGTGTTTCGATGCGTACCAATGCATCTCATCAGACGATTGCAAATTACCGACGTGTGAACGATTTATTTAGTTTTAAAAGCAAAATGCAACCTCTTTTTAC
>OZ010577.1:70794326-70801826 GCA_963932145.1 Acanthosepion lycidas
GGCTAAAACGCAAATCTCTACCAATTTCAATGAATATGAATAAAATTTCATACCGGATCGGTCGTCACCCGTGTCAATAATGGTCCCGTCCCTCAGAGGAACCAATATGAGGCTGAAATATCTATCACTGGACCAAATTCTTCCACAAACGAAAAGACACTAGGTCAGCAAACTCGGACTATTGCCAACCTTGGACCAAGTGACTCAATACCAAATCGACTAATAAAAAAAAAAAAACGAACGAAATGGTCCCGCGAAGAGTATCGACAAGTCAAGACATCATTCTTCACTGAACTCGAAAACTCAGCAAAGAACAGCACCAATCAAACATACCAAATATAGAGAACAATGGTGGGAAGTGATATAAGACCTAACCTCAATCCAAACATGCTTGCCAATGTCCGTAGGGACATTATGCGAAACAACAGACTCTCAAAGGCAAAAATAGATAGGATAAAATTAGATATAAGACAAAATACTATGACCCATCACTCAAACTATAATGAGATGAAAGTAATGTGACAGAGGGTGAGGTAAAAACTAAAACAAATGAAATACGAAATAACCTCCCAGGAAATAAAATCAAAGATTCTACATTAAACACAACTTGCAGTTATCCAGACAATGTTACAGAAGATGACTCCAGTTACATTAAGTTTGAATTCCTTGAAAACCACAAACCTGAAATCACAGAAGCGAAAAACCACGTCATCCAAGTACTCAGCTGAGTAACTTTCATACAATTGTCAAACAGAGACCTGCTCCCCAAAATCCATATGTTGAATTCCATCAAGCCCATTGTGAAAATATACAACCCTGCTCTTGTAACACTGTTAAGAGATAAACCACCGTGAAACATCACAGAAGTTAACGACGTCATATACGCAACAGCATTAGCAGCTAGTCGGAAGCTTGGTGTCAAGACAATAAATAAAATTAAGAGACATAGAGAGCCAGCTTGGAAGGCAAAACTGATACGAGAAATAAAAAGAAAATCAGATGTGAGCTTTCTGTATTAGATGAGCTCACCAGAAACCCGAATATTTCCACACGCAAGTGCAAAAATATCAGGCGGTATATAAATTTAAATCCCTAATTGACATTCCGTCAATCAAGGAAATGCTGAAAGAGAAACTTTAGCTTAGGGTACGGAGAACAAGACAATACGAAAAACGTGGTAGATTCTATCGCCAAAAGAAAATATTCCAAAAGGACCTTAAGAAATTTTACAAAGAAATTGGAAAAAAAAAAAAAAAAAAAAAAAATCGAAAGGCCACCATCGATTGATAATGTACAGACATTTTGGGAAAATATTTGGAGCAGCCCAAAGTAATATAACCTAAATGCAAAATGAATCCGACGTGAAGAAGAACGAATGCTGGATACAACTCTGCAAGAATGGGAGATGATGTTAGGCAAGCTCTAACGAAATCCAAAAAATGGAAATTCCCAGGAAATGATAAGTTGCCCAATTTCTGGCTTTATCATCTCTCATCTATCTTTAAAATCCTTGCAAAAACATTATCAACGCTTGTAAATAATCCCAATAAAATCCCGGTATGGATTACTGAAGGTATTACATACTTCCTGCCAAAAACAAGTGAAATAGATGATCCGAAAAATTATAGGCCGATAAGATGTCTTTCCACAACATATAAGTTGATAACGTCTGTTCTGACGAACCGTACTTATTCCTTTTTCGAAACAAACAAAATTCTTCCCCTGGAACAGAAATGATGCAGGAGAGGTTCATATGGCTGAAAAGCTCAACTACTGATGAATAAAATGCTCCTGGAAAATTGCAGGAGACGACGTAGACATCTTAGCGCAGCGTAGATTGATTATCGTAAAGTCTTTGATAGTGTTCCAAGTTCTTGGATGCTTAAGACTTTGGAAATGTACAAAGTCTCCCCTGTGGTATTAAATTTCCTTGAGCACAGCATGGGAATGTGGAACACCAAACTATATCTTAATCACACCAGAGTTACTGCCGTATCCAACCGTCTAAATATCTGACGTGGAAACTTTCAAGGAGACTCTCTGTCACCCGTTCTGTTTTGTTTATCCTTAATCCCTCTTACGCATGAACTGAACAATAGTAGCTATGGTTACAAAATAAATAAGAAAATATCCAATCACCTACTCTACAAACTCTTTGCCAAAGACGACAATGAGTTGAAAGGCATCCTCTATATTGTAAAATACTTCAGTGACGACATTGATATGGATTTCGGATTAGATAAATGTGCAAAATGTAATATTCAAGAAAGGTAGAATTACAGAAACACCCTTAATAGATTTAGATTTTGTCACAGAGATTAGGGAACTGGAACATGATGAAGATTATAAGTACCTAGGAATTAGCGAAGGAGATGGCATACAACACCCGCAAATGAAGGAGAAGGTAAGAAAGGAGTACTACATGCGTGTACGTCTGGTAAATATATACCGAGCTAAACTTAAAAAAAAAAAAGAATATCAGCCATAAACACCTTGGCAGTTCCTGTGGTGCAATACAGTTTAATATCCTTAACTGGACTATAGCTGAAATTAAGCGAATGGACGCCAAAGCGAGAAAGCTTACTTGCTGCCGCATGCGTCATCCCAAAGCTGATGTTGATTGCATGCGCCCAGATCCGAAGAAGGCAGACGATTAGTTCAACTAGAACTGTCCTACAAACTACAACAATTGGCCTCCAAAGATACTTGGAAACTACAGAAGACTGAATGATGGTATCTGTGAAAGAACATAAAAGTAGTAAGTGTCTTTACTCCGTAATAAAGGAAGCCAACAAATTCAAAATGGAGTTTTAAATGTGCGCAGAAATACAATTAAAGTACAATACACCGACTGAAGCTGCAAAATACTTAAAAAAGAAAGCAAAGACAAACGTAACCGACCACATACAGAAACAATGGCAAGATAAACCGCTTCATGGCCAATACTCTGCCCATACCAAACAAGCTGACGTAGACAAAACTGGTACCCATCAGTGACCAGTAGTGCAGGGTTGAAAGCTGAAACTGAAGTTTTTATCCTTGCTGCTTGTTAACTCGAAATTATCAAGCACATATACTAAAATATTGTGTTAACCCAAAATGCAGATTCTGTGATAAATATCCAGAAACAATTGATCATCTTGTATCAGGTTGCACGATATTGGCAGCCACTGAATATAAAACTCGGCATGACAGAGTGGGCCAATATCTGAACTGGAAAATAGGCAACTTCTACGCGAAGGAAACTGAAAGAAACTGGTATGAACACCGCCCGGATCCGGTTACGGAGATAGGAACCGTTACAATTCTATGGGACTACACAATACACACTGTCAGAACAATCAAAGCCAACCACCCAGACATTGTTATTAGAGACTAAAAAGAAAAAAAGAGCCTCCTTATTGATATGACAGTCCCTGCAGGCTGCAATGTATTTTTGAAGATATTCAAAAAGCTGTCAAAATACAAGGACCTTGAAATCGAAATATCAAAAATTGTGTCACATGGGAACATCAAGAATCCCTGTTATAGCCCTAGGATTGGTTGTAAAATATTCCACTAGACTAATTGAAGAGATTCCTGGAAGTCCATGCCTCAAAGAGATAGAAAAAAAATTTATCACAAGTACAGCTCACACTTTACGAAGGCCTTTATATATGTATTTTTTTTTTGTCAGTGGAATGTGTCATAATGCCATTTCTAAACTTAGGTTCCCTGGTCGGGACCCGGAAAGAAATGTGTAAACGCCAGAAATCAAAGGAAATAATAATAATAATAATAATAATAATAATAATAATAATAATAATAATAATGATAGTAAGATACGATTCTGCATGGTCAATACTCTTCCTGTACCAAACAAGCTGATGTAGATGTCGTACCCCCACCCCAGTGGTTACATACTACACGGTTAAAATCTGAAACCGAACACTTTACAGGACCAATGCTTGCTAACTAGAAATTACCAAGCTCACATACTGGAAAACATTGTTAAACTGAAATGCAGATTCTCGGATACATATACAGAAACAATTTCCTATATTGTATCAAGTTGCCTAGTGTCAGGACTCACTGAATATAAAACTCGGCATGGTAGATTAGGCTATTATCAGCACTCGAAAATAGGCAACTTTTACGGGAAAAAACTGCATGAAATTGGTATTAATATCACCCAGACCCCGTTATAGAACCTGTAACAATTTTATGGAACATGACAATACACTCTGGCAGAACAATCAAAGCTATTCTTCCAGACATCGTTTTCAAAGGAAAAAAAAAGTTATTCATCTTATTGTAGACACCATTTTTACAGAAAAAACAAATTTGTACTGTGATTCTGAGAAGATTCAGAAAAACAAGACAGCTTCGAAAAAAGCACTTTTCATTTGTTATGTTTCAATCCTGATCTTTAAATTACAGTATAAATTCTGCTTAAGATATCACATATTATAATTAGAAGATTTTATCAATAGCCATTATAGTCAGTCAATGAATAGCGATTTAATACAGGTTTTTAATATTCAGCTTCAGTATTGTTACCTTCTGTGTCGAGGTTTATATAATCATTATACGTGTTCCTCAATTTACATTTGTTCGCGAGCGGTAGTTTATCGATTTTCTACTTCTAGTTCAGCTTCACATCCACTGAACTTTCTAATTTGCCATACTTTTTCATTTAGTCTTTCAATCATAATTTTGAAAAACATTTTTATTGCGAATCTTCTTCCTCATTTATCCGATACATATACGCTTATGATGTTTGCCTTCACGTTTATATTTTTAAATATTTTCTTTTCTATTTAACTATTTTATACTTTGCTTTCCTTTTCTGCTGTCCTTTTCTCAATCCCTATCGAATTCATGTTGCTTTTATTTTCTTTATATTTTCTTATTCACCATTTTATCATACGTCTAAACTTCCTCACATTTCGCATTTCCCTTCACCTATTTCTTTGTGCTTCGTTCTTTCTCCATTTAACGTCTTCAAATCTTCAGATATAGTCTTGAAAGGAAAATATTAGACTGGTTAAAGAAGCGAACAATATAGAGTATAAGCACAGAAAAATGATTAATCCTGCAATGTTCATGGGAAACTTATATTTATATATTCTACCACTTTCATATTACAGGAAAACCGATTATTCTGAATGGATGTAATATAACTTTAGTTAGATTCATATTATAAAAGAGTTTTGCTTAACATTAGGTTCGATATATGAAATGTAATATAGTTTTTGATCAGTTATTAAAGGGATTATTACTGAGGTGATTTTGGTTCCATTAAAAAATAAAATGATTCATTTTAAAATAAATATTGATCTTAAAGAAAGCAAGAGTAATATTTGTAGTATCTGATATATCAGAAATGAAAAGAAATTTGCTCACAGCTGGCCTCGGTGCGAGGATCGATCGCTCTCTCTCTGGTGCAATGAGAGAGCGCGGCCTCGAGCAGCTGTTCCCCAGGGCTGGGCAACCCCCAGTATAATTTTCCTCAGTTGCGACTCTGGTCTTCGACGGAGCCTCCCCTGGCGGCGCTCTCTGGTTAAAGACAAAGGCGCTACTAAGAGATGATAAATAAACATGTTACAAACTACTTTATAGTAATCTGGTATCTATTCGCCCCCCACCCCTACCACCACGGACTCGCGTTGTGACACAATGTCGGTTTAATGTATGGAGCTCGAGCGCGGTTGCTCTGGCCGCGTTGTGAGCACGGATACCTCCCTCTAGTGCAATGAGATGCTAGGCACCAATCAGTATAATTTTCCTCAGTTGAGACCGCTGAGCGCACACTGCACAAAGACAGAGACGCAACTGAGTGATGATAAAGAATCTTGTTACAAACTACCTGAGAGTAATTTGTAATTACTCAACACCCTACGAGGACAGGTTTTGACACAAGGTCGGTTTAATGCGGGGAGCCCAATGACGTACACTTTGGATAGGAACAAAAATTGCCCGCAAACCCCTCAACAGTCTGTTGCGCTGACCTCGGTGCGAGTACTGATCCCTCTCTCTGGTGCAATGAGAAGACACGGCCTCGGGCAGCTGTTTCCCAGGGCTGGTCACCTCTCAGTATAATTATCCTCAGTTGTAAATCTGCCCATTGACGGTACTGCCCCTGAGCGCACTCTGCCCAAATAGAGAGACGCAACTGAGAGATGATAAAAAAGTGTTACAAAGTACTGGAAAGTGCAATTTGTGCTTACTTGAAAACATTCCTCCACTGTGTCAAGTTGTGACCCAAGGTCGATTTTTAATTTGGGGCCCGTGTTTCTTCACTCGGGCCGCTGGTCTTAGCTAGTCATAGCTTGTCCAAGCTGGTCAGAGATGATCTAAGCTAGTCATCGCTGGTCAGAGCAGGCCATGCCAGTTAAGTTGTCATAATACCAGCGCAGGGACGAATTACTGCGCAGAGTAAGTATCAATGTGTTACAAACTACTCGAGGCAGCAATTTGTATTTACTCACCTCCCAACGATGTCAGGTTTAATATAGAAACAAAAAAAAAAATTACCCGAGCTCCCGCAACCGTCGGCTGCGCTGTTCGTGCAGTGATCATTCCTCATAGTGCAATGAGAAGGCGCAGCCTCGGACAAGCTGAGCCCAGGGCCGCACCTCTCAGTAGAATTTTCTTCAGTTGTAACTCTGTCTTTTGAGGGAGTCGCCCCTGATCGCACTCTGCATAAAGACAGACATGCAACTGAGAGATCATAAATACATGTGTTACAAACTACTCGAGAGGGCAATTTACGAATTAAAAACTCAAGGTCTGAGTTATAAATTATCTACTTCTAGGTGATATCACTTTTCACGTTTAAATAATTTGATATTTATTTTTAAAAGTTTTATTTCATTGATTAACTGTCTTTCATTAATATTCGTTTATTAAAGGATCGTTTTGATTTACATATCAAACATATGTCTGCATAGGAATATAGTGCAGAAAGTGTTTGAAATTTGCATTTTACTTGGCCTTCAACAAATTCACATCAATTTGTAAATCTTTCCTTAAACATAACAAGCCTGACCCCACACCCGATAAATTAATTTATTCTGTCTTTACACGTGCATTCTTTGAACACATATATTGAACGTCCACAACCACTTCAACATTTCAGAAATATTGAGCATAGAAAATCAACTAATTTTTCCTACAAAAAATTCCCAGATATCGAGCGGGCAAAGCCTGCTAGTGTATATATATATATATATATATATATATATATATATATATATTTCAGGTGTCATAAATACAGTGCTCAATATTATGAAACGGAGCTATTATGTATTATTATGTATATATTAGTAAATATACATAATATCAATAGATAGAACGACTGGATCAGTATCTGAAGATTGCAGATTTGCATGAAACTCCGTTTCGTACAAACCACTTAGGATATTCTATATATTCACTAATATATATATATATATATATATATATACATATATATATATATATATATATATATATATATATATATATATATATATATAT
>OZ010577.1:70806826-70844326 GCA_963932145.1 Acanthosepion lycidas
TGCAGAGTCCTGTTGCCATCCCCTTTCAGCACTATCTCCTGATCGCTTGATTTTGAGACCCTGTCTAATAAATTCTGGAGTCCATTTGTTATCAGAGTGAGTTTTTCGAACTCCCTTACCTTAATAATCACCATTAGACTTATCAACTGTTTCTGAATCCAATCCACTCTCCACATATTGAGAAACAAAACCTATGAAATGTTCGTATTGGAGCTTAGGTCGCGAATTCCGAAATGTACAGCATCCCGTTTCCAAATTTTGGGCAGAGTGAATTGCGCCATGATGCTCATAGTTGATAAAATTATAAACAAACAACGCGCATGCGCGAAAGTTAAAAAAAATAAAATGGCGACAACTTACCCATTGGACCGACACACTGTGATAGAGGGGTTCATATGTACATTTGTTCGACCCAATATTACAACTGTTCAAGTAATCTCAGATTTAATTGCGTATAATGTTTCACATAATACAAATAAAAAATACCGATAAACTCTATATGTTGACGCATGTTTTTGTATTTGATGATTTCTGGAAGTATGTATGTAGTTGATCATCGTTCTGTGTCTATGTACGTCAATTCATACTTTTGTATAATTGTCATACAAAATGCAAACTCAACAATTGCATGCTGATATATATTTAAAAAATATATATAAGAAAAAAACATGCACTGACATTTTTGTTGGAATATATATTGACAAAATAGGAAAATTGGCAAATATGACGATTTGAATTTGGATTCTCATTTTTGATTTCCAACATTTAAAACTACAATCGTTTAGCTTTATATTAGGTTGGTGCAAAATAATGACGTAATAATGTCGTTTTTTGATGTTAGAAAATACGTCAAAAACGACATTATTTTTGCACCAACCTAATACCTTCTCCTGTAATAAATATCAATGTCTTAATTATACCAACACACACACATACACGCATGCACACTAATATGCGCACGCACAGACACACACAGATATATGTGTGTTTATATACACTAATTTATTATATATATATATATATATATATATATATATATATATATATATATATATATATATTAATGTATATATATATATATATATATTCATGGCGCACCAATTATACGATACACACAGACATTAATATACATGTGGATGCATACATAATTTAACATTGATGTAAGTTTTCTGTAATCTCTCTCTTCTCACTTTCGCTCTCCCTCTCGATATATATATATATATATATATATATATATATATATATATATATATATATATATATATATATATAATTTTTATAGTATTTTGCGTTTAATTTTTTTATAGGTTTTTTTAATCTTTACCTTTTACTTTTTAATTTATGTATACATATACATGTGAGTGTGTGTACATGTTTGTATGTATATATTTATATATATATATGTATATATATATATATATATATATATATATATATATACGTATATATATATGTATATATATATATATGCATGTATATGTATATATATATATATTTATATATATATATATGCGTATATATGTCTGTGTATATATGTCTGTGTATGTTTACGTATGCATGTATACATATATATATATATATATATATATATATATATATATATATATATATATATATATATATATATAGGTGTATATATGTGTATTTGTATATGTAGGTGTATATTTGTATGTATGTTTATTTGTATAGTGAGATAGATAGATAGATAGACAGACAGACAGACAGACATATTTGTTTAGATGAATGTGTGTATGTCTATGTATGGACGTGTGTTAGGTTTTACGTATATATGTTAATGTGCACGTATGTGTATGTCCGTATGCATATGTGCTTAGATGTATATATACGCTGGAGTGGATATGTATGAATATGTTTTTGTGTATGTGTATGTGCTTTTGGGCATAGAAATAGTGTGTCCTTGCTAGATTAAATATTCCATATTTTTTATATATTTATAACCTGTAATCTGTTGTTGATATTACTTTTGTCCAGTTTTCTTGATTGCACAGCGGCACTTTTATTAATGCCCATCGATTTTAGTTGCCCCCACTCACCAAATCTTTTCTTGACTTTGTTTTCTCTCTCTCTCACATCTTTTGATTTTTAAGTTTGGATTAAATCGTATTTTATCGTGCGTTTGTCGCTACAAATGTATTCACCCATTCCAGGTGTCTTTTTTTTTTTAAATTAATGTAGGTCAGCGATTCAGTAACGAATTATGCATCGGAAAATAATTCATATTTATCTGTATCTCATTCATTTAAACCGTCTTTTAGACAAATCTCTTTAAAACTACTCTCTGTTAAATTTTAACCCCCACATTCACTTTTAGGCCTCCGTGTTCTTCTTTAGTCTGTTACCCTTCTCTAGGGCTTTCATTTACTTCTCACATGCGTCCCCCACACTCATACATACACTCTCACTATATTTTATTTTTTATTCCCGGAGTTATTTTTATTGATTTCTTTTTGAATTTGTAGGTTTGATGAATTGGATCGTAATTACGATTCCAATGGAATAAATTATAACCATGGAATATTAGTGTTTAAGCCTTTTTATTATATATATGCACACACGCGCGCGCACACACACGCGCGTGCACACACACACACGCGCGCGCGCACACACACACATATATATATATATATATATATATATAAGTTTTTCGTGGTACAGAATTTAATAATAGATAGGAAAAGACAATATTTATAATGCATTTTTAAAAGCAAAAGCTAAAATAAAAACAACCAGTTTCGTGCCAGGACTTATCAAGTTTATTTATTCTGGGAATTTAAAAAGCGTCTAAATTACTTTTTAATTAACGAATGTAATCGAATGGTGGGGGGAATTATGAATTTCAAGAAACTAGAGTCCAAAATTATTCAGACCCAGCAATCATTCCCTCTGTTTACAAAGGGGAAGGCTCACGAGATCCAAGGATTCTATAACCTTGAGGTGAAATGTGGAGTGGGGACCTAGATAAAATTATAAATCGGTCACCACTAAAATGTTCCACACATTTCTTTCTATTATTAAATGTTCAGCAATAGCAGAACCAGAACTGTTAGTCAGCTGGCTATTCCTGGGAGACGGATTCAAAATCCTGGTGGGTAAATGCTGTTTTATTCTCGAATCCAAACGCTGGGACGTCCTTCCTATGTAGTCGTGTCCACAACTACACTTGGATTGGTAAATCACTGAATTAACATTATTTGGAGGGAGAACGTCCTTACGAATGGAAGAGAAAGCAGGACGGGTAACAAATATTACCCTAACATTCACCGAAAAATAACAACTGTTGATTAAACGCGAAATACGTTTCGATAAACTCTCACCCTCTGTGCCAATATAGGGAAGACGCAAATAAACTGGGCATTTATCAGCTAATTGCGGCTCCACCCTATGGAATTTACTGGTCTTGAATAACGGAGTCTAAAGCATCCAACGGATATCCGTTTTTTGATAGTGTTATTCTAACAAAGTCAATTTCACCGCAGAGAAGACCCTCAGAACATAACTTACGTGCCCTCTGAATTAAGGACTTAATCAAATTAATCTTAAGTTGTCTGGGACAAAAAGAGTCCCGACGCGTATAAGGTCCCGAAAAAGTGGCCTTCTTAAATACAGAAGTCTCAAACTTGTCAATAATCTTATGGACAAGAACATCCAAAAAGGAAAGACAAGAACTGGACTCCTTTTCTACGGTCATCTTAAGAGCAGGATGGACAGAGTTTAATTTGGTGAGAAATTTGTCGGCTTCAGCCTCATTATTAAAGCGGCAGAAGGTATAATCCACATAACGATGATACTTAAGAGGGTGGCCAATACAAGTAAATAAGGAAACCTCGTGAAAAGCGACGAAAATATTCGCCAACGCTGGACCCAAAGGCGAACCCATAGCTACCCCGTCGATCTGCCGATACATAATATTATTAAAACTAAATTCGACAGATGCAGTGGCGAACATCATAAGCTCAACAAATACACCGTCAGGAAAATCCGGAGGAGACAAAGAGGTACGATACAATATATCGCAACACATCTCAATAGTCTCAGACATGTAAACAGGGAGCAGATATCAAACGAACACATGAACCCACCATAAGTAGAAGGACTACGTATAATTTCCACAAAGGAGAAGGAATCTTTAATGCAATATGTACTAAAGAGCGACAAAACTGGTTGTAGCACATTCGAGAGCCAACTGGCGACTTTATGCTGGGAAGACCCAATCATGGACAGAATGGGTCGTAAGGGAACGCCGTCCTTATGGATTTTAGGTAACCCATATAAACGGAGACGAATGGACCCAGTGGGTCTAATTAACTCAACTTAATTTCAGAGGTGAGTAAACCACTCTTGACCCACTTTAATATTTGCCTTTGAAATTTAGTTTAATTAGAGGCAGTACGATCATGGGTCTCAACGGGACCTAATTTTAAAAAACTTTGGTGTATCACCAAGTATATTGTCCATCTTAGAATAATAAATAGATGACAAATAACCGATATTAAGAGGAGGAAATAAGTGGCGAACTATGTCTGTATTTTCTGATGAAATTTGTCGTTAAATATCTGTGTAAACTGTTTTCTTATTTATTTTCCTAATGGAAAAATACGTAGTAATTGCCTTTTACACTTAGACACACACGGACACAGACACACGCTCTCACACACTCAGACAGACACATAAGAATATATATATATATATATATATATATATATATATATATATATATATATATATATATATATATATATATATATATAGTGTGAGAGAGAGAGAAAGAGAGTGACAGACAAACCTACTAAGGTTTCACCTAAGCGCGGATCGTCAGGAAAGCCTTAGGTTTAACTAGGTCTGCTCTACTCATTGTATTGACCACTTTATTTAGTTGTTTTGGATACGCGCATCGGTTTTTTTCTTTGGGCCTTTAACTCGTATACTAGAGGATTATTTTCGGTTAACGTAGATGTTCTTGGTTCTTTCTTTTTTTATATCTTTTTTCATTTTGGTATTGGGTTGTTTATTTGCAAATCTATACACCGAAGGTTTTCCGAGCGAGTATAGTTTCTTCTTCTTCTTCTTCTTCTTCTTCTTCTTCTTCTTCTTCTTCTTCTTCTTCTTCTTATTATTATTATTATTATTATTATTATTAATATTAATAATAATAATATTATTAATAATATATATATATATATATATATATATATATATATATATATATATATATATATATATATGCGTGAGTATTACAGTGTACAGATAGCAAAAGCGATTGAAACAGTAAAAGAGAAAAAGAAACATGTGCAAAGTTGTGTGACATATATTTATGTCTATCTGAGAACGACTTAAAGCCAAAGGCAAAGAGAATATGTAAAACGTAAATGCAGTCAACTTAATGAACCATTTTATATATCATAACTGCAACTAACATGATAGTATTATAACTATGGTTGTGTTTTCAAAACTCCAAAGTGAACGGTTTTCGGACTTGGGTTAACTGCAGTGAGCGAGAATCTCCCAAATCCTCTGATAATTAGTCGAGTAAATTTGTTACTTTTTGTTCTTCTTTAACATTCTATGTCTCTAAACTCTACATCCTTTACCCAGCAGTTGAATATCCATCTTTTTATGCCCCTAAAAGCATATGGGTGTTATACGGACACACATACATACACACACAAACACACACATATGCATTATTATGTTGTTCTTTATATACATCTTAGAACTTTATGTTGAAATATAATCTATATACCTGTATTTATACATTCTTCGCTGAATGCTAAATTCATATACATGTAAGCCAATGTATAATAATTGTCGTAATAAAATGAAAAATGTTTTTAAATAAATTATACACGATCACGTATTTGATCAAATTATTGTAGATATATTTAATTAATATAAACGTGAAACCATCCATGCATGCATATATATATATATATATATATATATATATATATATATATATATATATATATATATATATATATATATATATATATACAAGGAGAACAAAGGATATGGTGTTGTGTCACAATTTGTTTCATGACAAATTATTATTAGTTGGATTTTGACACTTTTTTCTTTTGCGATGTTTGATCTATGTTATTAATATCCTTCCTTGAAATATGCTGGGGTATCTTGGGTTACAAGTAGGATGTACGTCAATTCAGGCTAGAGTAGTAACGGCCTTCTACTAGTTATTCGAACTACCAACACGGAAATCGGCTATGACATTTAATTTTTAATTATATTTAGTATTTGAATCGGTAAGAAAATACTCACGAAATTGCTGGTCTCAGAAGAATTTAAAAAAATAATCTGTAATTATTTAATTCATGGTAATTAAAATTGTTTTTCTGGTGTTTGTGTCTGTGTGTGTGTCAGTATTATCGTTGTTGATATATTAACTTACTCCAACATATCAACCATATTGTGGTCTTTATTTTCCCATGATATAGCCATACAGGACTTCCAACCTTAACTAAATATATGTATATAGACATATCAAATAACTATAAAACCTATCCACAAATAAGTGTCATATGGTTGCTATTATCCAAGATTACGAAGAAAAAAAAATCATTCAATTTAATATTTTTACGGCTCGTATGTATGTCCTTCATTCTATTTAAACCTAAACTCTATTTCCCAAATACAAATGCATTTGCGAAATGGCAAAAAAAAAACAAAAAACAAAACAAAACAAAAAAAAAGTTATTTATTCAGTGGGTTAAGTATTCTCATCGCTTACAATTAGTGAGCATCGTATTCTATTAACAAAAGTTCTAATTTATTGTTTTGAGACAAATATCACTGGAGTTTAAAAATTAAATAAAATATACATTAACTATGGTATCTGATAATTCCCTTAAGTTCATCGTAATTATGTCTTTACACATTTAGAAAGAAATGTTGGATTTCCTCATAAAAATGAAGCATTGCCACAAACAACAGAATGTCAGTTTATTATATTTTTTTAGAATCTATATTATAAAAGAAGAGATAATTCTCCGTCAGTCACAAACTCACTACGTATAACTATGCTTATGCGTATATCTGTGTTGTACGTGATTGACTTACAATTGCTTGTGTTATTTGAACACACACATGCATACAGAATTCAGCAGTGTTTTAAATAATATATTCTTATAATATATTCACAAAAGTTAACTGACAGACAAATATTAGGTTGGTGCAAAAATAATGACGTAATAATGTCGTTTTTTGACGTATTTTTAAAGTCAAAAAACGACATTATTACGTCATTATTTTTGCACCAACCTAATATAAGTTATATTTTAAAACCGTAAACAGACACAATTTAATCTGAACATTGCGAAAAGATTCAGTAATAGATATAATTTTTTAACAATTTTAAAAGTTGTATAAATTTAACTTTATGTATGACGTTGAGTTAAAATATACATGCACACTAGCGAACGTACATACACACAATATGGATCGTTCTGTTTGCGACGGATAAATTCGCTTTCAGTTTACTTAACAAGAAAGGTATATAAACCGGCTTTATGTTGTCATTTATGACTCAGTATTTAAATTGATACTGAATAATAATAATAATAATAATAATAATAATAATAATAATAATAATAATAATAGTCACGGTATCTTGACTGGATTAACAATTTAAATTTCAGAGATAATCATCTTTCATTCAGCAATGTGTCAGGTAGAAAACTAGTTTACATACACAATTTAGTGGCCTGAGACTTTATAAAGCTCCTGGTTTGCTCTGCATATAAAGAGAAATTGAAACTATTAAAAGAAGATATTTATAAGTCTACCATTTGTACGTGCTTTGAATACTGCTGTCACGTCTGGTTTGGTGCTTCTGCTATATAGTTAGAAATTCTTAATAAAATCCAACGAAAAATCTGCAATGTCATTAAATATGAAATGGTATCTCGGCTTCAGTCACTCTACCACCGTCTTAATGTCTCTTCCCTGTGTCTTTTATGGCCAACTGATGTGTCCTCCGATCTAGATTTATTATCTCAGTGTGTGTGTGGGGGGTGGCTGGTTATATTCAATTCATCATAAAACCATACTAGTTATATTCCATCATCGCCGATTCGACCTGAACACCAGGCAAGATGAATAGATGTCTCCTTGGGGAGGTCATGCACCTTGAGTGACTATAAAGCATTAAACTCCCCCAGACCTCAAGTGAAACACTTAAATACGATCCATCGCTTAAGATACAAGAGAAATGGTAAGTCCCCTGTACGGCTCCGGTAGTTACCTGAATCCTCATGATATCCTCTAGTATAACAAGAACCAAATCAGGCGTAAAATAGAGTACTACTGTCAGTCACCATTTTCCAGTTTAGTAGGGTCCAAATGCATCTATGTGTCCTTGTGGGTGGTAAATTATTTACACCACTGCAACCACTCTCACATAGACGAGATGTAGCAAGATTCTCACTGCTGTATCGCCACTTCCATAGAAAGTACTCAGCCGAACTACATGTCTTAGATCCGCACTTCTAACCTCCGCGACTTGGACTCTCCATGCCACTCTCAATGTAGCAAATCCACTTCATTCCCTCCGTATTCCATTGGTGAGCAGTAACTTACCCATGTGCCGCTTCTTCACAAGTGGATGTTTTCTCGATTGCTACAACCTTACCCTTTTCAAGTCTAGTGTTAACCGAATAAACTATGCTTCTAACTCTGTAACCCTCTACTTCGAGTAGTCACCAGTTTGAAAAAAAAAAAAAATCATGTTAATTTTTCTGATGAACTTTCCTCTATGATAGCTAGATCTTATGAATTTAAGCACATTACTAGATTGGCGCCAAGGTTCTATCAATTTACAAATGAACTGACTGTATATAACAGTCATATAATATATATAATATATAAACTGTAATATCTATGCTAACAGTTTCTTTTACCGCATTTATCACATGTGAAAAATCTCTTCTGGAGTCTTGCTCCAAATTTGATCTTCAAAAATCTCACTGCAATGTCAACCATTTACATTATTTATATTGCTCGGTCTGTTGACTTATCTTTATTGCCATATTCACGACGTTTCGGTTGTTGCACGCTCCGACCATCTTCAGGTGATTGGAATATCGAACTGAACCTTTTATTTCGGCAAACATAAGAGCTCATTTCGCAATTTTGTTGTTACCATTGATTTTCCCTAGATATACATATTATTTGATCCAATACTGTATTCATTTCTATGCTTGGCCGCCTTAGGAATTTTTTGTTACCTAGAAGGCTGGAGCGTACCAAGGCCGAAACATCGTGAATATGGCAATACAGATGAAGGCAATACTTCGAAAAATACAAATAATGTAATTAATTACAATATGTCATTTCAGAAATAGAGATAAACGATGTCAGTCGTTTATCTACAGTCCTAATTATTGTTCTTGTAATGTTCTATCCCCTTAATTGTTTTTTGTTTCTTATATTATTTAATACTCAGTAAGTACTTGCAGATTAGTGGCTTTATAGACTTGGTTGAATAAAATGATTAAAATACAAATATATGCGCCCATAGTGGACTCTGCCGTCGTACTCGACGTATGAGGATCAAGCAACTCAATTCTTAAGAAACGACAACCCAGACACCAGCACATATGTTTTGGTTATATTGGTGAAGGCTTTGTGCAGAACCGACCACAGATTTTGATGGGCTGAATTCAGAGACCTGGTTCTCTACATGCCACAAGGTCCCCAAAGGACCTTCCTCAGGTTTTGAATTCAGTGTTGTCCTTCTTCTAGACCAGTTGCCATCCAAGGTTATAGAACCTAGTCTGATCTACTATTTACACATAGCTGGAGGGAGAAAAGAGGATTAATACATTTCTCAAGGATATTAGCACGTAAGGGAATGTAATGGATTCGATTAAAATTTGAACTAGGCTCTCCGATTTCTCAATCCGAGATGCTATCCACTACGCCACCGTTCCTCCTCTACGGTCTTAAGAATCTGAAAAATACATTTTAGAAATATTCAATATATAATAATACATAAAATTCATCTGACTCATAAAATTATCTGAAGTTGCTCGTTTGTATGTAAAAATAGGAAAGATTTAGAATATCCTTGGTAATGATGAGAATATCCGTTTCCATACAGGAAACCTTCAGCATTAAGTGACATAAGCGTTTATAAGTTTTTTCTCGTGAATATAGACTTATAAAGTCTGACTGTTATTGCTCGTTTTTATACTGTTAGGAATGTCATTCCTCATCTTTTATTTAAGCTAGTGTCGAAAGTCAGTATCTTGATTATATCATTACTTTCCCTTTTAGCTACATTCGTTAAGGCCAAGATAATTAATTAACTTGGAGATATTTTTAATCATTGATCTGAGACAACTTTTCTATATAGCTGATATTTTTCTAATTTTTGCAAGAGTTGAATGCCATGCATATCATATATCAGGATCTAGATCTGACGTGGGTATTTAAGTGTCTGCCTCCAGTGCGTTATTTAATATTCTGGTTTTGAAGTAACTTGCAGAAATGAACAAAACAACTCTAACAGCCTCGCTAACATATAATCAATTTCTTTATCTCATATATTAAATTTGTTTATCTTCTATACTAAATTTGATTCATACACCGATGTATTTCATGTGTTTAATATTTATTAATTTCGCATTCATAATTTTATGTATTTAGGATATGTGACATTACTAATCTATTCCAATTCTGAATCATAATTTAGAACACTTGATAAAGAATGCTGATTTTTTCTTCAAGATAAGTATTCATAGTTATGATAAAAAGTGTTTCATCGGCATAACACCCTCATCCCCAGTACACTAGATTTGGCAGGAAAACGGTAACAAGGTTCTTTTTTAGGGGATTTGTTTTGGGTTTTATAGGGAATGCTTAAATTATTAATGTCCATTTCTTCATATCTGCACTTGTACACGATCAGAGTATTGGTTAGGAAGAGATTTCTTCTTTGTCATATCCCTAGTGAATTGTGAAATGATTCGGTGTTTGGGTCTTCACCAAATATATACGACATTGCGACCATATATAGTTCCTCTATCAAATCTATATATTCAGTCAGAGCTTGGAAAGATTCTCTGCTTGATTTATCTATTCTGACAGTGATGTTCACCCTGTACAATGTTCAGGAGCTACACACGGTAGAGGGTTACAATATAAGATGCACAGTTTATGCGGAGATGTGGGGAAGATAACGGTTAACCCAAGACTTGAACAGGTTAAGATTGTACTCATCGGGAAAGCGTTCTTTTGGGGGTCGGTTACACAAAAGAGTGGTTGGTGGTACTAATCACGTGAAACATATATCTTGTCAATGGACTACAAAGAGAATGAAGGCAGTTTGCTATAATGTGTGTAGTATGGTGGAACTAAGTAATTTAGTTTGTCTGAGCACTTTCTATGTAAATAGAGATAGAACAAGAAGCGGCTTGCAACGTTTCATCTGTGAGAATACGGTTATAGGGTGGAAAATATTTTGTCCCTCTAGAGGAGAAAATTTTAGACTATATCGAGACAGGAAAATGAAATCTGAGCAGCTCCTACCCATTACAACAGTACTCCATTTATTAAAGTAGGGTATAGAACAAGGAGTCAGTTATTTACTGGATCCGTACAGGGAACCGAGCATTTTCCCAGGATCTTTAGCGATGGATCATATCTATGAGCTCCACTTGAGGTCTAGGTTGGGTGAAACAAAATAGGGACCCAGAGCACTGGGCCTCCCTCAGTGAATATCCCTTCATTGTTATTAGTGATAGTTTATGATCAGATTGGCAGTAATAGCATATAACTAATTTGCTTTTTTAAGGCATTGAATGTAACGATCCAGTTTTCCCCCACAGGGAGATAGACTAGACGAGAGATCAGCTGCCAATCTCTTGTTGTTTCAGCATTAAATCATCGCTGTATAATCAGCATGAATATTCACAAATTGAAGAATACTCTTAGCTAGATCATTTATGTAAAGTAAAAAGAGGGTTGGTCCGAGAAGCGACCCGGAGGGTGGAAACGCCTATGTTGGTTGCTAGGTCTTCGGAGGACTGGCCGTTTACAACTACCTTGATGGACCTACCCGTTAGAAAACACTTCATATCTGAAAAGACTGATTCTATTGCTAGAGAGCATGCGCAGTAATCCTTTATGCCACACCTTGTCAAAGGACTTTTAAATACCTAATCCAATAATCCTTGAGATGTATTTGTTGTTTAGTGCCTTACTGATTCCTCACAGATTCCTGTCACTTAAGAGATTATTCCTATATAGGTGATTAACAAACTTTTTGTTGATTATAGCCTCAAATATATTATTGATCACAATGAAGAGTTTGATGGATCTAAATTGAGAGAGGATTAGCGCTCAACAGTGTTCCTGAAAACTTGACATACACTTCCAAAAATCAGCGGATAAATAATTTCACTAAGATCGGGAATATTTCTGGGTTGATATTCTTAATTACAACAACTGGGATCTTGTCAGAGCCTGTGTATTTCTTAGTGTCAAAACTTTTGATACGTCTTGAAACGTCCCAGGATGTAATAAAAATATAACGGATATTGTACTCAAGGGGTGATGTAGGGTGATCGAAAAAAAAGTGAATCCTCTTATTGATGTGATCATACATCGCTGTGAGCTCAACATGTGAGGTTTACAACTTTCTTTTTAATGAATATGCGATTTCCTGGATGTTATATATTCATTTTGATTAAATTGTGAAAGTTTAGTTTATATAATATTCATTACTACTTTCACAGTAATGTGACGTCCCCCGGTGTCGCTGCGCCAAATGTGACGTCTGCCTGGCTGCGTCCGTCGTGCTATCCTGTCCTGTGACGACCAACTGGCTTGGTATTGGTCACGGCACCGAATGTGACGTCCTAACCTTTTGGTGATTCGGATGGGAATCTGGTTAGATTCGATATCAGCCTTGTCGTTCCCAGCTCGCCTCCAACGTCTGATTACCGATGTAACAGTTTTGTTTTCTAGTCTAACGTTGTGATTTGATCTGAGGCAGACGAAATCAATCAGTCGCCGGGCCGTAATGCAAGCCGAGTTCGATCAAGGGCAACACCGCACAAGTATATGTAAAATAAAATAAAATAATAACTCGAAAAGTTCAAATGTGTTAAAAAAGGATAACAGTATTTTATATCTGGTTGCTGAATACAGGACTGCGTCTTCTTCCAAACCCGCTATATGGATTCGTGACACATTGTGTTTGTTAGGCGAGTTTTAACATCTTAAGTTGTTTGTTCTTTAAGAAACTGGTTCTTGGTGTATCTTCAGGCGATATTAGTGAAACTTGTTTTGGTGGTGTGAGTCTAAGTCGTTCTTCAAAAAGTAAATTGTTCTTGGCTAGAAGTTGAGTTCGGAATGGCGTAAATCTTAGTCAGTTTCTGCGAGGCCGGTCTTCAGAGCTCTCAGCTCACTGCAACTGCTTGCCTGTCTGTCTCCAACCACAACTGCTAACTTCACTCAACTTAACTGGAACTCGAACTGAACTTAACACACTGCGACTCTGCTTATGTGGACGCCGACCAAAACCGGGGTGGGTTTGTCAGGGTTTGCGGTTCCTTGATAATTCTAAACCAACAATCCACTTCTTTGTTTTCGGTCAGAAAAAATTTATTATTTTCCATTTTTGGAAGTCTTTCGTCTTCCCACCTTCTTCTGTTCTCTTATTGGTATCTCACCATGCCCTCAAAGGGTGTCAAGGGGTTTCTCCTCTCTCTCACAGTGGCATCTTACACCTATCCCTTCAGGGGGGGCAACAGGCCTCCCCTCCTTCTTCACATGATTACCTCCGCCTAACGCTCATGCAACCATCCAGCCAATGGGCGCTCAACAGCGTGGGTGTGGGCAGACTAGTCTCAGTTTAACAAAATCTTGCTCAAAAAAAAAAAAAAAAAAAATCTTCCCCTTGTTTTTTTCTTTTCTTTCTTTTCTTCCAGGAGACCTCACACCCTAGACTCTTATCTTAACCGAATCACCTGGAATTAGTCAATCAGATTTTCGCCAACATCAAGTGGGTGGCCATTTGGACGTATTTGCATTCTTGACGCTAATTACTGATCCGATAAAATAGTTTCGCTATATAGCCAGCCCTGACGATAAACAGATGCTCCTCTCAACGATATTCTGCATATAGACAAAGGCTTAACCTTTCCTTCATGGTGGTCAGCGGACACTTTTTTTTCTCGGACAGTGCGTGCTTAATTAATTTTTATTTTTATCTCTTTAGAATTCTGCGGGAGGTAGCTTGTCCAACTTGAAAAAATCTTTTTTATCATTGCCATGGGCAGATTAGATATATCTTACTCGCCGTCCCGTAACATAAATCAGATTAAATTCTGTGTTTTACCTTCTCGACAAAGGAAATAAAAATCTTACCACTTTTCCCCGCCAGAAAAACAACACCACTCAGTGTCCTTTTCGTGATGGCTTCTTATCACCTAAGTTTAATTCTTGCCTTTCTTTTTTCTTCTTTCTTTCTAGCGTGGTAAGTAGTGTCACAATCCTCCCCTAACCAATTTGTCATTTACTCGTAAATGACACCTAAACCCAAATACACTATTTAGCATGCATCATGCATCTGTCCCATGCAATTCTATTCTTCTTTTCTTTTTTACGGTTTTACATGCAAGGTGATGTACTTTTCATCTTCTTCGTTCTACATGCCAATATAATGTTCTTATCATCTTCTTCTGTTCTACATGCAAATGTAATGTTTTTTTCATCTTCTTCTGTTCTGCATCCAAATGTAATGTTCTTTTCATCTTCTGTTCTGCATGCAAATGTAATGTTCTTTTCATCATCTTCCGTTCTACATGTAAATGTAATTTCCTTTCATCTTCTTCTGTTTTACATGCAAATGTAATGTTCTTTTCATCTTCTTCTGTTCTACATGCAATTTAAAGAGTGTGTGTGCCTGTGGGTGCATGTGTGTGGTTACTATGGCTTGTTCTTCTTGGTCAATGTTTTTCTCTCTGCTGTAGGAGGTTTTTCCGCTGCACATGTCGGTTTCATATCAGCCTCCTCCGCCGGTCTTTCTGTAATTTCTTCGCCGATTCTGTATGAGTAAGGAACACTGCTCGGCATATCACTCTCGAGTTGCTGCATGCTCATTTGATTACCGCTAGTTAATTCCTTCTTACTTCTAATCTTCCATATTGCCATACCCCCTATGGCTATAATTATGAATGTACCCATCATTGCCGACCAGCTTATCGCGATCTGCTCATTATATTCCCAAGCCATATCTTCATTTCCCAACGTACTTAAGTTGTCCCTCAATTGATCCATATCGATCTTTTCTATCGGCTTCCTTAGTACTGGCATTTTACTCAGGATAACATTGGGGAACCCCCTCACTATTGGCTCCCACAACTCTGTACAATTGACTAATCATTTCTATGATTGAATCTTTCTCTTCATATCTTTCTTCTTCCTGGTAATAGTGGGGTAAGGAAATAGATATCCCGAATGCCGAACATCCTAGGGGTAACTTTAACAGGGATAATGGTGGCCTTATTCTTAATGTCCTTGTGGACTCTCCTGCACATACCCTAGACAAGCTGATGGGTTTCTGTGTGGCCACTGCCCACACCCCGTTTGAAATACTGATAGCTTGTGATAATGCCGTGTTTGTTAATACCTCTACTTGACAAGTTCCTTTAATTCCCTCTTTCTTCCCTTCAAACAATTCTAGTATGCACATTTTGTGGTTACCAGTTATATAGATAGGGCTTAACGATGTACAAGTCCCTAGAGCATCATTTCTACACTTTCTAGCTTCTTCAGCTGTTAGAAACATGAATTTTGTTCTACCCGAATTTAAAGCTATGTATTGTTTCCATCTTGTACCTTACTACCATTCGTGTAGCTACCATCATCATCATCATCATCATCATCATCATAAACCCTTTCATTTTGATCATTCCTGCAAAGCAACAAAATTGTCTTGTTTTTATGCTTCATAACCATTCGGTCTTGTTCAATTCTTCACTCAATTATTCCATAATTTCTTTATAAGTTTGTAATACTTCAGCTCTTCCTTCCCCTAACTAACTCCTAGCAGACAGAATGGTCCGCGCAGGTGCGTTGCGCTCCCACTTCAAAGGTCGTACTTTATGGCACTACTGATGGCCAGTCAGCAATGCCAATAATCTTCTTCCGTCCTTCATGAGGTGCAGCTCGCGACTCCATCCCCTCCATCCACATCTACCACAGTCAACCAGTAAGTTTTTGGATGAGCCAGTGCCGTTATCTGTCGACACCGAGTGCTTCCATTCTACACAGCCTTCTTTGTTTTACTGAGACTTGGGGTTCTCCACCCTTCTCAATCTCATCTTCAGAGGTAGTTCCTGCTCGACCTCTAACCTTCCCTCTGTGTTTAATTCCCGTTCAGGAGGTGTTTTGTCCTCTTCTTCCTCTCCTGATTCTTCCTTCTGTTTAGAGACCTCGCCCTGGACCTCTTCAATACTTCTTCATTCGATGTCAAATTTCTCCTGTTTCTTATTCTTTCTTTGAGCTGGGAAAGGGGTATTTCATCCTCTTCCTCCCACTCGTTGAACTCTTCATCTTGTTTAGGGTGCCTCTTTTTAGAGCCCTTGACTGCATGATTGGATCCCTTCGTTTTCCTCCTCCTTTTCTTTGGGCATGGGGGTGCGGTGATGACATCACAGGGTCTTCTCTGCACCGATTCATGCGACGACTGAACTCCGCTGATCCCCGCCGAGGATTCCAACTGCGTCACCCGGATCGCTTCGCCTATCTGGCTAAATCAATCTATCTCTTCATTTTCCTCGGAATCCTCCCCCGTCTCCATTTCTTCAGGCTCAACCAGAGTTACCTTTCTTGTTCTTGTCTTCTTAGGTCTCGGTTCGCTCATTTCCAGGTTAGCTATTTCAGCCTTCTTCAGATCGTTGACATGGACCCTCCTTGCTCGTCCTGCCACTTGATCCCATATTACATATGATACTGGACCCGTCTGCTCTACTATCCGGTAGTACGGTTCCCTTCTCTGGTCCAGCTTTCCTTCTCTCTGATGGATTTTATAGTAGACAACCTTGAATTCTACAACCTTTCTTTCAGCATTGACTCTCTCATTTCTTCTCTTCTGTGCCCTCTTTATTCTTCTTCTGGCCTGTACAAATATTTCATGTTGCTGTTCGAGCAACAACTGATGACGATCTTCTCCCATATACTTTCTTCGGGGCTTCAACAGGTTATGCACAGGCAGGACCACGTCTCTCCCAAACAACATAAAGTAAGAAGAAAATCTGGAGGTTTCGTTTATCGTAAACCTCACGGCCTGCAGAGCCTGCGTCAAATACAAATCCCAATTTCCTGTATTCTCTCTGGCCAGCTTGGCCAGCACATCTCCCAAGGTTCTATGAAACCTTTCCACTTTAGCGTTTCCTTGGGGGGTGATATGGAGATGTTTTTACGTGCTCTATATTCAAACCTGTCAGCACTTCTCTCATTATGCTGTTTATATTCTCTGTGCCATTATCAGTGACAAGTTGCAGAGGGGCGCCATACCTAGGGAAGATTTCACTTATTATGAAATCGGCTACAGTTTTCGCCTTCTTGTCTCGTACTGCATATGCCTCAGGCCAATTTGTTAGCCAATCAACAAAACTCACTATATCGTTGTTTCCTTGTGCAGTTTCCCCATATGGTCCTGATACATCCATACTCACTTTCTCGAAGGGGAAGTTCGGCACGTCCATCTCCTCCAATGGTGCCATTTCCTGCCTTCTGCTCTGCGACTGGCAAACTAAACAGCTCCGAACATAGTTAGTGACCTCTCCGTACAGTTTGGGCCAATAGTACTTTCTCCCTATTAGATGATATGTTCTATCAATTCCCATGTGACCCAACCTCTCGTGGCACTGTTCCAATATCTCTGGTCTTAAACTTTTGGGCACATACAATTTGGGCTTGACTTCTTCATCCCTACCTGAGAGATAATACAGCCTTTCCTCTATTACTGCATACTTGATGGTCTCTCCTGCCTCCACCTTTTCTCTAAGGGCAGCTATTTCACCGTCTGCCTGCTCCTTCTGAATTCCTTCTGTCCAGTAAGGATCGGTTGTTATCTGTGCGTCCCGTTCCTCGTCCGATTCTAACATAGGGCGATCGTTTAGCTTATTAGAGTTAATTAATCCGATTCTATAGGCTTTATCATCTACTCTTTGCGGTACTTTTACAGATCTTTCTTCCAGTTGGTTCGGTATTCTTGAGAGTAAATCTGCACACGTGTTTTCCTTCCCTGCCAAATATTCTATCTTACAGTGGTAGCCACTTAACTTTAGCGCCCACTGTTGAATCTTATTATTTGTCCAGTCTGCCTGCAGTAGGTACTGCAGAGGCTTGTGGTCTGTCTTTATAGTAAAAACCGCACCATTCAAGTAGTAGTCCAGTTTTTGGAGAGCATACATGATAGCATATGCTTCTCTTTCTATTACTGGCCATCTTTGTTGTGTCTCTGAGAGCTTATGAGAGAGAAAGTATATCGGTACCTCATCTGGTATGCCTGGCACTGGTCCTTCTTTATCGGGACACGGCTGGGTAAGAACTGCTCCTACACACTGCTCACTGGCATCGGTGTATAGTACCATGGGCTTGCTGAGGTCTGGCTACGTCAGCAGAGGGACGGCTGTCAACTGTTCTTTTAAGGTATCAAATGCCCGTTGACAGTCTTCTGTCCACTTGAACCTAGCGTATTTCTTCGTCAGGGCTACTAAGGGTATGGCAATTCTCGAGAATGCCGGGACGAATCGTCGGTAGTACCCTTTAACCCCTATAAAGCCTCTTACTTGTCTCACTGTCTTATGTTCTGGCATTTCCTTGATGACTTTCACCTTATTCATGTCGAGTTTAATACCATCTCCCTTTATAACAAAGCCCAAATATCTAGTCTCCTCCTTCAGAAACTGACACTTCGACAATTTCAATTTTAAGCCTTGCTTTCTTAGCCTTCCAAGCACTTGTTTTAGATGGAAAAATGTTGTTCTACTGTTTCTGAAAATATCAAAATATCATCTAAATATGCCATGGCAAACCTCTCGCATGCTCCTAACACTATTGACATCAGCTGTTGGAAGATTCCCGGAGCATTGGCTAAACAGAATGGCATCACCCTGAACTGAAATAGTCCCAGGTGACACGCAAATGCGGCCTTTTCCTTGTCAGCCTCATCAAGGGCTACCTGCTAATACCCGGACCTCAAATCTAACGTAGAGAAGTACTTCGCTTTCCCTAACATCTTTCTTACCTACTATCACGATTGGAAAGCTCCAATGGGAGATCGATCTTTCGATCATCCCAGCTTCCAACATCTCTTCTACTGCCTCTTCCACAAGGGGTCTCTTATGAATAGGCGTTCGGTAGGGCTTCAATTTCACAGTGGGGTGATCGCCGGTGTCGATTTTCATTTTTACTGTGTGGGTCTGGCCTAATTCCTTATCTGATTGGGCCACCACATCTTGATTATCTCTCAGCAGACTTCCCACTCTGGCCTTAAATTGATCAGGTGCCAATATATCTTCGTCTTCTATTCCTTCTGTTTGTTCTACGAGTTTTCCTCGTTTCTCCTCGAATCTCACTCGATTCGTAGGGGTAGTGCTTTTTCTATCTCTTCCCCTCTCTTAACCTTTATCTTCTTTTGGGCCTGGTTCACCATCATAATGGGCACTAATTCAGCTGCCTCCACAACTGCCTCACACAGAGTTACCTCATTTTCTTCTAGGACCTTCCCTTCTACAGGGACCAATTGCAGGGTTCCTTTTCCTATTTTCTTCCCTGTCATTAGCCTACCCTTTCCCGACACTGCCGTTCTGGTGGGTAGCTTTACATCTTCCTCCACCACTATTGTTATATCTTCTTCCGGTGGGCATCCCAATGGCGTTCTCTCGCCATTCACTGCTAGCACAGTGGGGTTGAACTCTATCCGATCCCTCTGGCTCTGAAGCCAATCTTCTCCGTACACAGGTTGGGGGTTACGTAGAAGTTCTGGGTGCTTCTTAATTTCCCAATCCTCACAAGGAGCCTCGCCATCCCTCTTATCTACAGGGGAGCTCCATCTCCCTGCGTGACTTCTAAGTCCGCTTCCTGCAACCCATTCTTCTGTTTCACCCGTCTGTATGCTTCCTCTCTCGACAATAAAACAGACGCTCCTGTGTCCATCAGGGCTTTCACTGCCCTAGCCCCTATTTCTGCCCTACATGATAGATCCTTCTCTTGCGTCAGCGAAGATAATACTTGGGCTTTCCTTTTCCTGGGTTCTCACCCTTACGTTATCCCAGACATAGGCGCCGGTAGCAACAAACTCTTTTCATTCTTTTCATATGGGGGAGTTCTGCGTTTTCTGCACCTGGGCGGTCCAGGCTGGAACTCTCCCAGTCTCCCGCGGCCGCCCTTAAGAGTACAATTCCTCTTCAGGTGCCCCGGTCTCCCACAAAACCAGCATCTTCTTGTTGGACAGGATTACCGCAAAGTGGCCCACCTGACCACATATCCAACATTTTACTCTTCCTCTCTCCAACTGGGCCACCATCCCTCTTATTCCTGGGGGGATCTGCCCTCTACCTAAGTGGCTCTCCTGACCACATGTCCAACGTTTTACTTTCCTGCTTTTTAACTGGGCCACCCTCCCTCTTAATTCTGGAGTGGTCCGCTGGCTTTTCCGTGGTTTTGTCTTTTGGGCTCGGCCTTCTTTAACGATATCGGTGGGGCACCTTTTCTTACCCGCACCACTTGGCCAGGTGTCCCTTCTTCCCACATCTAGTACACTTATCCCGCTCAAAGTCTGGGGGAAAACCCCACTTTGTCGGACATTCCGCTGCTCTATGGTCCTCATGCCCACATGTCCAGCAGACCAACCCGTATCGACCCGGCGTGGGCTTATAGAACCCATGCCTTGTTGACCAAGCCATTCTTGTGGGATCTTTTTCCAACACCTCAGGCTCATCCACCTCTAGCTTGACCTTCCGATTCCACGCGGGGGGTCTTCCTCCTTCCCTCTTTCTTCCGACCTCTCGACTTAGCTCTTGCTTCTTCCCACCTCTTTTTACCTTCTCCCAAACTCTCTGGCTCTCTTTGGCCAGCTCCACTGCTGCCGATAACCTTAGCGGTCCTTCCTTCAAAACATCGTGACGAACTCGCTCGTCACTGATGGCTTCCACATACAGATCAGCCAACTGGGCCTACATGACCGCATTATTTCTCACTACCTCTGGGAAAGCTAATGAGGACAACTTTTCCGCTCGGGTGCCCAATTTTCCAGGGGTTTCGTCCCTCAGCTGCGTCAACTTCAGGAGGGCTCTCATGGCCTCTATCGCCGTCCCCTCGTCAGCGAACTCCCGAGTTAATAATTCTTCCAACCTTTCCCATTTCAAGTAGGGTTCACTGGCTAAGAGTTCTTTTATAAACTCAGACGCTTTGCCTCTGGCGGCATCATACGCCAAATATAGCGCCTCTTGGTCTGAGAGTCTATATATTACGCGGCTCTTATCCAGAACTGCCAGCCAGTCCCTAAAATCCCTTGAACTCCCATCAAAGGCCGGGACCCTCGGTCCACCCAACAATCCTCTCAGGTCTGCTGGCAATCCCTGTTCAACCCCCTCTTCCTTTATGTCTATCCTATCTGACTCGTAGTCAGACATATTTAACACAGCAAAAGAAAAACAATCTGAGCAGCAACAATCGAAATTGGGAGATAAACCGAAAATAAAGTGTCCTACCTGACAGACGATTTCCAGCTCGTTTTTCTCAGGTTCCGGGTTGTAGTACTAGAGTTTCTGGAACCGTATGGTTATAGCCAACCGAAGTCCTTTGGTTCCCACTCTAGTCTGTTTCATTTTGAGTCCTTGAGACGCCTTGTGTTGTCCTGGTCGAATTTTTTCTACAACTCCTGAGGCAACTGTGATGTCCTCCGGTGTCGCCGCGCCAAATGTGACGTCTGCCTGGCTGCGTCCGTCGTGCTATCCTGTCCTGTGACGACCAACTGGCTTGGTATTGGTCGCGGCACCGAATGTGACGTTCTAACCTTTTGGTGATTCGGATGGGAATCTGGTTAGATTCGGTATCAGCCTTGTCGTTCCCAGCTCGCCTCCAACGTCTGGTTACCGAAGTAACTGTTTTGATTTCTAGTCTAACCTACCCACGTTGTGATTTGATCTTAGGCAGACGAAATCAATCAGTCGGCGGGCCGTAATGCAAGCCAAGTTCGATCAAGGGCAACACCGCACAAGTATATGTAAAAGAAAATAATATAATAACTCGAAAAGTTCAAATGTGTTAAAAAAGGATAACAGTATTTTATATCTGGTTGCTGAATACAGGACTGCGTCTTCTTCCAAACCCGCTATATGGATTCGTGACACATTGTGTTTGTTAGGCGAGTTTTAACATCTTAAATTGTTTGTTCTTTAAGAAACTGGTTCTTGGTCTATCTTCAGGCGATATTAGTGAAACTTGTTTTGGTGGTGTGAGTCTAAGTCGTTCTTCAAAAAATAAATTGTTCTTGGCTAGAAGTTGAGTTCGGAATTGCGTGAATCTTAGTCAGTTTCTGTGAGGCCGGTCTTCAGAGCTCTCAGCTCACTGCAACTGCTTGCCTGTCTCTCTCCAACCCCAACTGCGAACTTCACTCAACTTAACTGGAACTCGAACTGAACTTAACTCGCTGCAACTCTGCTTATATGGACGCCGACCAAAACCGGGGTGGGTTTGTCAGGGTTTGCGGTTCCTTGATAATTCTAAACCAACAATCCACTTCTTTGTTTTCGGTCAGGAAAATTTTATTTTCCATTTTTGGAAGTCTTTCGTCTTCCCACTTTCTTCTGTTCTCATATTGGTATCTCACCATGCCCTCAGAGGGTGTCAACAGGTTTCCCCTCTCTCTCACAGTGGCATCTCACACCTATCTCTTCAGGGGGGCGCAACAGGCCTCCCCACCTTCTTCACGTGATTACCTCCGCCTAACGCTCATGCCACTATCCAGCCAGAGGGCGCTCAGCAGCGTGGGTGCCACCATCCAGCCAAAGGGCGCTCAGCAGCGTGGGTGTGGCCAGACTAGCCTCGGTTTAACAAAATCTTGCTAAAAAAAAAAAAAAATTATCTTCCCCTTTTTTTCTTTTCTTTCTTTTCTTCGAGGAGACCTCACACCCTAGACTCTTATCTTAACCGAATCACCTGGAATTCGTCAATCAGATTTTCGCCAGCATCAAGTGGGTGGCCATTTGGACGTATTTGCATTCTTTGTGCCAATTACTGATCCGATAAAATAGTTTCTCTATCATAGCCAGCCCTGACAATAAACAGATGCTCCTCTCAACGATATTCTGCATATAGACAAAGGCTTAACCTTTCCTTCATGGTGGTCAGCGGACACTTTTGTTTTTCTCGGACAGTGCGTGCTTAATTAATTTTTATTTAGAATTCTGCGGGAGGTAGCTTGTCCAACTTGAAAAAATCTTTTTTATCATTGTCATGGGTAGATTGAATATATCTTACTCGCCGCCCCGTAACATAAATCAGATTAAATTCTGTGTTTTACCTTCTCGACAAAGGAAATAAAAATCTTACCACTTTTCCCCGCCAGAAAAACAACACCGCTCAGTGTCCTTTTCGTGATGGCTTCTTATCACCTAAATTTAATTCTCGCCTTTCTTTTTTCTTCTTTCTTTCTAGCATCGTAAATAGTTTCACAGTAATACATGTAAATTAAATTCGTGAGAGTATTTTTAGGACAATTTTGTAAAGATTTCCACAGTGCATTAATGTATGAAAATACTACACAGTTTTACAATGAGCTTTTGATTCTAAACTTATCTAAAAATTAACTAAGCAAAAAAATGTGTTCTTTTTCAAAAGAGGTATCTCCACATTTGGAAAAGCTGATCAATATCGACTATGCGAAAAACTTTTAAGGATGCCAAATAATTGGCCTAACGCCTCTCCAGAGATATTAATTCAAGAGTAATATTATTCTCAGTCATTAAAAGAGATGTTTATGAGAAGGGAAAATTATTCTAGCAACAAAAATCTCTTGAAAAGAATCAACAACTGACGAAGGTTATAGAATATAATGTAGCCCATATTAATATATAGATAAAATAGTGAATCCCTTTGTACGGTTTGTATCTTTTAGAAATAAAGAATTTGATTTTGTTCTTAAATTGTTTGCATCATAAATTCTGAAATCACCCAAAAGAATATTTTTAATAGGTAGAAATATTATGGCATGAAATTCAAACGATTCTTCATTTAAATAAATGTATATTCTGAAATTGTTCGTATATTTGGTTAAGAAAAAATTATTATGTCTGGCTTAATAAAATCTGAAACTTCTGATATGCTTCTAACCGATCAATTGTATATCCAAACATATTTTGTCTTAATCCTTACTATTCAACACGCGAAATATTTCCCCGCACCTCGTATAAAGGTATTCATTATTATTATTATTATTATTATTATTATTATTATTATTATTATATACGCTATGTATAATACAGACATGCGGTCACATCACATAGAAAGACCGATTTTGAGAAGTTAAGCAAAATCGAACCTGGTTACTACGTATATGGGTGAACTCTTTGAAATACCATGTAATGTAATCCTAGATATGCAGGTGGTATAACGTATAACGGCTTGAAATTAGTAATCGATGAACCGAGTTCCAGTTCCAGTAGGGTTCGTTATATTCACTTGCTGATACAAATGGGAATAATATGAAACCTCCCTCTTCTCTCCCAGTTATGTGTTAAATAATAATACTTTTATCAGTAAATCATTATCCCTTAAACGTTCTTACAACCTAAAAATATTTTCGTACTTTAAATAATCTGCAAAAGGTTGATAATCCGTAAATAATAAATCAAACTGTCAATCACCAATGAAATATGAAATATTATCTAGAGAAAATAGATCATTATTTTCAGTAAAACCATTTAAACTGTCATTCCTTCATTAAAACGTTAAATATACATACATTTGTATTCTACATGTTTCTGTTAGATGTTTGGTCATTGATATTCCCAACATCCTTCTGCAGCATCACATTTCTTTTGCGTCTCGTCTCTTTATCTGTGAGCTGATCCTCAAACATTCACTGCCATATAGAAGGCCTGATATTGCATAACATTCAACTATTTTTTTATTTGTTTCTAACGAAATTTTTTTTCAGAATTTGCGTACCTTTTGGAATGCTTTTTTAGGTATCCCAGAGCGCCTTCGGATTTCAGTGCCACACTCCTCGTGCTTTATTAAACATATACCATAAGTATAAATTGTGGTACATGTTTAATTTTGGTATATTCAATTTGGAATCTTAATGTTCGACTGTTCCGTGTGTTAACAACTATGCAGTTTCTTTTTGTTCCTGGTATCAATATTGCATCATCTGTATATCTCATGTTGTTAAGACTGTTTCCGGCAGTAATAAACCCTGTTAGAACTTGTAATGCTCTCAGAATCATGTCAGGTGAAAAGATGCATTACTCCCCTTTCGGGTTTTTTTTTTTTTCATATTTACTGACCTCATTTTCTATCTGTATGCAAACATTTTACTGCCAGGTTCTGGATTTTTCCCAAATATTTCAAGACGGGAAAATGATTGTTCTTTTTAGATTCTGAGTTTCTTCACTTCCATCCATTAATTTTATTGTTTATTATAAATTCAGTGCATGTTTTAAAAATAAAAGACATCGTTCTTTTATGATTTTTTTTTTGACATATTGTTTGTTACATCTGTTCTTTTATCGTCCTTTACTTCATGTTGAAATCTTATTTTCATGGCCTCTTGATTTTCTTGCTCTTTTGATCGTAGACTTATTCCATATAAACTTTCTCTTGTTTCCTTTTTTCTTTATTGCACATTCTTGGATGAGTTCTGATGTTCATTTTCTTAATTTTTCTTTTCTCTGCAGTTTTCTAAAAGTACTCTTTTGAATTTCCTAAATGGTTTTTGTTTCTTTCCTACTTGCATTTTTGTTATTAGTTTTACATCTGTTTACCTAATCTCGTATTATTCCTTTCTCTGTTACTATCACAGCTCAGTTCTTTTCTATTTATGCTCTTTAAGTTAAGCGTTTTTTGTTTTTTGTTTTTTATCGGGTATAATTTGGTGGTTCTATAAAATCATTAGTCATTATTTTTTATTAATTCTCTGTATGATTTTTTGCTCGGTTTTCAATTTGTCTTAGCATGAACTTTCATTTTTGTATTATTTGGAATGAATCTTATCCTTTAAGGGACATCTAAAGCTTCTTTCCTTCGCAATTAGCGAAATTGTAACAGTGTTTTCGCTTTAACCTGCTTCTATGACGTTCTCTTCTCAAAGTCGACTTCATCTTTATTATTTCCCCATCTTCATTATCGCAAAATACTCTCTGCATTTCTTCATATTTCCTCACGATATCGTTTCTGAACCGATCTCCTCCCATCTCTTCGTATCATTTTCTACTAGAAACTATTTGTTTATATTTATCCCTACCGAGCATATCGTATTAAATGACTATTTGTGGCATATCGAGAGTGCATTCCTTTATTTATTAATCTTCACGTCCATCGCGTTCAGTACTCACTATTCAAAACAGCCATTTGCATACCGACACTTCCCTCTCATTCTATATATATACATATATATATATATATATATATATATATATATATATATATATATATATATATAAGAATATATATATATATATATATAGGAAGAAAGGTGGACTGATGATTGCGTCTAGCATGAAACAGCCTGATGCCTCTAAGTGTTGATTTCAATGTTCATATATATATATATATATATATATATATATATATATATATATATATATATATATATATGCGTGTGTGTGTGTGTGTGTGTTGTTTTTACACCCTACTGTAACTACTTTTTTCCAGTTGATTTTTATTTGGAATTTTTAGTGGTCGTTCGTCAAGCATTTATTCTTCAATTCGTTTCTCGTTTTCTGTTCACTTTGTCAATAACTAGCAGCATGGCCCGGCGTTGCCCATGCTTCATTCAAAAATCGTACGACTCCTGCAGCAATCGCTATCACTTGACTTAAAATATTTTTGCACTTCCTTGCCTTTAAAGGAGTGCCCTTTGCCGTGCTGATGTTGCTACCTGCCTTACTTCTTGCCTATCTCACACTGCGATTTTTTTGTAAGCTCTATATTAAACATTAAATCTGTTACGAAAAAAGAACTAAACAAAATGAACACAAAACGATCAGCTTTAAAAAAGGACTCGTAACTGGAAAAACCGAATGAAAATAGAATGTTAACAATAAATACATTTTCACACCCAACCCAGTTCTGCGGAATCAGAATCAACGTTAAGTTTAAGCAAGCGAATGAGACAATTGGAGTAAAGTGTCGTGCAGATTTAAATTTTTCCCACTTGTGACGAATGGAGCTATCGATTTTTTTTGCATGCTAGCATGCTAGTTAACATTCGTGTCAGTCAGCTGTTGGCTCTCACGCTGGCCAATTCTTCCTGCCTATTCGTGGTAGCCAGCTATAGGTTCACACTCTGGCCAGTGGAATATATCCGCAAACTACATGAAAATTGCTGTAGAAGCATGAAAAATCGATTTCCACTATCGATGGGAGTTAGGAAATTCAAAGCCCGTCTTGGCCTTTCCGCTAACTTGGAGCATGTGCATCTAAATATTGGTGCAAATCTGTCAAAAATTGCGGCCGTGCACACACATCCTGCCTTTTATAGATAGAGATACTATCAACCTGTAAACAGTTCTCTTTATCGTCTTAATATATAAAACCAATATGACATCTTTTCACTTATTTTTCTATCGTTTTATGAATATTATTTTAAAAAATGTATTTCAATTTGATTCTCTTCGGTAGTTTATTTGTTTTATTATTTTTTTGTAATAATTTCTTTGAAAGAAAATAGAAAAATATTTCATTAATATTCTAATATTTATTTATTGATAATTTTGCCTTTGACTTTTATGCTCATTCTCACTTTCAGTAATTCGCTGTCACATCATTTCCAGCAAATTTTGTGTAGCTTCTCTATTCTTTTTATATAGTTTATAGTCATGATTATTATTTTTAGTTTTGATACACTGGTTCTCTGGCAAACGATAACACATAACACATTTTCAAATACCGGTCTGTTTTACTTTCTCTTTTCACATAAACTTGTTGAAGTTTCTGGTTTTCCTAGTGATTTTTACTTTTTTGGTATATACTTCCTAAGTTATTTTTCTTAACTCTTACAACCACCTCATCAGTTTCAAATTTTACGTTTTTAATTTGTTTTTCTGTACATTTTTCGTTTCTATTATTATTTTAGTGCATAAAAAGTAAACTTCAAAAAAGCTTTTCCTTTTAACTTTCCTCGTTGATCAATT
The DNA here is from genome assembly GCA_963932145.1 of Acanthosepion lycidas. Lineage (NCBI taxonomy): Eukaryota > Metazoa > Mollusca > Cephalopoda > Sepiida > Sepiidae > Acanthosepion > Acanthosepion lycidas. The sequence continues at coordinate 70,835,239 of OZ010577.1, forward strand.
TCTCGTATGAAGGTATGACGTCTATATTTGTCTAACACTAATCAGTTTTTTCTGTATATATATATATATATATATATATATATATATATATATATATATAGAACACACACAAATATATACACGATGAATATATTTTTCAACAATCATATATCTAAGTGATATATATATATATATATATATATATATATATATATGTAGATAAATATATATATATAGTACTGTGCAAAAGTAATTGAACCCGTTATATAATGTCTCTTTTTTCCAGATATTAAACTTCTTAATTAAACATATTTTTGGTCAGCTATGTATATTGGAGTCAACCAAAAAAACTCATTGTTAATGCAAAAAGACTAATTTTTTTAAAAATGCCAAGTTCAGTGTGACACCCAGCCGGTGGAAACTTAATTCAAAACTCTCTCACTCTCTCTCCGTCTCTCTCTCCCCCTCTCTCTCCCTATCTCTCCTTGGACTCTCCAGTACTGCTATGGCTACAGTGAATGTGGCATCCATACGGCCGTAATGGCCGACAGTTTTCTTGGCGTGTGTATCAAAGGAAAATATAGACTTAAAAATACACCTTTTTTATATGAGTGCGTGGATGTACTTTCGTGCAAATGCTTTCTATTCTCCCCCCTGATATATATAAAAGCAAGAAGACACGTGAATTTTTTTGTTAATTTCATTTAAAATAATTTTTGTACATTTATTGCTTGATATAACCTCATGGCAAATACACGGCGTTTTTTTTTTGTCTTATTCAAATCTGTAGAACATTTATCACAAAAAGCAAGCCCTAAAACTTATTCCAGTTTTACTGCCTAGAAGACGGTCTTGCGTCTATGTCATTTTTACTTGTCCTATTTGCACCTATGGCCATATGGCCATATCACGTTGAATCATTTGTTTTCGTACTATCACCGAAGTTAAGCAACGTGTAGCCTAGTCAGAAGCCAGATGGGTAACCGCTTGGGAATTTCAGGTGGTGTAAGCTTGAATTTGCAGGTGGTATAATAAAAAAATTCGGAATTTGGAGATCGGAGAGCCAAGTTCCAATTCCGGTCAGGTCCGTTATATTCCCTAAAGCGGAGATAACATTGGGAAAGGTGAAGTCATCTCATCTCCCCCAGCTTTGAGTTAACTAGTCGGAATTCTATCTAAAAATATTTTCTACGTTTAAATAACTTGCAAAATGTTGATAAGCCGTAAGAAAAAAAAAACCATCAATCTCCACCTATGATTCTAATTTGTCACACACACACTAACGCACACACGCACACACACACAAATATATATATATATATATATATATATATATATATATATATATATATATATATATATATATGAGTATATATGAGTATATATAAGTGTGGAAATATCTACGCTTGAAGAAGTTTGTGAAACCAGAAACACGTGTAGCAGAATTATGGAAAATAAAGTATAACATATATTTAAAAATAAAATATCCACGTTTCAGAAAAAAAAATTGTGGTTTATATTCTTTTTAAAATATACACTTTCCTCTCGTTGGAAATACTATAATTTCTTCCTTATACATATATATATATATATATATATATATATATATATATATATATATATATATATATCAGAGAAAGAAGCAAATCGGTTACTGAGTCCAATGAGATATAAATAAAATGAGCGGGGAGTTGATCACTAAAATATATATAAGTATCTATGAGAGTGGACACTGAGATTAACACTAAGTGCGAGAGTTTAATCTTACACTTATATACGCTCCATCCTGGATATTGAGTACTATTATCCATAAATATTGCACACCTTAATACTAACGCACACACACACACACACACACACACACACATATATATATATATATATATATATATATATATATATATATATATATATATATATATATAAAAGCATGTATGGTTGAAGAATTTTGTAATATTACGTTTAATTTTATTTTAATCTTTTCATATTCATGGTCATTTTTGTAATGTTCCAATAAAATTGATTGAGAAATATGCCGTATTTGTTATTCAACTTTTTATTTTTACAAGTACTTTTTATCTTATCCAAGATCAACTTCAGTGGCGAATTGCTAAGACAACGAATTAATGCAACTGACTCATATGAACTTTTGTGTGTGTGCATCAACGTGCTAGTTAATTAAAATATTACCGCTATGTAAGGGAAGTAACTTATTAAAAATTGTAATTCTATGTTTTAAAACATTCTTTTGGGATTGTCGTTTTTTTTAGTTAGGATTTTTTAGTTAAGAATTTTTTGTGTGCGTATGAACGCGCTCTGTTAATTTAAAAAAAATTACTGCTGCGTAAGGGAAGTAACTTAATTTATAGAGAAAATCTTTATTAAAAAATTTAAATACCTGTTTTAAAACATTCTGTTATAAGTGTATTTTTCCATCAATTACAATTTAGATATTTTAAAACCTTACTGTACTAAACGTTTTAAAACTTTGTTGCTATATGCATAATTAATTTTATCTAGTAATGTTTTTTATATAAATGTCTTCTAGAATTTAATGTTTTCGTTTTTTATTTTAGTGGTGAAGTACATTAGTTTTGTCTATTATCATTTCTTTAAATTGTGAATGTGGACACGAATATAAAAATGTTGTCCAATTGAACTAGAAACCGACACATGAAGTATAATTCTCCTCGATAAAGTTGTCATCCATTGTCTTTTTCTAATTATCCAGTCCATTGATTCTGAACTTTTATCAACTGGGCGAATTAAAGGTAACAATTCAAGAAAAACGGCCAGATACGTGAGGTATTGTTTTATTTTCATCAGGATAGTGCCAGACATCAGGTTTCTTTAGCGACCCGGCAAAAATTGTTAAAGAATGGTTGAGATGTGTTACCCTAAACGCCATATTCACCAGATATTTCTCCTTCGGATTTTCATTTATTCAGGTCCTTACAAAATAATCGCAATTGTAAAAATTTTAATTCTTTCGATGACATAAAATAATACCTTAATGTGTTCTTTGCCAAGAAACCACCAAAATCCCGGAAAGGTTATGCAACAGAATGGTTCATATTTAGTAAAATAAATATTTAATGGCATAATTTTGATATGTTTTAATATCACTTAAAAATCGGCATGAACTTTCTGGGCAACCCAAACATTTACTATTAGATTTATTAAAGTTGAAATCACTTGCTTATACTTTTAGAAAAGGATATTTTCTTTGGTTTCTTGACAATAAGAAACGACACTAATTAAGTATTAATACTAGATGCAGCTGTTAATTACCTATTTGATATCACTAACAAATGCTTTTGTAAAACGTATTCCCAATAATTTAAGGATTGTATTTATTTAAGACTAAAGCAGTGCCCTCCAATGAGATATAAGAATGGAGCCTACAACCTTATTTGTAGGCCATTGTAGGCCATGGTCTACATAAGATAATTTCGTTTTTGTAATGCGTATTTTTTTTTTACTTTCCATCATATCTACATGTAGATAAATTCATCAAAATTACATATTTATTATTTCCCAATATTTCCTATATTTGCTTAGAATATGAGATTTTAATGTTTTTAGAGAAATGTTAAAATATATACCCCATGAGATCAAACTAAAAATAAATCAACAAAAATATAAATATATAGTAGTGTTTGTCACTTCTTTACAAAATGGTTTGTTTGTTTTTATAGAATTATCATTAAATGTCTACATATTTTGATTGTCGCGAAATAATTTCAAAAGTGTCACAGAACTAGAGGAATATTCGCCAACGCTGAATAAAATTTATATGCCAAATGGAAAAAAAAATCGAATATGCATAAGAAAAGAATTGAAAGTTTTCTTACTTTAATAAATACTATAACTAGCAAGTAAAACAGTGATGTTTTTACGTCGGTATCTGTTTACAACAAAAAGATGTGAAATTAATTATATTGAGTGATTAAAATATAGAAGCTGGTTTTTAGTCTTATGTTCGCATTTCATATAATGTAATTCTAAATTATTTGAAGATAACGCACACTTGACAGTAGCAGTGTATATTACATATCTCTTACTTGTAGAATTCACTATGAAGCAATAATATACAAGTCCGTGTGAACAACTCACCAGAATGCAATCGCACTAAGTAAGATTTGTAGGCCATTATTATCAGCCTCATTTTAGTATTGGAACCTTGTATTAGGTTGGTGCAAAAATAATGTCGGTTTTGACGTCTTTTTTAACGTCAAAAAACGATATTATTTTTGCACCAACCTAATATTTTTGCCACAATTTTATGCATAATTAGATTCGCATTTTAGCTATGATATTAATGTATTCTCTGAAGCTGAAGTTAGCTGGTATATTTCAGGTAAAGCCTATGATTTCGAATGTTAATATTCATAAGCGTTTGGATCTACAACATTGGAAGTTTGGCCTCTTTAAATTCTTCCTACGACACCTGCCTCAATTTGGTCCATTGTGATGTCATAACCAAGTAAGAAAATATCTATTAGTAAGTAGATCTATTGACATTAGCTTCCTTCCATCAATATATTATTAAACCCAATATCAAAGTTGTCGCAATCTAATAAATATTTACTGTTCTACTTCCTTCGATTCCATTCACTGTATTTACGATACAGCAATTAACAATCAATCTGTCTTGGAAGTGAATATTTTTTTCACGTGTCAGAAAGAATTTAGAAGATGTTGATGTCTACATTTAGTACATATTCAAATTCGGGAAATGTAGGTGAATAAGAAGGTTAGGTTGCAATAATATTCAAATTGGCGAGAGTTTTACTGTAATAAAAACTTCATTTCTCTATATATATTTTTGTTTTGACTCGACATGATAAATAACTTAGTAAATTCAGAACACAATGTACAAAGACGAGGCATTGCTGTTTAGTTTTTTGTTTTTTATATTTTGTCATGGATCATACCGAAGTTTCAAAATCAAATTTCCGCTGATACTGAGTCAGCATTTATTCTCGACGCAACAATGTAAATTCTGTATATGCCTTCTAATATTTACATGCAGATTTGATTATGTTGATACACCCTCCAGATAAGCTTATATTCATTAAATTAATTTACTGAGCACTAGCCTTAATCAAGCTATCAATAACAAAATGAAAGCCTAGAGGGATTCTTCGTGAAAGTAGCCTTGAGAAAGGCGTAATCTAATATATAATAATAAAACTACTGTTATTATGTACGTATTTCACAGAATACACTAACAAATATATGCACAGTTTTATAGTGGCTTAAATTTTTAGACATAGCTTGAAGCTTTTGCTCTCGATTAGACACGAAATATAGACAGTTAGAAATCGAGTTACATCGCATAGTCGGTAAAGAATGTAAATAAGATTTTGCCTCTCTCAACAACAGGATCAGAAGACATCAAATACCTGTCTAGAATATTGGTTCTTTTATTATTACTTAGAAATTTTGTTTTTTCTCTTAATCTTCGAAAACCTCGGCATTTGATTTGTTTTTCTTAACTAAATAGAGAAGTTGCACCTTTTCAAATAACGGAAGAAAAATGAATTTAGGGACTCGGATTGACATGCAAATTTCATGCATCAATATTATTAACAAATATGAGGTATAATTCTAACCATGGACTCTAGTCCTTACGATTTTATGAATTATTGTTGTTACATGTATTTTCTTATAGACTTTTCCATGAAATTCGCCTATATATTCGCATCTGGTTTTGGAGCTATAAAAGTTCAGCAACTTAGATCATCCGTTGTTTCGCCGTAATCATATAATTCGTTTATCACTTCGTTAATCTTATCAATTCCCAAATCAACTAAGCCTATCAGTATCTCTATAATAATCTCATTTACCTTGCTACTGTTACGTTGTGGGTGGTGCCCTTACGTGCCCTCGATAAATGAAATATTGACTCATTCATGATGATAACCGGACACAATGGATATCTTCATAAGTTTTAGTGAATAAATTATCTATGATAAAAGAATAGCCCTTGCTATCACTTATCTCATATAAATGTGCTTCTGATAATCAGTTAGAAGGGAGAGGAAAATTAAGTGGTCCGAAAGATTTTTCTGATGAGGAGATAGAAATAACTACAGTGGGAACCAAAGTGGAATTTTTCTGGATACCACTGGAGCTGGTGGTTATTCGCACACTACTCACTCCCGGACATTTGCTGACTGATGGAAGTGATGATTATAATGTTTGCCAAAGGATCATTTTTTGTTGATATTTGAATATTATTTTCATCATGTTGATAGGGATATTACTCATCAGGAAGACAAATGCGCTGTGATATGTTGTAAGGCAAAATAATTCACAAGCATCCGCGAAACAATTACAGACTAGAAAAAAGTCTTTTTTTAGATTATTACAATATTGTTTTTTTTAATGCCTCATAAATATTTGTATGTAATCAAGATTAAGAAACTTATAATTTTTTTACGTGTCGTATTCTATGAAACTAGACCGCTGATCTGTAAAAGTGCAAAATTGTCTCGACTTGACTCCTCATGATAAATCTCATTATTATGGTTTCGTTATAGTGTATGAAGTCTCAAATATATTTTCCCTTTTCACTCTGTACTTGTGGTCATGACACAATTTATGTCTTGCATTTTCTTACTTTTCGTTCTGCCTAAAAGTTAGAAAATACCAAGCCTTAAAATATTTCATCTCAGATCTTATGTATTAGGTTGGGGCAAAAATAATGTCGTTTTCTCACATATGTTACTATGTGAGAAAACGACATTATTTTTGTACCAACCTTATAACTTTATTTAACCAATAACTTGTAGCTTCTTTTGTTTTGTTTTTTTTTTTGTTTTTTTTAGTTAATTCTTGTTTCAATTTGATTCTCTTGATTACTGTTCAATTTCCTTACTTTTACCTGTTGTATACATTCTTGATAGGCAGCTATGTAGGTGCAACTTTATTTTCGTAAATGATTCCTTATATTTTCTCTTTTGTCAGCACAAAAGACCGGTGTGAAGAACAATACTGGCTCTCTAGGGCAGGCACACGAACCCAAAACTTTTGTTGCTGGAGAGTGGGGACAAATCAGTCGGATGCCAAGTCCCACATTCATTGAATGGCTTTGGTTTTGTTATTTAGGGATAAATTCAAACAAAAAGATTTGATGAATTTTCCCAAGTGATTCTAAGTCTGATTTCGATAGTTCATTATCAAGTAGATATCATTTTAGAACTTGTATGAATGACAAGTGTCCATGACCGACTTTATATATTTTCTTAAAAACAATAGTATAGACTACTTAAAAATAAATGATATTTATTTTGATATGATGAATTTTCTTAAAATCTATTGTTTATGTACAATGACCACTGGAGCTAAAACTAAAAATGATCTATTTTACTTTTCTTCAATCCTCTTATAACAGGTATATCGATATCATAATATTACTTTCAAAATATTCTAAATACGTTATCTTAGGTGTTTTGGCTAATGTAGTAGTAATTTGTAAACTAAATATAAATAAATAGATAACTTGTATAATCCAATTATTGGATAGTAAAATCTATGCAATCACAAGTCAAGACACAACAGGCTTTTGGTGGTTTTCATCTTGGACAGTATTTTTCTTACTCAGATTTTACAGGCACAGTTCTATATTTATATATTTTTTATTCTTTCAACTGTAAAATCTTTCATGCGCACTCATTCCGCCTTTGGAATATATTTTCTTTAACATCAACTTTTTGTTTCATGTATATGACGCATCGTTTCTATCTTGATATTACTTTAATCCATTCAGGCATAAAGGCTACGACTGTGTTCAGCAGTTTTTCTATATTCGCGTATTTACCCTTAAGTCATTTCTGTTTTGCAGATATTTCTGATTTTTGCGACGAATTATGTTTATTTATGAAATTCCTCACACACACACACAAATATATATATATATATATATATATATATATATATATATATATATATATATATATATATGATTCCGTACGAGGTTATATACCTATATATATATATATATATATATATATATATATATATATGATTCTGTACGAGGTTATATACCACTGTTTATGTCACAACACTTTACATCGCATCTCGACGTATGGTTCTGTTATTAATATTTCGGTCTCTCTCCTGGTACAACGTAATAAAACCACACCATAAAGTTACGACATGTGTCTGCTATCCCGAGACCGTTAACATCGCATAATAATCTTCTATGTCAACATAACAGAATATCATCTTCGATGGTGAACATCATTGTTTAAAGAACCGCATAACCAATCTGAAGTTGGCTCATGTTAACCGAAAGCTTAGATCAAGGAAGAGCTTAACAAAGAATATGCAAATGTTCGACGATTTTTGTCTTTACTTTGACTCGAAATTAAACCAACCATATGAAGTTTAGAACTGCTCATGATCAAACATAATAGACATTCATTGTCTGTTATATTTAACTATATATATATATATATATATATATATATATATATATATATATATATATATATAAGTGAACATAGAAGTCAACACTTAGAGGCGGCAGTCTGTTTCATGCTAGATGCAATCGTCAGGCCACGAGTGCTGTTATTTTTTTCGGCTATATATATATATATATATATATATATATATATATATATATACGGGTCGGTGGTGCATTGTGGGTAGTCTATATTGACTGTTATTTTAACGGAAGTCGTTTATTTGTTTATTTATTTGGGTTAAATTATTTTGCGTATTTTTATTTATTTTTTTATTTATTTTTATTTTTATTTTTTCATTTATTATCTTATACATACATACATATATATATATATATATATATATATATATATATATATATATATATATATATATATATATATTATTTTTATCTTAATCGGTGTTTTTATTAAGGTAGTAAAAATTTGTTTAATAGTTTTGTTTTGGTTTGGAAAAATAAAGCTATTTATTCAATTTTGGGGTTGATTGCTGTATTTTATTCTAACTATTATTTTGTCGCGAACAATTTTTAATTTATTTATTACTTCATGTATTTATTAGTTTTTTCTAACTTTTTAGTTTATCGGGTAGGTTTGTTTGTTTATTTATTTATTTGGATGAATTTAGGTCCATT
>OZ010577.1:70849326-70881826 GCA_963932145.1 Acanthosepion lycidas
TATATATATATATATATATATATATGCAAGTTTCGTTAAGAACAAAGGGCAATGGGTTGTGTTTCCCTGTTTTATAGCGTTTAAGTGCTCATATATTTTTCTTTTCAGCATATAAATTATAAAAATAAATTGCCGAAAATTTTATATATCCAAGCGCTTTCGGCTATACTTTTAGCCATTATCAAAGATAAATTTTACTTTACTTTTAACTAAATATATGGACTGTTTTCTGTGTGTTATATCTTAAAGAAGCCTGAATAAAAAGGGGATTGCTGCACAATTATATATATATATATATATATATATATATATATATGTATGTGCGTGTGTGTGTGTATTCTTGCGCATGTACTGACGCAAACTAGTATCTATCAAGTAAACCTCTACTAGTGAAAACTGCATTAAGTGATATCATAACTTATGTCGGCTATATGATAATTAAATGTGCTTGAAAGTGTCAAAGGTCGCAACAGTAAATCAAATGTATTAAACATATTCTCTTGACTTTAATGCAAAGAGTTGATGGTAAAATACTCCACTATACGGAAACAAGCAGATAATATGGGGCTATGTGAACATTCAGAAAAAAATTATTTGAAATTATGACTTTCTTTTCTTTTTATATCAGATATACTGTCAGACTTATGCACTAGCAAAAAAGGTTGACGCAGACGTACAGAAAAGGAAAACATAGACAGCTTTTCATATGTGATAAATAATGCATACGTTCTAGTATATGATTATTTCATCGAAATATGTTTACTAAAGTTCAGGCATAGAGATCTCGGTTTAGTTGTTAAGAACTTCCTGACAAAGGTTATATCAGCATACATATAACCTCTGCATTATCACGCAGTTTTTCTTGGGAATAAATGTATGTAAATCTAAGCAACATTAAAAAAATAGAGTAATGGAATTTACAAAAAGTGCATTCAGGAATAGGAAATGTTATATCTCAAACAATAGCGCACTTATAAATTAACCGATATGTCCGTGAATCCATGATCATTTAAAAAGATGTAAGAAGGTATACTTAATATACAAAAGACACACACACAAAACACAACAATATATATATATATATATATATATATATATATATATATATATATATATGTGTGTGTGTGTGTGTTAATAGATTTTAGATATAATCCAACATTTTTATTATTGCAAATATTATTTATAGTGAATGTACGTATTAAATGGTGTTTATTTTGTCTACCTGAAAACGTATGAATAATTAATAAAGAGTATGTATTTTATTAAGATTTTACAGTTGCGCAGGCCGGTAGAGGAAATAAAACAATATCTAACAGCAAATGGTCTACTCAAATAGGGGTATACAATAAAAAAAAAATCGTTTAAAGTAATATCTATCTATCTATCTCTCTCTCTCTCTCTCTATATATATATATATATATATATATATATATATATATATATATATATATATATATATATATATATATAGTACTTCTTAGATTTCTGAAGAAGTGTTAGATGAAAAAGATTCCTTTTAAAGAATGCACTCCATCATATTTAAAACAATATATCAATTCTGTGCTATAAAATTTGTATTTAGACAGACACCCCTCATTTATACATTTTCATTAAAGCCGACCCTCAAAGCACTGCGTTTATGCTTTTTATTTCATTTTTCTTGCTTTCGAACAAGTATTTTCTTTTCTATACCAAGAGTGTGTAGAAACTGTCTAAATGTTCTGTAATACCGAGCATAGACTTACACCTCTCCGAAAACAGCTTCATCAAAAACCATTTAAACACCGACACAAACTTACCAGACACTATCCAAAATATCCTAGGAGAAAATACAATCATAATAACCTCATCCACATGTAAAAAGATATAAAAAATAATGTAAGCCTTAATAATTCATAAGCAAAAGCCGACACTTAAGAATATTAACTACGAACACAGCCACAATGTACTGGCTGTTTTCGGAAAATGAAACATCTCTATAAATCTAGATATATACACACAAAAATTAACTAAAACAGCTTAATCTCAGTACCTTGTCTGTTGTATTTAATTAAAACACACACACACACACACACACACACACACACACATATATATATATATATATATATATATATATATATATAATGTATAAGATTTAAAAGTAAACAGAATTGAACCAAATAACTACTCTTTCAATGATTTTTATATCTTTCTTGCTTTATATACAAGGTTCGATCTGTAAATTAAGTTTATTTTATAGTTTGAATTTTGCGCCTGAACATTGTTGTTGTTTTTTTCGACAACACAGTATAGCTGGGTTAATTAAGTTTCATCTGTGAGACAAAGGCCATCATGACGCAATTCATTCTGACAGAAATTTGGACGTGACATAATGTACTGCCTGGCATTCGCACCAGGATCTCCAGTACGGATATTTCAGAGTGCTTGGCTGTTAATCTGACAGTGCAGTGGATTCGGAAAGAGTTGGATGATATATCCAGTCAAATGTTTGGAGCTATCACTAATGATGGCGATGTTATTCCTCCATTCATCTTCCTGTAGGGACCGAGGCTTAACACAAAGGCCTACATCAAAGGTGTGATGCGCTGGATACAAGAGGTTGGCTGCTTGAAGATCTTATGTCTGGCAACAGAGCTCTGCACCATACCACACAAGCAGTTAAACTCAGTTATGCCTGTCAGACAATTTCTGCGATCACCTCACCCTTTAAATCTGGTCACCTAACTCTCAAAACTGCAATGTGTGGGGCGCAGTTAAGCGAGAGATCAACAAAATTCCTTGTAACACCAAAGATGAACTGAAGGCAAAGTTTATAGTCGCATTTACCAACGTAAACAAGGAGACAAGCAAAATGAGTTGCAGGAGATTCCGATATCGTCTGGAGGCCCTAGCTAAAGCCAATGGTGATTTTATTAAATAAATGTACTCTTTAGTATTTCTAGGTATTTTTGTGTAATTTTGGTAAATGTATCTTTTAAAATGAGATGTCAATCTTATTTTCAATTTAGCGTAATTTAGACGACAATTTATCCATCGCACACTGCAGTTGGATGCGTTTATATATTCAAACGTGCGTCTAACCAAAAATATAACTATAAAAAACTATACCAAATAACCATATATGAAACGGGTATTCTGAAATTTAATGTTAAGTTTGCTGGGATTATTTATAGATTAAATGCTCATAGAAAGAACTGCAAAGAGACATTTTCTTCACATTTTACATAATATTGTATTTCATTAAACTAATATAATCGATTTGTTCAGAAAGTTAAAACCTGTTTAAAGAAATTACACTCCACTTCGAATTATTAATTTTAGGAAGGATCTTGATATTGCTAGATGAAATTATTTTTATATACGAACATAGATATAAACAGTCATTCACATACACACAGACATACATTGCTTGAAAGATAGTTTTAGTTGTTACTTCTATGTATGTCGACTCCGTGTTATTGAAACACTTTATTTTGTCTGCGTACCGGCATGATCGGAAATAAAAAAAGAATAAAGAAAATATGGCCTCCTGTAAGATTCGAAAACGTGTCCCTCTTTACGGGAGAAAACCGTCTGATAGTTTAGTAGTCAAGTAACGTTAATTAACACGCCCAGATTATTTCTTTAAAGATATGTATACTATTATTGGCCACAGTTTAATTTGACCATAAAACAGTAGTATTATATTAAACTGTACGAAATACACGTATAAATAAAATAAAAATTAACATGCAATAACTAGGGATTACCTGATTGCTATTGGAGAACCGGTTAACTTTGAAAAGGCTATGCTTGGTATAATAGACAAAATTAAATTCACAAAAGTTAATGATAATATTAAAAAACTATTAACTACGGAAGTAAAATAATTAAAAAAATATTCTAGTTAAATGCGACAAAACAATTAACATTTTTTATTGAACCCAATGATTTACCGGAAAAGAATGAAAGAGTCACTAAAATTTGCATAAATTAACAAACTTGCACATTGAAAGTTTAAACGCGGGGGCGAAAAATATCACAGCCATAAATTCTACAATAATCCTTCATCCGACTAATATATAAAATCCAACCCAAAATAAATATAATCCAACCAAAAATGAATTGGGCAACATAAGCCAGGAAATACTGAATATATATATATATATATATATATATATATATATATATATATATATATATATATATATATATATATATATATATATATGTGTGTGTGTGTGTATTTATAAAATAAGACATAAAAAATTGTCATCTATATCTAAATATCTAAAAACGGTCTGCTTTTCGCTAAGGTCTTTGTAAATATAACACCTAATAATTAATAATATAATTTTACATTACCGTATTATTCCACAATGGAGCGGGTTTGGATTAAAAAAATTAAAAAAAAAGCCGACTTCGATGTAACACCATTTTCGTTTGATGATGCTGAGTTTTCAGAATTAATGCACCAGTATATTTTATATAAAACAGCAAAATGTTACACACAGACAAACAAAACTTGTATAGGGATGACTGGCCGATGATAGCGCCAGACAATAGAAGAGTAAATGATAATATAAGAAAGATGCTTCTCAAACTCTTCAAAAGCCTCGACTTTGAAATAGAGGTCGATATCGATAAGAATGTTTTCCATTATTTGGATGTAGAATTAAATCTACAAATTGGCAGTTTCTCCGCATACATGGAACCCAATACAAAATTAAAATACGTGGATGCTGCATCTAAACACCCTGCGGGTATAATAATGCACATCCCTAAAGTCCAGGTTATTTAGAAATCCCTCTAGTAATAATTTTCCAAGATAACATGAAAGAAAATAATTTAAAATAAGAGGTGCCTAAAACTAAAATGGAATGTAAAGGTCAAATAAAACAACAAATAAGGAATAATTCGAGGAAAAGGAAAATATTTGGTTTAACCCCATTTTTAACTTAGAGGTCAAATGTCAAATAGGGAAAATATTTTTCAAATTACTTAAAAACACATCACTAAATATTTCGAAATACAAAAGATAAAAATGCAGCTGCACTAGTAATTTAGAAACCGCAATAAAAAAAAGCCAGGAATTTCAAGACTAATTTGAAAAATATTTTCCCTACCAGAATAGCCAGCCATGTGAGAAAATTAAAAGAAAAAAAATAACAAAGATCCAATTGTAAAATGGGAAATATTAAAAACAAAAGACAAAGCTTACAACAATAATAGGATATCTGAAATCATTCCCAGAAAGAAAAGTTAATAATAATAACATATCCGGACCAGAATAACCTTCTGAATGAGAGATCGGAAATAATGGCACGATGCATTAACAGCAAAAAGTAACTCATGTAGATATAACCCTGCTCCGATACAATTTCAATACCGTTGATTCTGTCCTCTACTTCTATTTCAATTCATATTTATTTCGCCCGAATCGCTTCAAAATACCTAAGGTTGAAACAAAGGAACCGTGATCGGCAGATCTCCCAATTTATATATATATATATATATATATATATATATATATATATATATATATATATATGTGTGTGTGACTTTGTGTATTACGCAAAACATTTCTATACATACGTGCACACACACACACACATATATATATATATATATATATATATATATATATATATATATATATATATATATATATATATACTACATAGGTACTCATGATCGCATGCGATATTTTCAACAGATCCCTCTACAGCAGCCTCCTTACATGCACATAAGTACTCAAAAACCACGAACATCTCACTAAGGACAAGGCTAAATCGATCGACAGAAACACTACTTTGGAAATCCTGAGAAACAAAGCATTTCATGCATAAACAATAAAAATATATATATATATATATATATATATATATATATATATATATATATGTGTGTGTGTGTGTGTGTGTGTGTGTGTGTGTGTGCGTTTGACTGTGTATGTGTGTGTGTGTGTATGAGAGGGAGAGAGAGAGGGAGGGAGAGAGTGCGTTTGCTTTCCTGCGTATAAGCGCGCGTTCTTCGTCTTTGTACAAATATTTACGTTTTTGGCAAAATATATATGCCAAAATAAAAGCGTATCCAAACGCATTACATTCAAGTTTTTGTATTGTGAGATTTCTCTCTAAAGAAAAATGTGTCTACAGTAATGAGTGTACGTAGGTTATTGTATGAGTACGTGTATATGTATATGAAATGTTCCCTTCGTATATTCAATAGATAAAAAAACAAGCTTTTCTTAAACAGGTAAAGATAAAACAAAATTTATCAAATTATTTTATTTCAGCTTCAACAATTTTAACTTTACAGAAATTACCAGATATTCAATCAAAATATGCCCTGACGAAAACAACCGCAACCATAATAATAATAATAATACATACAATCCTCTAGGACTGAGATTTAAACGGATTGCCCTATGCAAGAGAGACGACGGAATTGGTATTAATCAGACAAAACATGCCAAGCACTGGACTTATGTAGATTTGAAAGATAGATATCTCCATTTTGTAGAGAACTGAGAAAGTTGTTAAACATGTATTTTATATTTGTTATCAGAGAATAGTTTCTCAAAGAATGGGAAAAATTACTGCTGGTAACTGCTACAGAGTAAAGATGCTATCGCATATTTTCACTTTGATTCACTCAGTCCTATTGTCGGGAACACTGAATGATTGAATAATAATGCTATTTATGATAATGGACAAAAAGCATTTGCTACTGGATAGAAATCTCCTACCAATTTGAAGCGATAATAGAAAGCACAGATCGAAAACTGGTATATATTAAAGCATAGCAGAGACTAACAAAGAAACTAGTATGTATTAAAGTTTAGTAGAGACTAACAAAGAAAGTAATTACTGTAACAGTGATCATTGATGCATTGAGGTGTTTTACAAAACATGGGGAAAAAATTCAAATATTGGATTGTGAGTGGAAATGGTACCATTACAAAATTTCAACTTCACGAAACAAAGGTACTTCGAAATGTACTAGATACAGCCTATCGATTACAAATGACCAGTTTATTATCGTGACCAGTATCATATGCTATGCGAAAGGGAAATAAGCTACTTAATTTAATAGCAAACTGAAATATTTCGCATATAAAGCGCCTTACGCATACAAACTAGCTTGTAACCATAAGATCTACACGGAATTATACAGAGTGCAATGGATAAATTTCCTAAAATCACAAAAAATATCTTGGAATACTAAAAAGTAAATTTATTCAATAATATCCCCATTGGCTTCAACCACAGATTCCAGTCGATTTCGGAAACTCCTGCAACTCATGCAACAATGGCGGTCTCCTTGTTTAGTTTGGTGAATGCTGTCATAATCTTTGCCTTCAGTTCATTTAAGGTGTTACAAGGAGTGTTGCTCGTCTCTTGCTCAACTGCGTCCCGCACATAATAATTAAGGGGGTTGTAGTCTCGGGAGATAGGTGACCAGATGTAAGGGTGATGTGGTCATAGTGGGTTCTCCTGCCTGTGTAGCATGGTGCAGAGTTCTGTTGCCAGACAGGATTTTCCAGCATCCACCCTCTTGACCTAGGGCAGCTTTCCTCAGGGCATTTAATTTAGGCCCCCGTGTTGGGTTTGAGACCCTCACCAACAAGTTAGGGAATTATTTTCTCATCAAAACGATCAGAATAAGTTTTCCGAGCTGCCGTACCTTCGTAATCATCATTAGACTCATTCAATTTTTTCTGAATCCTCTGCAATTGCCTCAGATTGACACCCACACACACTGAAATGTTCATATTGGAGCTGTCGGCACTGAAGCTTAAACAGAACAACATCATGCCGTTTCCAAATTTCTGGCAGAGTGAATTGCGTTATTTTGCTCTTTTTTCTCACAGACGGTGCCCAACTAACTCTACTTTAATTAGCGGTCGAGAAAATCATCAAACAACGCACATGCGCAAAATTAAATATCTAAAATGGAGACAATTTACCTATCGCACCCGGTATTTGAAAATCCTTACAAGAGAGCGAAATATTGTTTTGAACTGTATTTTATATTGAGTATTTGTCTACAAATGTTCATATGTGTGAACTTGTGTAGACAAATACTTTATCGATTATGGCATCTATATTTTTAATGTATTTGTCGATACTACTCGGGTGAAGTGACTGCGCATATATACTAGCGAGTGTTTAGTTTTAGAAATTCTACTGTGGAATCTCTAATTGCTACTAATGAAAATCAAACATTTAGAATCATGAACATTTGAAGGCAACATCGAAGTGGATCTTCGTCAAAGGTGAAACGACTGAGAAAAATTTTGAGGCGCATTATGTTAAACTCTAGGGGGATATTTGAGCCACATTTCAAATTAATCTAAGGGGGAATTTGTTTACTCAATGAATTCTGACGAGGCATTCAATCGCAACATTTTTCTACTTGCAACAGTCTGTAGAACACATTGAGAATTGTAACTTTTCATTTACAATATTTACATTCAATCTAATTTCCTCATATTGTTCTTGTCCTAGTACCTGCTGTAGAATTAAAAAAACGGCTTACCTCCTGCAGAAAAACAAGGTCATAAGAAAATATGGTCGAGCCAAAAGCTGCACTTTAAGGAAAACTTGATCTCGGATTTTGCGAGATGAGAATTTGTAGTGTATGAAGATTTCCAAGTCTTCGCAACATGATAAAATCGTCGTGATTTGTGCGTGGGGTTTCGCGGTAGTCATACCAATAGCGATTGATAAGAAGACAGGGTACACGTGGCACTTCAAAAAGCAGTACATTTTTTTGTTATACCTTCCTCATTTATCTGCCGATCTGAGTGACCTTCAAAGAATTTCGAATTTAAAAATTTATTCAATATACGGCGGTTGGTTGTTCTCGTTTCAGTGTCTATCTATAAGTCGCAAGGTCTTTTCTAAGGTTGCTCAGTTAATGATAGCTCGCTTTCTAATGAATCAAAGTTTGTATTGCTCAGTATAGTGATTGAACACACAATTGCTATGAAACCAAATTCACTAAGGAATGATTTCTTCCAACGGATAGTACAGATTTAGTGGAAACAGAGCGAACTAAACCTAGCAGTATTACGTAAGAACAACGCCAACTATCCCTAGATATGTACACCAATACGAGAACAGTTTAGCTCTGTTGAATAAATAAAGTGTTCCGTACAAATGTCCCTACTTCAATACTCGTATTGACAGATACTTGAAGAAGGTCGGGGGTATTACGGCAGAAACATTGTAGTAACAAAAACTATGAGGGCATCAGTCACAAGATAAACACTTTAAATAATATATACCTCTTTGCTTTCTGCAAAAAAAAAAAAAAGAAATATTTTCCTGAGCTTAATTGTTACTAAAAATGAGAAATGCATTTCTTTTAATAAAATTCATAGAAAAAGTTAAATTTCTCTGTGAAATCATTCTTAGCACTGACTTGAAATTTTCATCAACTGTGCAGAAAGAGAATACAGATTGGTCAGCATCTCTTAACGGGTCCTGAATAACAGGATACGTTATGGTTCAGTATGTCTTAATGGATGCGGTTGACAGCATCGCCAGAGTTTATTATTTAAATAACTCTAGCATGTGCAAGGAGTATCACATCAAAAATACAATTCGTGTATAGAAATTGCCATCTTCTAAATGCAAGGTTTCATTCACCAAAGCAAATCAAACAGATTTACATTTCTACTAAACAGATCGCACAATATTGCATTATCACTCGTTTCCATTACTAGATTAAATTGGTTCCAGGATATTCAGAAATAAGGAAGAAGACACTAATTCAAATTCCTTCACCTGCTTTAATAAGAATCAGCGGGAATTTATGAACAGGAAATGAAAATCTCATTCTGGTCAGTCTAGTTTAATTTCTAATGTTAGTGATTATATCTTTCGTTAATAACATATGAGATAACATTCCTTATATTTGTTTTAATACGACACTTGCCTAATAATTTCGTGTATTTATATCTTCCAATATAATTAAACATTTATTCGATAACTTAAAATGTTTATTCTCTTATAATTAATAGTTTAGTTTAATTTAATTTTTAAATGTCATTTATTTCCTTGAAATTATACACGTTTAGAAATAATTATATTTATAGGGGATTGCCGAAAATCAATTCTGGTGAATTCTGGTGAATGGCTATTCTGTTATCAAAATGTTTGTTCGTTTTTAAGCTAATAGTATAATACGATATCTTCCAATATTTATTCCGTTCATTTTAATCTTGCGCATGATCACAAGAGAGGCGAACATGGTTAGAATATAAGTTAATGGAATTTCTATCGCAGTTAAACCCTTAAACAGTGATCATCATGTGTTGATGGTTCAATGAAAATCAGTGGATATCATCAATTTCTTATTAAATATTTTCCCAATGCTGCGGGTATCATTTATTTAGGATTCCAGTATAAATGACTAATGTACAAATCTTGGATTCATTTGGTTACTATTTACTCGCCTTTATCAGGTTATGTTCTGTGCTGGATTATTTGCTGCATATTTTCTTGTAGAGGAAAAAGATAGAATATAAGTTGATGCAACGAATGCATAACGTCATAAAGCTGATGTTAGAATATTAAACTTAAGAATCTAATACTTGTTTTATTTCAATGTTCTATTTAATTTTATAAAGGAAAATATTTCAAATGTCATTTTAAATATTTTTGCATATCGTTAAAGCGAAAATTAGCATATAATGTATTATTTAAACAGAATTCTTCTGTTTTTACCCACTGGTGGACATGGTCGTTTAATATATTTTGCCGTTTAGATCTTAATTGTCCCTTAATTAATAGATAATGTAAATCCTCTGTTTGTTATGTGTGTGAATTGATTTATTCATCAAACAATTTCTGTTCATCTCTATATCGAACTCATAAGGTTTAAACTTGAAAATATATAATAATTGCCTGACAAACTATATAGCAAGAATATATATTTTCCTTTTAAATTTTTGTATCGTTCATCGGCATATTTTCTTTATTTTTGCCCTTTTACATAGTCATCTTTTTGCAGGATTTAACTTAAGATTCTGGTTTTGAATTTCTTCATTATCTTCTGCAACGATAAACCACGTCGATACTTATCACCGCATGTGCTATGTAACTACTATCAGATTAAAACAGTCTAGCTTTCTATCTCTGTATACGTCGGTCTTTTCGTCTTTCTTTTTGTATATATAAAGTTTTAAGTCCGATTTCCTTGTTGCCTTTTCTTTATATATAAACCAGTTTATATTTCCAGCATAATCTTTTGCTTAGTTTCTAACTTTGTGAGTGACGTTTAAATGTATATTTCCCCTTTTCTGTCAGTTTTATATTTCTTCTTCTTGATATATATTTTGCCCTCGACGAAATGATTCTTCCATTGGTAACAACAATGCATTTCATTCATTAGGTTTCTGGGCTTTTGATATATCTGCATATGCCTCTCCATAGAGAGAGAGACAGAGAGAGAGAGACAGACAGACAGACAGAGACAGAGACAGAGAGACAGAGAGAGACAGAGAGAGACAGAGAGGCAGAGAGAGACAGAGAGAGACAGAGAGAGAGACGGAGACTAACAGCCAGTCAGACAGTCAGACAGACGGACGGAAAAAGAGAAACGCTCACATCACATACACATCCACGTTCCCGCATGTAAGGAGTGTTGTTCAAAAGTTCAGGGAATTTGACACTAAAACTGCTGAATAAGATATTTTCCACTGCTTATTTCAAAATCTTTCTCTTAGCAATGTGTGTGTGCCTGAAAATCTAAGGGGTGGGGGTAAAGTTCTAAAACTGTCCAAGACGCACTTTATCCATAATTTGATGTAGTTATTTGGTTAAATATTAAAAAGTAGGTCAGACTAATAACTTTTCAGCACCGCCTGTATATGTGCTTTCGAATGAAAAGGAAATTGCAAAGGTAGTGTTATTTGCAATTTCCTGTGTGTTTATATGTATGACGCATAAAAATAAAGGACTTTCTTATTGAGAAAAAGTGTTTAAATTAGAGAATATAACAATGTGTCGTTATATAAAATCCGACACTTACGACTATTGCTGAATATGAATAAGTCGATATATACATCTGACTGCGGTTTTTATTTGTGCTATTATCCTATATATTTGTTTATTTCAAGTCTCTGGCTTATGTAGTAAATGTTGCGATTGTTCACTAATAGCATGTGTTTATTAAGAGCTAATGTTTGTCTCTACCTAAGAAGATATTAAACAAATTGATGAATATTTGATAGATAATCTTAATTATATTTGATAGATATAACATACGCAGTGATACAAATGCAACATATATAACGCGCACTGAATGAGCATTGAAAACGCTATTGTCTGTTTTAGCAGTCGTTCTATTCAACAGTTTTCTATATGACTTTAATCTTCCACTCTTTACTTTCCTTGGACGACAACAACATACTTTTTCCAGTCTTAAAATTCTCTTTTCCCATTTTTTCAAATAACAACCTAAAAAGATTGAAAAAGAAGAAAAGAAAGATTTGCAGTTATTCTAACGTGTTTGTTTACCGTATCCATCTTACTAGCCGCACTCCTATCAAACAAATACACCGCAAAAATCACACATGACAAAATCAATCAACTTCTAATACCTATAACATACATAATTTACAAGTGTTAATTTTGGTCAATTCCCTATAAATACAACTATTGCTAGACATTAATGATTTCAATGAAACAAATGCTAGTAAAAAAGATAAACTAAAACTATCAATTTCTTCATTCAGCCATAATCATTATTGCAAGTGTAGCGCAGTGCTTATCATCAGCACGATCTTGTCGAACAGCGAACACCTTATCACAGGAGGGCGGCGGCTAGCTGCCAGTATGCTAGCAGTCAAAAGCTAGACGGAACGACCTACTTCTTCACCACTTCTGCTCACCAATGCGACCCTCACACAATGAAAACTCTTCTCTCGTTCTGATCAATATCTACCTCTTTTCAATATCTGTCTATCGATCTATCTATTCAATGTGTGTGTGCCTATGTGAAAGGAACGACTTTCGGTAGATCTATCTATACAATGTGTATGAAGGTAAAATCTCCTATGACCTCTCTCTTTCTCTTTATAATACTAACATACATACACACACGCATATATATATATATATATATATATATATATATATATATATATATATGTATATATATATATATATATATATATATATATATATATGTGTGTGTGTGTGTGTGTGTGTGTATTAAGAGAGCTCCTGTGGATACATAACACGTTAATGCATAATATACCGACAAACTGATTCTTCACTTTATGTTTACCAAATATTGTTTTATCTTTGTGTATATATATATATATATATATATATATATATATATATATATATATATGTGTGTGTGTGTGTGTGTTACGATACATATAACATACATATATTAATCGCTAATTTTCATACTGTTTATTTATACAGACACACAATATAAATATATATATATATATATATGTGTGTGTGTGTGTATGTCTCTCTCTCTCTCTCAATATATATATATATGTGTGTGCGTGTCTGTGTACCCACCTGTGTATGTGTGTGAAAACAGAGAGATAGAAACAATCAGACGAGAAAATATATATCTATTTTTCTACCTAGTTATGTATTTAATTTATCAAAATGGCACGTTACCTTTACTTTTAATAATTTTTCAATTACTAACGCCAGTTAAGTCTTCTCAAAATGAAATTTGCCAGAATGCCACCAAGAATCAATTTTATTACAGGGTCAAATCGGTTTTCTCTATGCTGTAAGAATAGAAAAAAACTTACATTTTTCATGCAAAAAATTAGATGCGATTTAAATCATTGATACAGACAATGATTTAATATTTGATGATCTGTTCTTATCCGAGTTTTGAGTCAGTTAACTCTATGTGAGGACTATATACTTGCCTAGTATGACGAGTGGAAATGCAATCGTAGCGGAATTATAATCGGCTTACCGAGTTCCAATTCCAGGATTCTTGGGGCTTTTTGCACAAATGACCTTGGCAATCTCATCCATTTCTACTATCCAAAGTCTAGCTGTAGCTGAATAACAAGATGACCAGGTTTCTTTAGCCGCGAATGGATGCCACTCTAAGAGAATAACGAATGTAAAACCGGGGATTAGGCCACAATTAATTGCTCCTTCTTTCCCAAAAAGAATTGACAATTCTTGTATATAAAAATAAAGAAAATTATGAAAGATTAATCCCCTACGCCCTGAAAGAAAATGGCATTTAAAATGTAAAAGCTTAGAATGATATACATATACAAAAAATGCATTGTTGATTTTTCAGTATTTCTATTTTAGGTACAAATGAATGAGTGATTGGTTGCAGATTATACAGTAATTGTCAACAATATATACATGTGACAACATGACTACACAGATGCACACAAACACAGACACACACAGACACATAGACACACGCACACATACATATAAATATATATATATATATATATATATATATATATAAATGAGAGGGAGAGAAATATAGAAAGAATGGTGACATTATATACAGATGTACAAAATCTGAAAGCAATTGTTTTAAATGCGAATATGTTTACTGTACTAAGACTTTCAAGCCTTTTTTTGAAGTTTGCTATCTATCTATCTATCTATCTATCTATCTATCTATCTATCTATCTATCTATCTATCTATCTCTCTCTCTCTCTATATATATATATATATATATATAAATATATATAGCTATATATATATATATATATATATATATATATATATATATAAATATATATAGCTATATATATATATATATATATATATATATATATATATATATATATATATATATAAATATATATAGCTATATATATATATATATATATATATATATATGAGCGGCCTAACGATTGCGTCTAGCATGAAGCAGCCTGTGTTAACTTCAATGTTCACTTATATATATATATATATATATATATATATATATATATATATATATATATATATATATATATATATATCATACTTCAAACTGAAACATGGATGGATGTATATATGATAAAACCCTAATTGAAAGGTATTCTTTAATTATGGGTGAAAGTGCTCAATATCAGGAACAGAGCGTATGTAAATAAAAAAGTGGACAATGGGTGAACACCCAGCGGCACCATCAGTTCCATGCTTAAACGCAATCATCTGGTCTGATGACTGTGTTTAAGCATGAAACAGGATGTCGCCTGTGGGTATTGACCTCAATGTCCACTGCTATATATATATATATATGTATATATATATATATATGTATGTGTGTGTGTGCGTGTGCGTGTGCGTGTGTGTGTGTGTGTGTGTGTTTAATTATGTTCCATATATCAGAAAGTTCTTGGTAGCAATATGTTGTGAACTCTAATTTACACAGAAACTCTGCCATCGGGTTTTCGAATTTTTTTCTTTTCTTTTTTTTTATATTTACTTTTTGTTACAGTTTCCTGTTGAGTCAAATTTCATTTGATGTAATACTTTTATATTATATCTATTTTCTTAAAAAAATATTCTCTTCTTTTACTGAATATTTAAAAAAGAAAACAACAAAAAACATTAGTATTATACATATTTCTGGCAACATTTTTTCAGATGAAGAGATACCATTATTTATATTATTTTCATTCGTACTAATATCCTCGTCATTTAGATTGACAGATACCTGAAGATGGCCAGAAGATGCAACGGCCAATACGTGTTGGTAATA
Source organism: Acanthosepion lycidas (assembly GCA_963932145.1). Classification (NCBI taxonomy): domain Eukaryota; kingdom Metazoa; phylum Mollusca; class Cephalopoda; order Sepiida; family Sepiidae; genus Acanthosepion; species Acanthosepion lycidas. The sequence continues at coordinate 70,865,039 of OZ010577.1, forward strand.
ACCACACAGATAGGGAAGTTAGTCTGAATGTGAATAATCTAAATAAGATGCAGTTACATATATTGATTGTCAAAAATATAAAAAGAAAAAAAGCGGGTTAAACTTAGAATGACAATATATTGAAATATTTATACTGTTAAATTAAACAGAATGGAGTATAACCTGTTTCCTATTGTATTTTTGTTATATGTACAATTTTCTTCACCCTAAAAATATTCGATAAAAAAGTTTTCTTCGCTTTTTTATTATAAATCAACTCTTAAGTTTTATTAGATCGATTGATCGATAAATAGCTTCAAACTGAGTGAATAATTTGCTACCATGTTGAATATGTGTAAGTCCGAACATCAATGTGTCCGGTGCTTAATGAGGAAAATATTTATTTCGTCATATAATATCGTCGCTCTAAAGATCACGTACTTTGGTCATTCTACATTAGAAATTTCGGCTCAAAATTCACCAAAGAAGTGCGCCCCACTAGGGACATATTGATACAACTTAATGTATATGAAGGCAGTACTCTGTAGTTTTTAATAACAATGAAACAATATGAAAAGTTTTTTTCCCATTGCTATGTGTTCCTGCATGTGTGTGTATGTGTGTGCGTTACTGTTCATATAAATGCATTTTATAGCACAGAAAAATAGCAGATAAAATGAGTAACAATTAACACTTGAATGTAAATCTTTCTTTTCATAATTTTTTATACTTGCATACCCACCTCTTTCGTTTTCTCTTCTTCTCTTCTTCTCTTTACCAATGTAAATGACGCCTTTTATTCACAAATCTGTCGATAGTCATCTTGCTAGGGACCCTTTTTACTCTCTATTGACATTTCAGCAAGAAAAACAATGAAAATAAACTACTGAACAGACACGCGTTACTGGTGCGAACATGACCAGAGCAACAAGTACTTTGTTATTTTTCTGTTTTTGTCAATCTCTGCCATCGGGTCTTCGATTTTTTTTCTCTTTTCTTTTCTTTTTTTCTTATTAATTTGGATCCTCATATTTAGCGCATCATTTTTTTCGATTTCAATTGCTGAAGTAATATTTCGAAACTTTATTATTAATATTATTAAGTAGAAACGCTGTAGTAATTGTGAATATGTAGGTAGCAGTAGTTGTAGCAGTAGCGGTGGTGGTTGTGGTGTTGGTGGTAGCTTCTGCGTAATAGCAGTATGCGAAGAGGAATTCATCGAGAATGACGCGGTCGATAGAGATATAAAGATCGGTGTTTGACGCATTATTTACACACGTGAATAGCGGCAGTATTCTTACATTGAGAAAACGCAAAAGCCAGCCAAAACAACGTTTGAATCTTTTGCGAATGAAGATTGTCCGCAAAATATATGCCCGGAAGCAATTTAGATAAAACAAAAATTATAATGCTCCAATGAGAAAGAAAATGAAGAAGAAGATTAATGCATCTGTATTTATAGCTACTATTCCCCCTGTTAATAATGATAACAACAACTCTCTACTGCCGTACCTACTTCTACTTCTCTGTACATTTTCATAACTAGTAGAGCTTATAATAAACAGACGTTTCATAGAATTTATTTTACTCGTGCTAAGGTTAATATTGCTTGTACCATGTAAACATGACTACATGAAATATATAACACTACTTCTACTAATGTATGTAATGTAGATATTTAAAAACAACAACAAAACAATATAGGAAAAGGACAATGACTGAAATAAAAATGATGTTCAGATATATAAATAAATACGTCTTCTTCATACATAACAACAAAAGTAATTTTAAATACTTATAATATGTTACTTCATCAGAAAACTATAAAAAGTATCAATAACAATAATATTAACAAAGGCATGATTCCAAGATACTTGTGTTGGTGTTTTGTGTAATCGTATTACTGTAACTTTAAGGTGATGGTGCCTTAAAATTTCTGTTCAATTTTCTCTTCAGATTATAGCTATAGAGGTTGCTTTGAAGACAAAACAATCAAAAGCAAGAAAATATTACTCATCTTCTATAACTTCTTGTACAGCCAAATACAGTCTCAACAACAATAGAACAGTTTCCTTGTTAGCATCTTTGGAAAGGTTTTCACTAATCTAATTATATTAAGCCAAAATTATAAATTCATATGACAACATTTTCACACATCCTTGGAAGATCCTCTCATCTATCTCTCCATATTGAAATTATTACTTTACAAATAATTCTGTTATAGAAATTCATATAAAAATAATACATTTTTGTCTGTACATATTAATAATTTCCCATGTTTAAAAACTTTCTTTTGATAATGCAATGGACTGATAGTAATGAAACTCACAATTTGGACACACGTTTCCAGATTATTCTATTCGTTATTAAACATCCTGCTACATGGTACCCCGTAAAAAGATGTAAATTCAGAAAGACATTTATCTATCTATAATAATCCATGCACAAATTGAACAAAATAGATGTTTGAAATGTTTGCCTGAATGTTCAACACAAAGTTGTAAGTGTGGTAACCAGGAGGCACTTACTTTACAGATTAATTATGTCAAGAGGAATTTCTTTCCAAACTTTAGTTAAATTTCACTACAATGAATGAATATCGACGAAGTCATGATGACGGTTTTGCAAGTGAGTTATACTCCAAAAATAGTAATCCATAGCATTCAGATCTGAGATTTTAGAGTGTCCCTGAGATGCACCAATTAGAGCTGGTGTATTTCCTCAAGACTGAATATACCGCTTTTTTCTGTGCACCCTGAGGATCATTTACTCAGATTCTATTATGCGATGTATAAACTTCTTATCACACAAAAACTAGAACAATCTTAAAACACCAAACACAAAAAATGAGTGAATGTGTAACTAATATGCAAAGCGAAGGATATTTAGAGCTATTTAGAGAATAAAAAGCTCTTTAGAGCTCTTCAACATAATTATAAAAGAGAAGAAATATGGAGCATGAATGAAGCAAAAGGATATTTTCTGAGTTAGTCCTTACAAACGGCATTGATAGATTGTAAGTGAAAAGGGGTAGGAAACGGACAAACGTGAAATGAAGCAAGTGTTGATTCGATTATTAATGAAATTGATAATTACAAAAGAGTGGATAAGGCGAAAGTGATTATGACACCAAACAGTTGAGCGGGCCTAAGAGAAAGTATGAAGGATGAGGGAACATAACAAAGAAAACCCGAAAACTCTTCTTACATTCATAGAGTAAAATAAAAGCAATTGTAGACAAAAATGATGAATGGGAAAAACAGTGAAATAGAATTCCTATTAAACAGAAACGAAAACACGAATATTAGAATAAATTAAGTCGAATAAAGACTAGGAACTAAATTTTAGTAAAAGTAATTAATGTAGGGCCCAAGAGTTATAAAGTAATACCAGCTAATTGAAGGCAACAGGATACAGCATTGACATTATATGGCAGATACGCTGATGTTAAGATATTTTAGGAACAACATAAATTTGAATGTTATGAAAGTGTGTTGGTTAATTCATTTTTTTGTCTAGCGGCCTGTCAACGCTATGTGTTATGGAAGTATGAGTATATCTATCTATCTATCTATCTATCTATCTATCTATCTATCTATATATATATATATATATATATATATATTATGCATACAGACTGAAGATATGAGTGAGAAAAATAAATGGAAGTTCTAATGAAACTGTGACATTACATGGGTCTTTCAATTCAAAGCAGAAAATCAAACTGACTCTTCATGAAGAGGCTTCTTGATTCGTCTCGCCAACGACAAAATAAATTACCAAAAAGCTTTCAAAAGCTAGAAGCATACGCGAATCTTCTCACAGAATGAGTAAAATCATCTTACCTTAGTTCACATATTTATCGTTGGGTTTGTCGCAGCCCATTATGACCAAACAAAGACATTGAAAATATGGGAAATTATTATTATTAGGTTATTCAAACGACTGCATTATTGCAATCATCAAGGATACTGATGAGATTTATGGGGATATTAAGAGGAATTCATGCTACTTGATCTCCATGAATGTTACGAGTTATGAAAAAGTGGTCAAAGAATAATTAAAATATGGAAATCCGTATAAATATCTATCATACAAGAGAATAATTCTGTTTTAGGATATTTGTCTATTACATACTGTATAAATGAAATATATATTCTTTTGATTTTTAAATCCTAAAACCAACCGCTTTTAATATTGTCTAGAATTTCGTTTGGTTAAAAGAAAACATAATTCTTCGCAATATACGATTTACGTACATACTGCAATATAAAGCTCTGGTTGAAATCTTGATCAATTTTCTTTATACTTAACAGATTAACATTTTAACGCATTAACTGTTATAATGATTAAATAATTAATCTGGTTTCAATAATTGGCATTTATAAAAAGCGTTTTCTTTATAATGGCTTTCATTTGATTCGAATAAACTTCTTTAGCTTTGTTAATACTAATAACATTTAGTTATATTTACGCAGCTACACTCATGCCATTTTGACCAAAATATAAATTATCTTCTGGATTATTTGGCTAGTCCTTCCACTTGGAGATTTTATTGATATGCCTGATCATTTATTGCATTTTCTACCTTGATATTGTTTAATTCTTAATCATAATATAATTGTTTTCATTGTTTCCATGTATCATTTTATATTTGGAGCCACCTTTTTTTTTAAATATATTGTCTATCATTTGTAGATTGATCCTCTATGGTCAATTTCAGTTATTTTCGAATATTTCACCTACTAAATGTTTCAATCTAACCGCCGATAGAAAAGGGCTAAGTATATTCACCTTTCCAGTTACTCAAGTATATTTTAATCTCTTCATTATATATATATTTTCTAGCATTATTTTCTTATAATAATTTGTGATGTCTTGATGCTTCATTGAATTTTTTCTGGTACATCGATGTAATTTCAAATTTCTTTCCGATTAAAATGGCTTTATTTCCTGATAATTTAATTTTTGTTATTGATAAAAGAATCCACTTATTCCTGCCGTTCCTTTTCCAGTAACATATACTTTTGATTTAACTGTAAATTCTATGTAATGTTTCATTTTATTTTTGTTTTGAAGTAATTCAATTTCGCCAATTGAAAATGAAGTGGTTCTATTTACCATTGCATTTGTACTCTTGTATTTTACTTCTCAATTCTTTCCCCTTTATATTCCATTCTGTCCTTCTCTTTCACTTATAACAAAAACTTCAAAAATACGAAACATTCATAATGGAGCCAAATCCACTAGACAGCCAAATGACTTCCGATTGAGAGATTAATTTTAAAATCAATAGAAACAAAGAAAAATACAATGATGAAATAATTTCCTTAGCCAACACAATGAATATTTTTCCAGGAGATGGTAGCATATGTTTTCCTATGAGAATAAGATGAAAATAATTTTTAACGAATTGTATTATAGACAGTGTTATTTCTTACAGGTATAATGCAACTCATTAAATCCAAGATAATTTAAACAAGGGTAGAATATTTACAAAACAGAGACTAAATTAATATCTCATACTGTTTAATTATTTGTTTATCATAACAAAAATAAAAAAAAAAATGATAACGCAGAAAAAAATAAATTACATTCCTTGTAAATATCCAACAATTGTTATTTGTGATTTGTTTAGTACTGGTAATAAATAAGTTAAAAGAATGATAGAAAGCAAGAGAGTTATCGTTAGTGAGTAGAAGTGACTTATATAAAATATTCTAACTCTCATAGTTGGGTTCACGAAAAGATGTAAACTTCAAACTTTAGTAGAACGTCATATATTAACTGAGATCACTGATTTAACGCTATTTATATAGTGATGTAATTAAGTATGCATTATATTAAAAATATAATGAATTTAAAAGTAAAAAACGATAAAGATACACGCAAATATTAGAAGTGTAAAATTAGGTTGACCTTCACTCATTTTCTTTTATAATTCTCATTTGAAAAGTGAACATGTGCAAATTATCATTTTTATTTTCCGATAAATAAGTACCAATTATTTTTAGATTTCTTTCTAAAATATTGGATATATTGATCAAATAGTTTTGTTTCTATCTATGAATGATACAATCTCCTCCACAAATATCTTTGTAAATACAGGAAAATGTGAATTTACGACAATTTAAACCATTAATGCAAGAGTGAAAAATGTGCTTGGTAATCTGGTTTTGACCTAAAAGATATCCATTCAATATATTAAAAAAAATTGAGTTTTTTCTGCATAATATACGTTGGTAAATAAATACGTTCATAACCTATGGATGAAAAGAGAAATTATTTTACACAAAAATACACCATTTTCATCATAAACTTCTTTGTTAAACCCTTGAGCCCTGCGTTCTTGAACAATTTTAACACTTCCGCCAAGCTCCCGAGTCAAAATTTGTAAATAATTGTTATTTAACACTTCATAGTAGTTATAAAATAGTTACAACTGTTTACCCACAATTCAGCCGGTGGCTGGACATTATATCCCTTTTCTCTACCACCGGTAAAGCGGTGGTTAGGGCTGAAAGGGTTAATGCAAACGATTCAATCATTAATGTTAAAAACATAGATCAAGATGTCAGACTATGGACTTATGGATACAAATGCGTACATCTTATTTTGAAGAATTACAAGAATAACTCAATAGGTTTGTTGACTGACACGCAGTTATTTGCTGAAATTTGATCTGAAATATTCACTGTATAAAGCTCGATTTATCTTACATAATTTATGCATGATATTCAATTAGTTAATTAATTAGTCAGTCCCGGGTACCAAGCCTAATACATTACAAAATCAAATGAAATAAACATACCGTAGAGTTCCAATATTTCGTTACGGTAAAAAAAAGAAAAAGTTATAATCTAATGTATTAGACGTCGTACCCAGAACTGTTTAAGAATATAATCAACTATTATGGTGTCATGCGTACAATATTCAATAATGATTCAAATGTAATGACAAGGAATGATGCTACTTGTATGAAAATACATTAATAATTATGTTAAAGAGAAGGCTGTACATACGTATATAAAATATTTCCTCTTCATACACATATATTTTCATCCCTTAATTTTTCAGATATATTTTTAAGGGTACATTTCATGAATTATACATGCGATTAAATTCGATGCAATTTACAATGTATATTCATGCATCGATATGTTTATATAAAAGTTATGGAATTGTATTTAAAAGAAAATTGTATGCCTCAAAAATATACAGGTAGCTTATTGGTACTTTGTACTAAGAGGTTCCTCAGTATGACCTTAAAAAGAATTTTTAAAGATAAAGCAAGGTGAAACATCAATATCAACTTAATTAGATGAAACTATTTCAAAATTGAAATATGTCAGAACATCAGCGTCAGATCATATGCGTTGTGTGGTGTGTTATATTATTTCGTATATTTAAGTTATATAAACGAACATTATAGTGTAAGGATTTTTGCGCAGCATTTTCACTGAATTTAAAATATCTATCTATCTATCTATCTATCTATCTATCTATCTATCTATCTATCTATCTATCTCTCTCTCTATCTATGTGTATGTATATGTATATGTATATGTATATATATTCGTGTGTATGCATATATATGTGTGCATATATATGTGTATATATGTATATGTGTATATATATGTGTGTGCAAATAAATATAAATTTGTGTATATAAGTCTGTGTTTATATATATATATATATATATATATATATATATATGTGTGTGTATACATATATGCAATACAGGTATATATGTGTGTTTACATATATATGTTTGTATGTATATATATATATATATATATATATATATATATATATATATATAGCGATACATTAGTTCGTATTAACTAGATAAATACAATAACAGATTGATTTAGTACTGAGCATATATTATATCTTTTTACATGTTATAAATTAATAGATAAATATTAGGTTTGTGCAAAAATAATATCGTTAAAAAATACGTCAAAAAACGATATTATTTTTGCACTAACCTAACATCTATCAGAAATTTAAATAAAGGGAGATATTATGAAACTTTGGTTTTTCTGTTAAGAATTCTGTATATATTAAATAATCGAATGACTGTGGCTTTTTGTCGCTGATTACGTCAAATCTTTCATAATGGTGAATAGCTCAAATCATTTCATGAACGTATTTAGAATATTCTATGGTTTTTCGTAATATCTCACAAAGAAATTGAATGTATTTGTCGATTAAACCAGATTTAACCTAGCAGTATTTTTGGCTTTTAAGGATTTAGAAATTTCAGCCAATATATCAAGTACAAATATGTACTTTTTATACCTGCTTGAATTACGTGCGACAATGTAATGCATATGCCATATTTGGACGGAAGTTGCCCAGGCATCATTTTTCTGTTTCGATAGAGTTCAAATGCATCTTGGAAAATAATTATTTTCCACTCTTCAACCCTTCTCACAGATGTGATACTTGGTGCATCTCTCACTGCTCTATCGCTACTAGCATAGAAAGAAGCCGGACGAATTGCATTTCTTGGTTTCACCAGGTCTGAACTTCACGGCTCCGAACCTCCATGCCACTTACATAATAGCAAACCACCCACATACCCGACATATTCCATCGGTGAGAAGTAAGTTTCACTCAAACAGATTCTTCCCGACAACGACTGCCCTATGGCATAAACTCCCAAGAGGATGTTTCCCTGATCGCTACAGTCTCAAATGTGCAAGTCCAGAGTCATCTGTTATCTTCGTCTCCTATCTATATAGACTACCCCTTAACGTAACCCTCTAATTCGAGTGGTTCACGGGCCTTGTACAGGTTGAAACTATATATATATATATATATATATATATATATATATATATATGTTTGTGTGTGTGTGATATTTTCATCTTGGTACGAAACCAGGTTTTAATAGGTAACATATTCACCTGAAGTAAGTATCAGTTAAGTCTCGAAAAATAGTCTCTAAGTATAAATGAACATCACAGTCACTTATGCAAAGAACGTTTCTGTAAGTCAGTCAATAAAGTTGTATTGCTGGTAAACCTTGTCTATTTTTCCACCTGAACAATTGTGTATTGTAGTATATGCTCTTCGTTAGAGAATTGACTCAGACAAACACCTGCTGCCGACAGCTTATTCACATGAATGGCTTACAATCCTTCTCCCACTTGCACGATTAAAACAAATTTCTCAAGTAAACACCTTTACTTATATGATGCCCGTTTGTGCTACCACGACTTACAAGCAAGACTGAAGCGACTGTTTATAAATGAAGAATAATGTATAGTATGATGTATCTACTTAGTATAATTAATGTAAAGTGAGTCAAGAATTATTGTAATTCTGTTTGTCTTTTAAACATTTTCCTTGTTGGTAATAATTAGCATGAGATACAGTTGTTCAGTGACTGAATAATATGATGTTGGTTGGTTCTATTTTATCTCTGGGTATGTAAGAAAGCCGCAAGTAGTATTAGCGATTGTAGAGTCAGTTGATGCTATTGTTATTGGAATGTTATAATAAACCTGTCTGCTGGTATTACAATAACGTGAATTTAAATGTTATAACTAGTACGGCAATGGAAGCAGACGAAATATAATTATTTATCTACTGGACTTGCAATACGGATTTAAGAGTTACAAGGCAGATTCAATAAGTTTGGAGACATTCTTTTTAGGTGAGTCAGTTAAAACTCTACTCTAATTTTAGTAAATCTTTATTATACATCTAATAAACTGACCTGCCATCTTTTGTTATTCTGTAACAGCACATTTAAGACACCCTACAACACACTGCTTTTCACAGCTGACAGTTTTGCAGACTACAGTTGGGACGTAATGACAATTTGGAAGTTCGTTATACAATAAATGTTTTGTTGACATCAGAACTGTCTACAGCCTCTACAGCTACCGTCTCTACAGTCAAGAATTATATAATTTTTGGTTGTTCTTCAAGCGGAAGGAGAACCTCAGTAGCAGTTGTTTTGGAGAAATAGAGAAGAGAAAACCCTCATCTTGGATATCTTTCATGGGGCATTCGCGGAGTGGCTCTAGTGCTACATGTACATTGAAATCGAAGAATTCAAATAGCGAAAACTATGAAAATTAGATTTTTCTGATTTTTGAAATTAGTAACTTTTTTTTTTCTTAAAAAAGTCTCAAATCTTTTGAATGCACCTCGGACATAGAAGTTGAAATACTTTTCGGTACTGAATTTTTAACATAAGTTAAAGACTAATAACAATCGATTACCTTGATATTTTTTAAATATTGCATAGAAACACACTTAATCTAATTTCATGAGTGGAATCATTTAGCAAATCTGGTGTGTTTCCTTTATTGATTACTCCCGTTTAAATAATTTTCTTCAGATGATCAAATCGAAGTATTAAAAAGTTAAATATTTGTTTTCTGAAATAAAATGTGAACTAACTAATAAATTAAAATGATCGCAAATATTTATTCTGCATTGGGGAATAATGCACATCTTTTCGCAATAATTTTCCGTCTTTTGCGCGAGTAATAATAAAGTTAACAAAATCTTATGGACTTTTTAATTTTTCAAAATACTTTCCTAGCGAATTAATATAAATACATGAAACACTAAGAGCATGCGCAAAGAGACGGTCTTAAAGAACAAGGTGTTTAAATTGGTAAAACAAATTGGATTTCTTCGAAAGAGAATAAATGTATTTGCACTTTTAGAAAAGATAATTATTGATAAGTTGATTTTGTTTCAGAGGTATAATTCAATCCCCCATATCGACAAATATTTATTAAAAAACGGCATCGTTTAAATTCTTAATTTACTAAAAAGAGCGCAAAAACGTATTGAACAATCTATGGAGGACAATGTTTACAGATTTGTCAAACGAAATTGGTTACAGCAACTCCGGCAGATTCGGAAAATTTGTTAAATAAGCAGTAATATTATCAACTGTTAATTTGTCACTTGTTACAAACTTGATTATATAACTTACTTTTTCTCCCTCACTACGTTTCTCTCTCTACACATATTTAAAATGATAATGAAAATTATTTTTGCATCTTCATTTAGAGGGATTTTAGGATCAACGTTGAGAACGGTACGATTTATTACCAACTTCATATACATTATATATATATATATATATATATATATATATATATATATATATATATATATATATATATATATATTATTATTATTATTATTATCATTGAAAGACGAAAGGAAATCACCATATTGATACGTGTTTAAATCCAATCTTGTCTCGTATATACGAGTTACTCTTTGCTACGAAATTTTTCATGCAACAAAAAAAGACTATCATTATTGTTTCGTCCGTGTATTGGTTGATATATTGAAAAGTAATTCTCATCTTTGATAATGGCTAATATAGGCGTAAGCCGATAGCTTAGATTGGATATAAACATGTATCAATATGGTGATTTCCTTTCGGCTTTCAATGATTATAATGATACATAGTATGCATCAAGAGATTGTTGCAATTAGCTTCCATATAAAAAAACGATTGGTGTTAATTGTGAAAAGTTAAAAAATGATCATTAAAGTAAAATATAGGAAGGGAGCAAGATTTACATTATTTATTTCATTTGTACATTTTTCATTTGTACATGTTTTATTTTCACACAAAGATATTAAGATAATTCCCAAATTGCAATTTAAAATAGAATGCCAATTCAAGTTCTATAAAAAGACGAATATTTATAGTTTCTCAATATAAATTATCATTTCAAAAAAATAACAGGTTGGTTTTCCATTACATTCTCCGAACTTTGGAGGTAAGATTATTTTTTCATTTGAACTACCACCTAAATTTAATTAACATACCCTAACCTGCTATTTACACCATAGCTGGATGTCTGGGGAAGTTAGGGATTCAAGCCTTTCTAAACTAAATTGGTAATAAATCAGCGTAAATGTATAGTCCGGAGTTTAAACTAGTCTCATCGATTTTGCTTCTCCATAGGTAAATACAAACTGCAAATAATATGAAGAAAACGTCCGAGCAACTTGTTATTGCTTATAGTAAAAGGCGACGTTGTTTTATAGAAAATATATTTGTTATAGCAGAAAAGGTAAAAGTGAAAATAAAAACGAGAAAATAAATATGTAGACAGGAAGTACAGAAAAACAAAAATTGTGTAATATATTTTTCATTACGGAATCATCAAGAATGTCCAAAACCTAGGATATTGGAACAGTTATCCATTCTGGTACCAGTCCAGTCGGTGTAGGCAACGGTTTAGGTTAAATATCTTACTGCAAAAAAAAAAAAAATAGATATAAGATATGCGTTTTTGTCACTTTATCCTTAGCGATGACTTCCATTTATGTTTGCTGCACAGAAGCTAATAATAATAATAATAATAATAATAATAATAATAATAATAATAACAACAACAACAATATATGCAAACAACGTAGATTCGAAGTGAAGTGAAAATGTGCGTACAAAGTCAAAGAGTTAAGGAAGTTGTTGAATATGAAATTATCAGTCATGCCAGTCATAATTAGAATACTGTCTATGTCCTCCAAAACCAATGACAAAATTGGAGCAAGTGGAAATTTTTGGAAAACGACCATAATATTGAAGGCGGAGAGGAATATTATAGTATTTCGGAAACATTGTCGCCCTTCATTTTCTGTGAAATCTGTCATTTAAGACTGGAAACAATGATAATAATGCAGTAACGTTGTGCAGAGGAGAGTCGAAGAGATTAACCTTATGAGGAAATTCAGAGCAAGAGCATTAAATCAATGATTTAAAATGTATAGTGAAACATTGTTTCGGTTTTGTCCATACAAAGGCAAAAATGTCAATAGCAAGTTTATAGCTGAGTAAAAATACACACACACACACACACACACACATATATATATATATATATATGTGTGTGTGTGTATATATTATATATATATATATATATATATATATATATATATATATATATATATATATATATATATATATATATATATATATATATATATATATATATATAATACTTACTGTCCAAGTAAGTTATATACCAAACCAAATATCGCTCCAATTGCAATATATCAAATTTTCTGCGATTTGGAATTTGAAATATATCAGAAAATCCGAGGAAACGCAAGCTCTAGAATATCTGTACCGTAGAGGATAACATTTTTCCATAAAAACACATAATGAAATTTTGAAAATGTTTGAATTTCTCACACTTCTGAAAAATAATATCTATCATAAAACTTTCAGATATATATACGATTTTTGGAGCTCTTGGATCAGTTCCCAAGTTTTGAGCTAAAAGTATGAAATTGAAACCCGAGGTAAATCGGAACCCATCTATAAAAAAAAAAAAAAAAACATTAATATAATCAGTGGGAATAGTGAGGAGAGTGCTGGAGAAGCGAGGAAACTATTATCCAACTGATTTTCAATAGAAGCCAGTATTCATGATATGTCTGAAACTAAATGTTCATGTTCATAACACATTTACATTATATATATATATATATATATATATATATATATATATATATATATATATATATATATATATATATATATATATATATATATATGATTCAGAATACAATAAGATAACTATCAGCAAATTAATATTCTTGATAATGTTTTTAGACAACACTTTAAAATGATTGGAACATATACAAAATTTATTAAAAAATAAATAGGATTTTGTTCTGATTAAAATATACTTTTATTTCGCTAAACCTGCTGTTAATAAATGCTTTATTATGTAGTGCTTAGAATGCTGTCAAGGTGTTTTCTGCGATATGCTACAACTTAGAAGCTGAAATCGTTCAAAGAATACGTAGTTTTCGCATTTAGAATAATTATACAAGTTCGACGACAATGACTATTGTTACTGCAGCTAAAACAGCAATTTCCACGACTACGATTAGTGTCGTTGCTTCTGTTGCCAGATTATAATACAAAGAAATGTGATGTAAAACTTTATATTCTGATAATGTTTTTAAATTCACAGGGTCAAAATTAAAAAAACGAAAAGTTCTATATATTTGTTTTATAAGAAACATATATATATATATATATATATATATATATATATATATATATATATATATATATATATATATATATATATATATATAGTGTGTCTACGAAATATAACCAGGAATCGATAATACTTAGTTGATTATCAAGTGAGGTAACAATTATGATCATATTTTGACAATGCGGCATTTTTACTCTTAACATCTACTGCTGATTTCTAATTCGCGTGCACATTTTGCAAACGATGTATTTTGAGTTGGAGCCATTAGCAATGAGCAAAAATTTACTGATTTGGAAAGAAACGGTGTTGAATTATTTACAGTAATTTTTACAAGAATCACCAAAACGAGAAAAACAGAATATGTGAAAAGAGAGAAGATTAGACTTATTTCTGTTTCTTTTATAACTTGCATAAACATATAGCACTATATAGACTGCTGATACATTTGTAGTTGTAGTATAATATTATAGATTGTGTGCTAACTGAAGCAGCATTGTCAACTGACAGTGGATACTGCTGACAAGATAATGAAGTTCTTAAAACATTTTTAGTTTATAAAATAAAATGCGATAAGCTCACAGGACTATTTTAACTGCTGCTTATATTAAAATTAAGTGTATCTTATGCTTACGTAGTCAAAGGATATTTGCGAATCTCTGCAATTTGCATTAGTTTGAAAGAATTGTAGAATCAGCATAGTAACTCAATTTTAATTACAGTAGAACTAAAATTAGGTTTGTAAAATACTTCAAAACTTATTAATAAGTTCAAAGTTCTGTATTTTTACTTAATGTAAACTGTTTTATTACACATCTTACATTTCCTTTGAAATTACTACCAGATTCAATCATTTCGAGAATCTGTCTTCTACAAAATTCATTTCTATATAAATTTCACCATAATTTCTTCATTGTAAAAAGAAAGAAATATAAAAAAATTAGAAATTTGGCATTTAACATCTCCCTAAATGATTCAGCTTGATTCAAATAAATAAATATTAAACATAATGAAGATATCCGTGTAATTGAAAAATAATACTATTTAATAACAATGCTATAGAAAATACGTTAAATACAAAAACCTAATATGAGGTAACTGGAATTCAGTGATTATTTACTGCGTTCTGTGCATAACGTTTCTTTTGTTCTTTTGTTAAAAAATAATATTTGATACTAATGTAAACTTACAGAATGTCATTGTCTGGAAAAGAAATTATCACGTATGTAGACAAGGTAATTTATATGGTCATTTAGTAAGTTCGCAGAAGACTAAAAGTCTGAGACACCCAGTGAGGCTCTAAATCATTGCTCAAAAGTAATATTAAATCAGACGAACGTGTTAAACATTACATGCCATTAAAGTGTTTAAGAGAATATAATTATTAAAATAATCATTTGTGTAGAGACACATATATTGTATTGACTCTTCAAGAAATTATGATTTTTGCCAATGAGGTATTTTTTTTAGGATTATGCATGACAATAAATGATTATATTCTATATACTTGATATTTTCTACAGGTTTCCAAAGATTTTTCTGTCTAAAATTTCGTTCTTTGTTCTTATTTTAATATCAGCAATTTACTATTACTTAGATTCAAGAAGAATCTGAAATTGCACCTACAGTAAAGACAAAGCATATTAAAGTCACTCAGATTAACGAACTTTACTAAAAACTTCTCTTTGGAAAAACGTATTAATTAAAGGTTTTATTTTTAAGAATTGAACTTTAGTTTTTATGAAAGAATACTATCTAGGTTGTTTGGAACTGAACTTCAGTTCAATATTCTGGTTTCAGGCAAAATAATTTCAATAAAAGCAGTGTTTCCTTCTTATATTAAAATGGCTATTACTAGTTCGGAGGATAATTGCCAACAAATTGACTGAAGAAAATATTCAAACATGTAAATTCTTTTGCTTCTCTGCTTCGTTCCAGATACACGGCACTAAACACAGTTAAAATTAAAATTATTACAGGGCGAAATATTTATCTTTTTCTTTCTTTTTAATCATTTCACACTAGTGAACGCGATAATACAATTAAGACGGAAGGGATTACTGAACGAAAATGAAAAAAAAAAAAAAAAAAAAAAAAAAACTAGCGTGGAGGAAGGACAATAAAAGAACAAGTGACAGGATTCAAAATATTGCGATTGACATTGTATAGAAATTTTTAAAGATCGTTGGTGTGCTGGGAAGCAAGAAACCGCAAAAGAATTCTACAGGTAAGGAAAGCGAAAGAAAAAATAATTAGAACAAAACTTACGGTGAATTCTAGCTATTTCAACAGCAAAACGATGAAACTTATTTACCAAACTTGTAGAATTTTTAAATTCAAGCTGACGAGGTATCAAAGAAGAAAGCGCATTGGAACAATTTCCATGAAAATATTTGTAGAAACGAGACAGAGAAACCATTTCGGGAGGGTGAGAAATGGACTGAAATCGAGATGCCAGGTGAAGACCAATATCAGTGGAACTATTTACGCCAGGAAACTGAAACCATCGCAGGTTTATAGTAATAATAGTCTGTAGCAGTGAATCAAAGACCAATATCTCCTAAAATGACATGGAAATACATATATATATATATATATATATATATATATATATATATATATATATATATATATATATATATATATATATTGATGCCTGTTTCATTAAATAATATAGACAAGTTTTGTCTATTTATCTTAAGCAAGGGCTTCAAGTAATTCCTAACATATTAATATCCTATATCGTAGTCAAATGCATACTAATTATAAACAAGATGAAAATATACTGAAATAATAA
>OZ010577.1:70886826-70894326 GCA_963932145.1 Acanthosepion lycidas
GTGAGGTAACCCTTCAGAACATGCTCACTTCATTTTTATCATGTCACTCCACAACATTTGTCTGTTGCATCTTTTAGTTCGTTATGTTCTTTTGCTATTGCTTCAAATCCTTGTTTTGCCAAATAATTACACGAAATCGTTATCTAGGTTATTCGCTGATTTTCTATATCCTTCTTGTCTTCAAATATGTCTTGTGAGTGTCGAATTCTCTAACCCATTTTTTCCTCATTATGTACCCTAGCAATTTCAAATGTCTGGTTCTGATTCTATAAGTGCCGTTTTTGTTCCCATTTTCGTTGATGCTATGTTCATTCAGCATCCTTCTGGAGAACCATATTTATGCTGCATTACGATGTCTTTTCCTGATCTGTGTGGAAACTTTCAAGTATTTATTACCATATATGAAGATCGATATTACATAAATATTCAACAAGTTTATTTTTCGTGATGTTCTTGTTTCTAGATATTCAGCGTAGTTTTTGAAAGGCACTCTTCGCTACTTCGATGCATTTACAGTTTTCGGTGTAACATTTTCCATCCTCTCATATAATAATACTCAATTATGTGTATTCAATCCTTAGTTCGCCTCTTGGGTTGCTGCTTTTCGGTTTCACATACTGTACATTCTTTTCATCAAAATTTGGTTGGTGAGTTTCGTTTATGTGATTCATTAGACTTATTTTCCGATAGAACTTGTATTCGTTAGCATTTGACCTCTGATGTTGTATTATAGAATACCATATGGAATTTGTTCTTAAAATCTACTCTTGTGCTCCACAGATCATCAGTTCTTCAGGAACCAGTTTCCAAACTACCGCTATAATCCCGGATTTGCCACCGGTTTTGGATTTCCAGTGCAATGTCACCCTGAAAACCTTTCCCCTTTCTGGCCTCGTTTTTCTCCTTACATATTGTGTTCCCGTCAACCGCCAAACTTCCTATCTCAATAATTACCATATCATTCAGTGCACTTCTTACGATTCACACGTGTTTTTTTTTTTTATAAATACACATGCAATGACATATATTCTGATATTACAAATATTTTTCTTCCAATGAAATCTCTTCCGCCCTGTTGTCTGTGTAGATAAAGACTAGCCATATGATTCCTCGAATATAAGCCCCTATTCGTGGTCATTTCGTTTTTGTTTTCTTGTCTAAGTCCGCTCATTCCACTTTCATCCATTCAGCAATATATGCACCATATTTCATACACCACACTGTCCAAGTATTGATGCCTGAAATCAATTTACCACCAGACATGGATTTACAAAGCTTATTTACAGGTCAAATATACACGTCTAGTATACGTGTTTTCATCTAGTCATCGAAAGCCTTGTCTGTCTGTAGAAATTCTAGGTATTTTAAATACTTGACAGAGATTCAAAAGCTGAGGATGTCTATTCTTGTACCATTTGCATTTCTTCCAAATGACAATCTGGGAACAAATTCTAATAGTCGTTAGCAATGAATCCAAATGTTTATTATTGATATAATATAAGTTAATACCATTCATGAATAATAGGTTATTGATATGTTATTTTTTATCATTTTAAAGATTTGGGATAGATTTCATCTTATTAAGAATTATGAGAGGCATATAACAGTGGCGATAGTGAATCAGCCTGATAAATTCCCACAATTGATTTTCAAACTTTACTCAGTTTTTTCTTCTCAATGTTCAGACTGCATTCCTAGTTATGATGTTCTGTATAATTGTCACAAAGATTTCAGCCATACCAATCATATTCACTAATTTTAGGATTTACAGGCGTGGTACTATATCGTAGGCCATTTGATAATCTATTCTGATTCTAGACTAGCTTTTCATACGTATTCTGAAATTCTTGTCAATCCGAAGTCGATTATTAATATGTCCAGAACCATTTCATCATCACAAGGAAGAAGATTATTACCAGCAAGGTGTAGGTAGATATTATCATTGATGACACCTGTCAACAACATTGTCATAACAAAAAAAAAAAAAAAAAAAAATCAAAAACAAAAAACAAGTAATAAGTCTGTACTTTCCGGTCTCTTTACCTTTCTGTGGGTCCTTCATGATATGGAATGTCCTCCACCTAGCCATCCACTATGATACAATTAACTGATCTAAACATTTTTGCAAACATGTTAGCGTTTTGAACACAAAACCAATCACAGATTATGGTCACTGTTTTCCAGTTATCCATCTTACCAGCTACTTTTTTAACATCCCTCGGTGTAATGGCTACTTGATCATGCAAAACATTTGTGCGCTATTCCTTTACCTAAGTTTGGTATTTATTATCTACATTATTTGTTAATATTGTGTGAGAGACAACACACCAAAAATGTGACGACACACAAAGCCCGATATTCTCATCATAGCGCACATTGTGATAAGATTATACAAGGAAAATGCCTGCCATCCAAATATGTGCCATATAGTGAAATATTTTGAGAAAAGCAAACCTTCCATGTGGGGAACAGTTAGAAATTTATTTCATTTGAGTTATCCAGTCCACTCATTCAGTCTCCGACTGAGTCTCAAGTATCTAAATGTGATTACCAAGTTGCCGTGACTGCCTCATTCTTCAAACATAAAAAAAAACATGAACAACACTATGCACATCTGACCATTCTGATCCCTCACTACTCCGTTTTATTAGCAGAGATTCACAATGCGTCACCATCTAGAGGACATAACAAATTTGTTCAATTCAGGCAACTTTAATTCACTAAGACAACACATATATACGTGCAATCAATTAAGATCAGATACCAAGAGAGATATGCCCGCTATATCATTAGAAGTTCTATTATTTATTATTATTTGTAGAAGTTCATACTAGATTCATAGTAATTCCCGTTTTACCCTCTATATATTGTCAAAGAGAAGAATGAAAATAATCAATAGTTCGGAAACCAGCACGATAATCTTTATTTACATTTAACACTGTAGATTCGTTATATATCTTTCAGTATCATCGCCATCAATGAATCCATAAACAATGTTACCAAGGCATTATCAATGCTTTATTTGCACGACCTATTTATGTGCAAATATATGTATATGCAAAATTATCTGCTGTCAGTATTGGAAACATTAATAAGCACGTTCATTACTTTCATTTCTCGCAATGCTACTGACAGTAAAACTAACTTCTATCACCGAGAAGCAACAAGACCGTGTAAATCCTATTTTACTTGTCACAAGAAATTTTGCAGTACTTCCGTTAATTCACACCGAATATTCTAGTTAAAATTAAGAAACAAAAATTAAGAACAACTTTGTACTTCCACTTTTAAAAAATCTGCTACATTAAATTTATGCATTTATTTCCTTGCCATTTATTAGCAGTCAACATATACAGTATATGTTTCAATCTACGGAAACTTGTCAGTTGAATGAAATTACAATTTGTGTTAAATATTAGTTTCATGATTATGTCTGAATACTTGTTAGGTAAAACTTTTGACACCGTGTCAAAGAATAAACTATTAGCATATAAATTGCGGATATTTCTATTAGGTTGGTGCAAAAATAATGACGTAATAATGTCGTTTTTTGACGTTAAAAATACGTCAAAAAACGACATTATTACGTCATTATTTTTGCACCAACCTAATAGCTATTTCAACTGTAAAATGTTGAGACTTTGCCAGCAATCTAGTAGTACGCATATATTCACAATGTCTAGGGAAAAGATCATCAGAATAATTACCATGAAAATATGTATAGAAAATAAATATATTTTTCGATTTGAAATTCAGGCGAAATCTTTCCTTATATCCAAAAGCTTATAAACAAGTTACATTTTTGTAATTCTGTCACCATTGTGCAGTTTCTTCTTTCTCTATTTTACACATGTAACTTTATTTCTTCTAGGTTCTTCTCTATCGTTATCTTTTTCTTAAAAAAATATGCGTTGGAAAAGTCTCAGGTCGCTTTTCATTTTTCTATGCAAATGGATTACTATTTATGGGCATAGTTCCAAAAACCAAGATGTCCGTAAATTTAAAGGTGAGCTTGACTCTTACTAAATTCTTCCTGCTCAATGGTGGGAATTAATTGGCTTGGGATTTACAGTAGTTCAAAAGATAAGCTCGTATCGTTTTGTCACTATCCTGCAGTCTCCGAGTTTTCCCCAGTCGAGATGAACGCTCCATGCCTTAAACGACTATTAGGTTTCAGTTCCCAACTATTCTAAAGTGGAATACATATATACAATCCATTACTAAAGATGCTGGAAAGTATTTCGCTCCAGGAAGTATTTGGTCACTTCCACAATGTTGTATCATTAAAAGACACGGATTGGGCCGTAATGGATTATCGGTGCTATATTCGAGCCAGAGTTGCGCATTCCATACTTTAAAAACTTGACAGGGCTCAGAATCATTCATATGGTAAAACATTTTCCAACTAACTGCTTGAAGACACCATGTTCCTTCAACGGAACTGAATCATATTTATTTTCTCACTGTTCCAAATATAAAAAAAGAAATGTCATCTAGATTTCTACCAAGAATTACCACTTTAAGGAAGAGTCTTTCTCGTGGCTTCCTGACTGAATACTTCAGTCTATACTTGTGCAAATCAAGAGGCAATCGTTAACTATCCTCATTGTGTCTACTTCCTATCAACTTCTTTTCCATTCATATGACACACGTTATTCATCATTACCGCTTTGACACTAAACCTCTACCTTGAGTAGCTCATGCTCTGTGTATCTGAGGAACGTTAGTTTAAAATAAAATAAATAAACAATAAATAAAAAAAATTGGTAGCTGTGTACATTATAAAACATCGAAGCGGAAGAACTTCCAAACAAAGTTTTATTTTGGTATACATTCATCGTCGTTATATAGTTCTTCTATTTATTGAAAGGGTGATAAGTATTCGCATTCTTTGAAGAATTAACGAAGATATTAAGATACGCTTAACGTAAACACGTTTCTATCACGATAATGAAAATTTGAAGATTATATATATATATATATATATATATATATATATATATATATATATATATGTGTGTCTGTGTGTGTGTGTGTGTGCGTGCCTGTGTAGGATGATCAACCAATTTGGTACAAGCATTAGAACCAATTCATTTTCAAACATCTGTGGCATTAGAACCGGTTTCTGCAGTGTGGAATCTTTCCTTATTGCGAACTGCCCGGATATACTGGCTATGTGTGAGACCAACCTTGATTTGTCTATCCCCTCCTCTGACCTCTCGATCCTCGGTTACCTTTTCCTCGTTAGAGAAGACTCTAAAACCCACATGCATTGCCTTGGACTTTACGTCAAGGACCATCTCCCCCTGGCTAGAGAGTTGTCTCTTGAATCTCCAGATCATTCGTACATGTGTCTCTGACTATCTCTTCTCAATGCTGTAAGCTACCTCTTCTTCCTTTATCGCTCACCATCCTCCTAAGACTGTGGTATAATTGAATGCATTTCTGATAGCATTTAGACCCTCACAAAGGTAGTGGTGGAGATGGGATACCAGTCATTGCCCTGAAGAAATGTGCGCCTGAATTGGCACCTGGCCTCTCTAAATTATATAACTACTGCCTGAATGATAGTCTCTCTCTCTCTCTTTCTACCATCATATCAAGTGGCTTAAAAACGCTACTGTTGACCTTCCAGGCATTCAAACCCTTAATTTTCCAATTTCTCAATCCCTCACGCAGATAGTTGACTTTCCCACACGTTGTCACTACAACCGGAACGGTAAGGCTTCTCTTCTCGATCTGTGTTTTACTTCCATCCCCGAGTTCTGTAGCGCCAAGCAGCTCTGCCCTCTTGGCAATTCTGATCATGCTGTAGTGTCTATCAAAATCTCCTTCAACTCCAACCTCTGCAAAGAACCTCTTAACACTAGAACCATGTTCTGCTATCAACGTGGAGACTGGGACTCGTTCCGTGATTTCCTTCGCGATGTCTCCTGGGATGTTGTCTTTACGCTCCCCGTTCAAGAATGTACTTCCGTGGTCTCCTCCTGGGTTAAAGCTGGAATCGACGCTTTCATCCCCTCAAGGAAATATAAGGTCAAATCGCGCTCCTCCCCTTGGTTTTCCGTTGCTTGCTCAGCTGCCATTGCCCAAAGGAACCACTTCCTCCAACTATACCGTAGCGACATGTCTGACTGGAAGAGACGTCTCTTTGTCTCTGCCCGTAGCGAGTGTAAGTGTGTACTCAATGAAAAAGTTACTATTTGGTGCTCGAATTAAAGAACGTAATGCATCTCGCAAATTCGGATCCAAGGATCATTGGCATCTCTGCAAGAGCGTGCTTAACAATAGCAAACGCTCTATACCTCCTTTGTTCAACCAGTGCGAGGTTCTAACCTCTTCTGCCGAGAAGGTTCAATGCTTTCCTCAGAAATTCTCATTCAATTCAACGCTCGACTCTTCCGCTGTACCCACACCCGATTTCCCTCTTAGAACTGAGGCTCTATTGAGCGAACTGCACATTACCCTGTCATCGGTATTGGGAATTACTTCTAACTTAGACCCCCACAAAGCTAGTGGTGGAGATGGGATACCAGTCATTGTCCTGAAGAAATGTGTGCCTGAACTGGCCCCTGACCTCTTCAAATTATATAACTACTGCCTCAATGAATCTTGTTTTCCAGACTGTTGGAAGTCCTCATCCATTGTTCCTGTCTTTAAGAATTCTGATGACCCTTCTGACTCTTGAAATTACCGTCCTATCAGTCTCCTACCCGTCTTCGGCAAAGTCTTCGAAGCTTTAATCAACACCGAAATGGTTAAGCACCTTACATGCCGTGATCTGCTCTCCGACAAGCAATATGGTTTCCACTTTGCTCGTTCTACAGCTGATGTGCTCACAGCCATCACTGAAATTGTTTACCAAGCTCTTCATAATAACAGAGAAGATCGTGCTGTGGCTCTAGATCTCTCCAAAGCGTTTGATAGGGTTTGGCATGCTGGCCTTCTTCGCAAGCTTCAGGGTTATGGAATTTCAGGTCGATTGTTCGACTTAATGCAATCATTCCTGTCAAATCGTGTATTGAAGGTCGTTCTCAACGATTCTCCTCCAGCTCTTATCCCACGAATGCAGGTGTTCCCCAAGGCTCCATCCTAGGCCCTACTCTGTTCCTTATCTTCAACAACGATCTTCATAGATTCCCAAGTAGGCATCTACGCGGACGACACTACAATTTACTTCTGCCTCAAAAAATCTAATGTCGTTGACAAAA
The DNA here is from genome assembly GCA_963932145.1 of Acanthosepion lycidas. Taxonomy (NCBI): domain Eukaryota; kingdom Metazoa; phylum Mollusca; class Cephalopoda; order Sepiida; family Sepiidae; genus Acanthosepion; species Acanthosepion lycidas. Next base: position 70,894,038 of record OZ010577.1, read on the forward strand.
CTAACCTGGCCGTTCGTCTCGAAAAGTACCTCGAATCGGTTGTGAACTGGGGCAGGAATTGGCTGGTTAACTTTAAAGTCTCAAAAACAAAACTGCTCTCTATGAATCACCACAGAGACCCATGCCTTCCCGCCATTAGAATGTCGGACGCTAAACTTATCCAGAGCTCCTCTTTGTGACTACTCGGTCTTACATTGACTGCTGACCTGAGATGAAACAAATACAGTGAGTCAATAGCTTCGTCCACTGAGAGGAAATTTGGCTCCCTGTGCCGCGCCAGGAATTTTTC
>OZ010577.1:70899326-70941826 GCA_963932145.1 Acanthosepion lycidas
TTTTTAATAAAAAATATTATTAATAATGTTATTGAGTTATTTTCAGCAACACTATTTTTTCAGTTATTTTATGAAAAACAGCAACTATCCTTGTTATTTCTGTTAGATAATTTGCTTGCAGTAATAAAATAATATACTAACGTTTGATTCTAATTGTTTAGGCGTGGTTATGATACAAAATATTTTAGAAATAGATTTCATAAAAAGATTTAAGAACTCATTTAAATATTATATTACTGTATGCATAGCACATTAACATCCAATGTTAGGAATTCTCTAGAATACACATTCGTCACACTTGGCAACAGTGCCACCGAGACAGCCATCGCTTAAAGAAAAAAACTTAGATTTCTACTGTTTTCCTGGAAAGGGTAGCTATTATGAATATTTCTTTTGCTTCAAAATGCGTATTTCTCCGGTTTTATTCCGTATCCCTATCAATCTTGTTACGCAATATACCACAGTCTACATACTGAAAAATCAGACGGCTTATTTTGAACTTCACAGTTGTTAGGGTTCTATGGAATTCGGTCTTTGCTCGGTGATATCTGACAGTTGAGCATTTTGATTAGTACTTTAGATCTTGCCCTTTTTATATATGCAGATGTATGCGTCTGGAGAACCTTGCGTTTTTGTTTTTTTGTTTTTTTTTTAACTTAACGTGTCATACTAGCTGGGGAAAATGAGAGGTATTTTCTTCAAACAATTGGTAAACTTGAAACCGAGTATATATTAATTTGTCCCTATTATTGATAAGAAATGAATAAATCAAATGAAAGGATCGTGTAAGAAAATAAACCGGTGACAATATATTGCAGAAGATATAAAAGGGAATCAAATGTGAAAGAAGCATGTATGATTGAAATGTATAAAAAGAGAAATAGGAAAGAATGAAAGAGGAATGGAAAAAAATGGCTAAACAAGCATATAAAATAGTAATGATTGAATATTATCAAGATTATATTCTCAAATTTATGTGTTCTACAAAAAAAAATTAAAAAAAGACAAAAAAGCATTGTCGCGTAACTTTCAAGGAAAAGCAATAAACTTTAAAATTTGTTCATACGGATGCTCAGTTCGTTGTAATATCGTGACTATGTTGACTACGTTGACTACTTTATAACTACTGTGTTGTGAATGATCTATGGGATCACAACTGGTCTTGTTTATTTAGAAAATAATATGAAGATACAAACATACTGAAGGATAATCAATTTCTAAACGCTAAATATGTGTTAACATATACTATATATTAAATATAATTGAAATAATATCTGGGTTACAGAGAAAAGATCACCGATACGATCCACAACGTTTCCAAAACAATGGATATGCCAAGGGTATTCACATCCCATTTACAATGCATATCCTATTAGGGGTTGATATATCCTGCGGAAAATTCTACAGTGCACCTCTTCTGACAAGAGAGCAACAGATTTAATTGGGCTAAAAGAATTAGTCGGACTTGCGTACCTTATCTCATGTCAGCCGATAGTTGTTGATTATCTTGCAAAGAAATAATGGAGAAATACATTTTCCATTGCAATTTCTTTGTGTCACAAAAGTGGCAAATGAAGCGATACTGAACAAGTGCACACGTTTCCTTTGGCGTTAATGGAAATCTGGCCAGAGATGCTTTTATTGAGACCGAAATGAAAGACAAACAGTAATGTGTGTTGACACTTTTGGGTCCACATTTTTAAAAACTCCCATGAGAAAACTGTGTGTTTCAACATTACTGTATTCTTTTCTTTTTATGTGCCATGTCCTTTTAGGACGTAGGCGGTCATGGATCTCCACCTCTCACTATAGCTTGCAGCTCTCAGCAAGTTCCTTCCTTCTACTTCCTCCCCCAGACCACGTTCTGTCATTCACCTATTCAAGCTCGTCAGGTATGTCACGCACTGCTTTCCCTTGTCTCTCTTTCCCTCTACTCGACCCGTGAGTATCAGATTCTCTAGGTCATCCTGCCTTATTATGAGTTCCAGAAACTTCAGCTGCCTCTTTCTGATGTTAAGTATAAGCCTTCTCCTTGTTTGTAAACACTCTAAGACCTCATCTTGGTTTACATGCATCGATCACTGACCATGGCTATTTGCCAAACAAAGCCTTGTATTTTGATATGGAATTGTTCAGTTGACTACTTTTCAAGTATAGAATAATAAGCCATACGTCATCTCGACATAAATAGCAGTTTTCCAAATGACAGTCTTCAAGAACACTAATATGTCCCCAGCCTTAACAGAACGAAATGCAAACATAAGCAATTACGTGCATGAAACCTTCTTATATTGAACGTTCCAGTACATTCATTTGTCACAGCGTGCGTCACCTTGTCAACATGAACAGGCTGTGCAAAAAGTATTAGGTCGGTGCAAAAAGTATTAGGTTGGCGCAAAAATAATATCGTTTTTTGACGTTAAAAAAATATGTCAAAAACGATATTATTTTTGCACCAACCTAATATGAACATTACGACAATTTTAGCAGGTCCCCTCTACTACACCTTAGATATTACATTTTGTAACTTGACCCAAGTTGACATTGATTGTTATTCCGTATGTCGGGATTTTGAGCGTTTAAATTGCCATCGACAATAATATAATGAGTAAAGTGAAGTTACATGAATATCAATATGATGGAAAACGATTTATAAAATTAAATGAAACAATGAGAAAAGGGTCAAAATTGTTCAATTAGATAAATTAAGACCAATGAAATAATAAAAAGAAAAGCAAAAAAAATTCTTAAAACGCTATGCGAATAATAAAGAAACCAGAAGAATCTATAAGGGTGTGACGAAAAGTTTTCGGTATGCACACTTTCCTAAAATACGAGACGATAACCAAACATCAGATCAAATAAAAACTATTTGATCAGAATATTTCACCGAAATACACAAATAAATGAAATTTAAAATAATGTTAATAATCTTCAAATAAAAATAAAACATATATATATAAACCAAGTTCAATAAAGAAAATGCAAAACAACAAAAATAGAAAAGATATATTTATTTTAGCAGAACACGACCGGAAGCTCTTATTTAAAAATTCATTTCAGCAGATTTCATTTAAATATATTTAAATAATTGATATCAAAATCAATAAGAGAATATCACAGGCAGTCCCAAAAACAAAAAACAAAAAAACAAAACAAAACCAAACCCCCCCAAAAAAACCCATTTCATTAAGCATATTCCATGTAATGTTAAAATATCTTGTGCTACTGTATTTAGAACATTTCACACTTTAGGGTCAAGGAACATTTTTTTATCAAAATCAAACACCTGAAAATTTTCTGAAAACAATACCGCAAAACAGGCTCCATACAACTTTAGAAAAAGAAACGTGTCATATTCAAACAAGATATCAATAGGCAAAGGTCGAAAAGATTCGGGGGAAATGTATATGATTAATATTTATTTTCACACGCACGCATACACACATACATACAAATACACACACACACACACACACACACACACACACACACACATATATATATATATATATATATATATATATATATATATATAGGTAGTAACTCACAAAATAACGCTCAGTGTTTAGTTTCATTAACCAGAGCAAAGTTTCTCTATAATTGGAATTAAGATAACTTTAGTAAAATAAGATAATAAAATAAAATAATAAAATTAACATATCTTTAGTTAAAATTAATTATCTTAAATTAATTATCTTAATTCCAATTGTAAAAAAAGTATATATTATATATATATATATATATATATATATATATATATATATATATATATATATATATATATATATATATATGAATGGATATTCCCAAAATTACATTTTAATCCTTGCCAAAATGAAGAAAAATGCTATTTAATTAATGGTTGGTATACAACTAAAATTTAAAATATAAGAAAATATATTCATGCAGTATAAATATGCATATATGAACATATAATAGCAATACTCTACTTTGAATAAATTTAGAATTATTTTTCATGCTTTGAGGAAAATTTTGTTATTGTCTAGGATTTGGCTCTCCAAAAGTCTATGAATATACTGAGAAATATTATGGAGATAAAAGGTGTTCTGAAAGTCTCTTCAACATCAATCTTCCTATATGACGGTGAATATTAGATAATTTCCACAGAGATGAAGAGCAACCTTGATGCAACAAAGATACGATTTTACTGAAGGCGCATGCTAATAACATGGGCGACACTTTTGAAAAACGAGGCGGTTTTAAGGAAAATAGAAACAGAAAGAACACTTGTAATTTCAATCAGATATAGACAATTAAAATATTTTGGAAAAAAATGGTTCGATAACTTGTCATTCACAGAAATGTGGATGGATATTAAGGGTAGAAACATTGCTTACAGCTAAAAAGAATAGGAAGTGGCGGGGAGCTAGTATTACCCCGTTGCACATAAAAACAAATTGACAATCATGAATTTGAATGACATTATTAATAGAAGAAATATCAGTTCAACGTATATTTTAAAATTATGCTCTAATACGAAATAATTCTAAATAACCTGTAAGTCTATATGTAAGTGGTTTTTATTCTGAAATATGAAAGAGAAAATTAACTTATCCACTGATGTTAGCCTACGGGTTCATAATAATAAAACACAATGTAATAATAGCAATAATATGATAGTAACTTAGATAAATATAAGTGAAATTTATTACTGCACATTGGTCCATAAAACTTCGGCCCTAATTATGGGAGGAAATGTGTTTGGCCATGTAAACAAATCAAAGTGAGGAACAATGGCGTGTTAGGAAATGCAAAACCGAGTTGAAAAGAAATATTCATTGTCGACATGAACGAAACGTTTTTTTTGCACAATATAATTAACAGAACAAATTATTAAAGGGGAGTAAAGAAAAAACGATGATGGAATATGCAATTATGGGAGGGAAAAGTGTAAGAGGATTAATAGCAAAGATGAAACATCTGGATATAATAAATCGTATGAAAAAGAAGGGAAAACAGGAATGGGAGAAAAGGAAGATGTAATGAGATGGAGATGGAGGGAAATAGATGAATAATAAAAACAGGTAAGATTGTAATTGGGAAAACGAGCATTGCCTTTTTTTTTACATACGAACGAAGCTATGAGTATAAATCAAAGAATGTCCTTGAGAATAAGAAATAGAAAATATTTTTCGGACAATGATTTTCGGAATAGAGTAAGAGACAAAACTTAGTTATTGCAAACAATAGAGGGAATTTGTGAAAATTTTAGATGCAGTTGTCCCAGTAGACCAAGGAAGGAAATTACTGGATATTGTGAAGATAAAAAAAAAAGTATCAAATATGGTGAAAATGAGTTTTGTGCATTACGTAAATTCGAGAAAGCATTCTTGAAATTCGTCCAAACAGTAGAATCAAATAGAGAAACATGGGTAAACCGCGAAGAAGGCAATAAAGTCAAAAAATGGGGAAAAATAAACATTCCATGTCGGATTTTACAGGATGGATATATACAATATGTAAGTAAAAGTTGTGTACTTGCTTAACGAAACCGGTTGTAATGTTACTCAGAAAATAAAATTAAGTAGGGAAATTATATGAAAGCCAGTATACAACATTCTATGCAACTATCAAACGTTGATTTATGAATATGAAGCGATACTCAACCGTAATATAAATTTATGTGACGACATGATTTAAGGGAATATAAAAACTTGACAATATAAAATTAATATAATACAATGGGAAGTTTGTTTTTTTTTGTTTTTTTTTAATTCGTATTGACCATTAAAACAAATAATGTAAGCAACAATTAGATTAGGTCTTAAAGCATAAATAAAAAAAAATATGAGTCTCATAACTGGAAAACAAGAAAGAGTAAACTGTCAGGATCTAACTACAACGCATTCGCTTATATTCTAAATTAAAATCAATGTAAAATAACAAGAACTCTCTCATTCAATCAAGTACTCATGAAAAATAAAAAATAAAAATAAAAAATAAAAATAAAAAATAAAAATATATGTGCCTTTATATCTAACGTCACTTTAACAATATTGTCTGAATCGATCAGTTATAACTGAAAAGTGAGTTCGATCCTCACTGTGTACCCTACACTTCGAAAATCACTATATCTAGAACCAAGTAAAAAAAAAAAAAATCTAATACTGAAAATAAATAAAAATAAAAATTTGAAGATCGTTTGCGATTCTCCAAAATATGACCGTAAAATTCTATGAAGATATTTAGTAATATTCTAATGACCTGAGTGAAACGTGATGCACCTGCTTACAAATAGTTTTAAATGAAGAGATTGATAACATTCTTGTTAATGGCGATATAATTTTCGAAGAAGCAAATTTGAAAACAAAAATGCAAAATGTCTCGTAAATTCGCGAGGAAAAAGAACAATATAACTTCAACCAGAATTGTAAACCTAGCTCTCGCCATTAAAAGGAATAGAAGTTTGTGTTGGGTGGGTACACATTTTATTATGGATTGGAAAAATGACATTTTAAATGTATATTGTCATATATACAAATGTACCAAATCAAATCAGGGGAAAGAGCTAGAATACAAAAAATAAATTATTACCCAGCGTCATATAAAATAAAATAGTGTTAATCAACTATCACTCCTAGAAATGTAGGGAGGAAAACAAATATGGTTTCTTTTAATTGTTTATACTAAATTAATTTACAATTGCAAGTACAGTAGTTGGTAAACCTGATTTGAAGCAACAGAATTGTAAGAAAATCCTAACTTACATTGTCTTCACAACCGCTGCAAAAAGACGCCGACAAGAATAATAATGGAGGGTAGCAGGAAATTGGGGAAAGAAAGGCCGATCAGACCCTGGATATGACAATGAGGGAGAAGTCCCAAAATAAGGGCAGATTCATTCGAATACAGAGGGAAATGTGCAAGACAGTATAGACCAGTGGAGAAGGGTGCCTTCTTCTGCAACTATTCTTCTCCTTAAAGTAAAATTTCAGCCACTGTTATTTCGACCAACTCTATTTAAAAGTGAGAAAAAATCACAAGCGTAAAACTGGAAAATAATCTCACAACCCATATCCTTCTCTAGCAGATGTAAACCTTCCCATAACACAAATAAATATTCCATTTTACCAGTAATTCTACCACTACTACCACGACCAACCACCAAAGATCTCGGAGCGATTCATTCAAACGTTTGGAAGTGTAGCTCCGTCCCCACATTAAAGAAAATATAGAAAAATAAAACGCATTCAGTCAAAGAGAAAATATCGTAACTGGAAGATATTTGTTGTGTGCAACCAATCATTTTGAAGCAGAAAAATATAAGAAAAAGAATTCATGAGTAAACTGTGTGTCTTGCGATATTTTAAAACAGTAGAACTAGGGTACAAGAGTGTGCAGGAACTTAAAATATCCCTAAGGCACAGTGAATACTAAAAGTCGTTCGCCTTGACATGGTCTCTGTAAGAGGAGGCGAACAAATCTGAGTAAGCAAAATTGTTTATTTCGGTGAAAGATTCTTCGGTTTTCCTGAGAGGACATTATTTTCTATTTCATTTACTTTAGCTCCTACCTCATCCTCTGTCATGTTATAAATTTTTATACTTAGTTTTATATTATCTCTTCCTACATTTCATAGTTGTTTTCCTATTTCGCAGGATGCCACAGAAGACATTGGCAAATTTGTGTCAAGATAGGTTGTTATGCCACTTTGGGTTCCAACCATATATCTCTATATTTGGTATATCTGATCCGTTATGCTATTTTTAGGATTTCTGAATGCATTGTAAAAATTCTGTCATGATTCTTTGCGCCATTTAGTCCATTTTCTTTTTTATTAATTGATTTAGAGTTGAGCCATCACTGTCAATGTTTGGGTACACTCAATAAATCTTCCTTCTCGGGAAGGTTTGAGGTCTGGAAGAAGAAGTAGGCTATAAATAACTAGCAATCAGTGAAATAGATTAAATACATCATACCCGGATATGTGGGAAAATATTAAAGGCCCGTGCGTCTGGAGATAAATACCATGTTGAATTCACAAAGAAGGATATCAGCTATAAACACTTTGGCTGTATCTGTGGTGCAATGCAGTTTCAATATCCTAAGCCAAAGCTGATATTAAGCATGCAGATATCAAAAACAAGAAGGCTTCTCACTTGCCACCGAATTCATCATCCTAAGGCCGATGTGTCCAGATTTGAAGGACGAAGGGGATTAGTTCAACTAGACCTGCTTTACAACAAACGGTTTTCAAAGATACTTGGGAACCATAGAAGAAAGGCATTATGATCTGTGTCAAAGAACATGAAAAAAATAAGAAACTTTATTACATAAGATAGGTGAAGAATTTCTAATAAACCATAATACACATATCGTAGCGACAAAGAAATTAAAAATAAAAGAGAAAGCAAATGCAATGGACCAAATGCAGAAACGATGACAAAATAATCCTCTTCATCGTCAATACTTTACCCGTAACAAGCAAGCTGATGCAGACAAACAGTGGTTACGTATTGCAGGATCAAAAGGCAATGATTTCTTCTTGTTTAACATGACCAATGCTTGCTAAGTAGAAATTAAGGAAGACACATACTGAAAAACGGTGTTAACACGAAATGCAAATTCTGTGATAAATATCCAGAAAGAATTGACCGCTTTGTATTAGGTTGTAAGGTGTTAGCACAGAAAGAATATCAAAATCTACATAATATATGCACTGGAAAATATGCAACTTTTACGAGAAGGAAAATACCAGAAATTGGTATGAACATTACCCAGTCACGGGTGGAGAGATAGGACCTTATAACAATTTTATGAGACTTTACAATACTCACAGTCAGAACAATCAATAGGTAATCGGCTAGACTTTGTAATCAAAGACGATGAGGACAGAACGTGCTTTCTTACTGTCATGGCCGTTTCTGTAGAGTGTGAGGCAATTTTTAAGATAAAAAAAAATAATAGGATCTTGAAGTTGAAATCTCAAAAATATCCAACATGAGGACATCAATAAATCTTCTTGTCTCATTGAGGGGAATTTCTTGTAGTCCATGTCTTATGGGAAATACAGCTAACATATTACGAAGAACTTTATCTTTGTAAAATGAATGCAATCCTAGAGGTTTTTTTTTTTAACGAAAATGATCAATGGAAAGTATCATGAAGCCATTTTTGACCTTAGGTTTATTGGTTGGACCAGGAGGGAAATGTGTATACATCGGAAATCAAAGGAAATAGTAGTATTAGTATTAGTATTACTATTAGTGGTAGTAGTAGTAGTAGTAGTAGTAGTAGTAATAATAATAATAATAATAATAATAATAATAATAATAATAATAATAATTATTATTATTATTATTATGTGTTTGCGCGAGAGTTTTCCACAAAAAATAAGTTCTAAATTTTCTTTCTTTAGCTTACTAAATTTTTCACATTTCTTTAGCTTGCCAAATTTTACACATCGATAATAAAAATAAGAAAAGAAATATATAAAAAAAAAAGATGCGATTAACTTTACGAAACCAGAAGAAATGTGATAGACAATAAACGAATTCAACAAAAGAATAAAAAAAAGTTAAAAATAACTTATCATTAATACTAAGTCAAATAACAATATGAATATAAAATCTATGAGGAAATAAAGGGGAGCGGACGCAAATATAGCAGGACCTACAAAGTGAACGTTTAAAGACGTGAAATATATAATAAAATATGTTGCTTTCTTATTAGACAATTTTTCATTCGGATATCAGTTGGAATCAAACTGAGAGTTTACTTATCGTTTGTTATAATGTGAATAAAGGATCTGTTAAGAGTGAATTGCCTATGATTTGCATATAATTTTATGCTCTTTTAATAAGCCGCAGTTACTCTGCACACTGAATGCGGAAATAACCTCCCCCGTTACAGTTGATAATACACTCATAAGACTGTAAAGTATTAAGAAATAGGAAAATGTCATAAGAAACAAAGAACAGATTACTGAAGTGTCATGTAATATCAATCATCCTATATGACAGTAAATAAGGAAGAATCGTACAGATGAAAAAGGGACGTGAAGCAAGAGAAACCCGGTTCGACAGAAGGATGCTGAGAATACCATGGAAGTAACACGTGCTATAATCTCAGTTTTTGAACAAATGGAAGCAAACAGGTCACCTATACCGGTCATCAGAAAGAGACAGTAGAACTTTCTACAGCTTATAATGATGAAAGAGGGATTTGGAAATTTCATACAAGGTGGATTGAAGGCAAGAGGGAGCGATAAAGAACGCATGACCTACCTAGCATGCATGAGGAAATGGATGGCGGAGCAAGGTTTAAGAGAGACAAGTAAAAGACAAAATTTATAAAATGTATAAAGGACAGGAAACTGTGGAGAGCAATTAACGCCTACATCCTGAAGAGAAATGGCATATAAAAGAAGAAGATAAGTGTACGATTCTATCATGAATGGGGTATACCCATTTTTTGTGGTTTTGTTTTAGGTTAAAATAATAAGCCAATGCCATTGTCAATAATAAGGGAATTGAGTATTGAAGGTCGTAAATCAAGACTAAATTTTATCAAACGGACACAACGATAAGTAACAACTGCTAGTGAAATATAGCAGAATTAATTTTTTGGATTTCTACAGCAAGTGAGAATTATATAAGGGCAAAACCACGTGGAAGATTACTGAATGAAAACACTGAAATTAGGAAGGAAATAATGAATATAATATTAAACCATCTAAAAAAAAAACATGAAAAATGAAACGAATGAATAGGAGAAATGAGCAAAGGGCGGAAAGAATAGAGAGAAAAAAACCTGAAATAAAGATAATCACAAAAAGAAAACAACAAAAATGAAAAATCGGAACAGTTATTGATTTTAGGCAAAAAACAAAAAACAAAAAAAAAAAAACATTTTCTTCTCACGCATCATTAAGTAGATGCGACGTAAACATCAACACTTGACTTTTTTATGAACTGGGATCACAAAAATGAAGAAGAAATGAGCTTGCAGATCTCCTAATTGTAGAAAACAACCTGGGAAAAGGACACAAATATTCACTGGATTCTGTTGAAAGATAAAAAAAAAATATCGTGTCTCACACAAACATAGAATGGAGAAACGAGAGGATAATGCTAAGTCAATAACTTGAAAGATTTTATGAAGCCAAACAATCCGTTCGTTTTCATGAAGTATTCAGCAGTACAAATGGCAATGTACAGAGGAAACATGTTATTCATGTTATACTGATATAGAGAAAGAGACCAATAATAAATAAAAGGAAAATACGCGAAGAAAGATTAGCATAGATTTATCCATCTGAAGAAAATGCGAAAGTACGAAAAAGAATAAGAAAGTGGAATATTTAAAAGAAATATGACAAGGTGAAAATAAATAAATGTAGAGATTTTTGAAATTGTTTAAATAAGTAACTGGCGAAATAAGCGAATCCAAAAGCGAAAACAATAGCCATTATAATGAAAAGGGGATGTTAACGCCTGCAGCAGGCCGGTGTTTAAAGCTAAAGAAACAGAAATAAGGATTTAAGAAGAAAAGTGTAGTAAAATCTAGTTGCGGATCAGGCAACTGTAGACAGAAAATGAACGATGCGATTAACGAAAGAATATGAAGTTAGGAAATAAAGAGATAGGTAGTAAATAGGTTTAATCTGAAAGTAAAAAAGGGTCAGTAAAAATGATAGAGTGCGAGCGCGCATTGGCAAGCTAATCTGGTTGACAATTGACAAATGATGAGTGCATTCCAACATCACAGGTTTGACCATTTTTGTAAACTTATGCTAAATTAAGCTACTAAATTAACCAGAGAGAGGGAGAGAGGGAGAGAATGAGAGAGCGAGAGCGAGAGAGAGAGTAGTAGTAGAGAGAAGGAAGAAGAGTTCAAACGGGAGGAAACAGAATGGAACAGTGGAGAAGAAAGTGAATTAAAGTAGGCGAATGGAAGTCAAATTGATGTTATCTAAGAATAAATATACGAGATAATCGTGGATAGTATAGCCAAATGATCATAGAATGGAAGATATTGAATCACGGCCGATGCAGCAAACGAACTTAAAACTGAAATTAAAGCAAATATAATGTGATGAATTGAAATGAGGTTAAACAGCCAGAGAAACATACAGGGGATTAAAGAAAGTATCATCGAAATTGAAGACAGAAGGAGAATAATCTAAAATAATAAAAAAGGAAAGTTTAAGTACTTATTAAAGAGAAACTTTAAGAGTAGAAATGGAACCATACAAATTAATGTATGCGAAGTTTTCAGGAATAATTATGAAAGGCAATATAATAGTATTAAAAGAAAAAAAAATAATTAGAAACGTTTTTGTCGAAAGCGCTAAAATGGCGACGGATGGAATAATATTATAGAAACTAAGAAAAACAAAATCCCAAAATACAAAATAAGGTAGGAACAGAACCACTAGAAATGGGATCACGTAAGAAATAGCATGGGAGAGCGACAGTTGAATGTAATTATTTTTTCTGTTTAGTAGAAATGCCTGGAATAATGCTCCAAGTTCTGAGTAAAAAAACTACATAGTTATCTGAAATTTCAGTTAGAGAAATTGATCTCAGGGAAATGCAAATACATGCACATCACACACACACACATACTTACATACATACATACATATATATATATATATATATATATATATATATATATATATATATATATATATATATATAAATTTTGACGCAAAAATGTATGTATTCATATCGTAAGTGGACGTTTCAGTGCTGAAAGATATAGTCTCGAAACGATCCCTGTAAAATTAAAATCAAGAACTCGGATGAAAATTAGTTGTGTACTAAATGGAACATTGTATATAATGATTGATGGTCAGGATAAGGAATTAGTTCCAGACTGGGAAAATAGTCAACCGTAAATTGTGAAAACTGAGAAAAAGACACTATTACATGCATCCATGACTATGCATTTGTTCATATTTATTTATGCCTGTGTTTGTTTTGAGATGTTATTTCATATGATTAGAATTTAAAGTTATATATTGGTCAGTAGTAAGAAACATACAGAAAACCATGTATACTTATATGTGACATTTCCTTTAACCATGATGACCGTGTGTGTGTGCAATTCTTTCTAAAAAATGAACTAAATCCTACACCATTATGCAAATTAATTGAAACAAAATTAATGCCTTCGTTATTTATTCGTATTTTTCCAAAAAAACATTACGCAGTGCACATGTTAGTAATTCGTATGTGCATTTCACAAAATATTTCTTAGTAGATTGACCAAAGATTCTCGATTGAATTTAAATCAGGAGATTTTTCTAGCCAGTCGATAGTACATTGATTTACTCACTGGTAGGGCTTGTCATTGTGTTCTTGCAGCGTTACAGTTTTCGTACCCTTCATTGGAGTAACATCTACCTCTGACAACGGGCGTAGGACAACTGATCGACAGTTGAGACAATAGTGTCTAGACGTAATAAAAGTCTGATGCAATCACGGATGACGGACGGTTTATCAAAGCCAAACAAATTTTATCATACACTCCGAAAATAGATTCAAAATACAGCACACCACTGCAAATGGACTAATTTGAGGGAAAAATAGATATCGATTACACCTTGTCACTGCAGTGGGTCTACAACTGAGCGTATCGTGAAGGAAAGAAAACTAAAGAAGTTGTTTCAATTAATATGCACAAGGCTGTATGCCATGCTTTCCCTCTTCCATTTACACCTAATGAGCCAATAGTCAGCATCTTTCCGCCATAGTTTGACATTTATTCATGTCAGTCTACTTAAATCAAAGTACACCTTCAGTAATCAAATTGTCTACTAATATCCGATGAAAATGTCAACCCATAATCAAGCTAATCACACATATATATATATAAATATATATATATATATATATATATATATATATATATATATATATATATATATATATATATATACTTTGGAAAGATCGTGGTATTAGGCTTGGAACCAAAATACAGGTGTACAAGGCTGTAGTTCTCACAACTATTTTTTATGGCTCAGAGTCCTGGACACCATACAGAAAGCAAATTCAGCAATTATATATTTTTCACAAATGCTGTCTTCGGGAAATCTGTGGGGTAAACCGAAGCGACAGAATGGCAAATGCAGACCTTTTCGCCATGTGTGATATTGATGGTACTGAGTCCTTTCTCATGAAATCACAATTACGCTGGACAGGCCATGTGTTACGTATGCAAGACAACAGAATTCCAAAAATGCTCATGTATGGTCAACTTGACAATGGTCATCGAAAGGTGGGTCAACCTTTGCTTAGTTACAGTGACAAGCTGAAAAGTAACCTCTTAGCTGCGAATATAAATCACACTACATCGTAGTTTTGAGAACATCGTAATTGATCGTAACGAGTGGAGACTACATGCTACAATGGCATCAAGAACAAGGCAGCATAAAACATTGTCAAGCTTCGTCAAACTGGGGATAGGAATAAAATATCTGCTGCTGTTCCAGCGATATACTCCAAGAATCCACACTCTTTCACAACCTGTTGACTTTGCAAATCACTATCAGGACTGAAATGTCACTTGCGACTCACACACAAGGTTAAATAAACAAAGTTGTCGGAACCTCATACGTCGAAACCGACGGGAGAGTCCATCATATATATATATATATATATATATATATATATATAACGTCATCCACAGACAGACTGTTTAGCTGTTTCACAGCTCATCAGTGTGGCTAGACATCCGGTTGCCTCTAGCTAGGATCGAAACCCGACTGAATTGGTGTCAGTCGGAGATTCTACCACTAAGCCGTCGGATTTTTAGCACATTTATTTTTAGAAACACGCCCAGTGATTGACAGTGACTCAATTCGCTATGCGAAGAGTCACGATAGATCATCTACTCACACAAAAATCAATTAAACCATTATTAATATGAAGTTTTTCGAAGCAGGAAATGCGTTAGATAGGAAGTTATATTCCATTTTGTCATTTCAATTACTCCCTCTCTCTGTATCTGTCTGTATGTCTGTCTCTGTCTGTCTCTGTCTGTCTGTCTGTCTCTCTCTCTCTCTCTGTATATATATATATATATATATATATATATATATATATATATATATATATGGATAGCAAGATAGATAGATCATATATATACATACATATATATATATATATATATATATATATATATATTCATACATGTTTCATTAAATAATATAGACAAGTGTTGTCTATTTATTTTATGTAAATTCTTTTCATAACGTCTGATAAGCTTAATAACATTATCATTAAACGAAGAAAGAAAATCGCAATATTGATCCACATTTTTTAATCCAATCTAAGCTTTCGGCTTACATAAGCCATTATCAAAGATGACAATTACAGTATAATATATTATGCAATATACGGACATGAAAGTGATGATAGTCTGTTTCTGTTTTCTTGGATGATTTCCAAGCAACGATAAACACGTGCATAGAAGACTCTTGAAGCGAAAATCACACCGCAGCTCATGATGTCACGCGAGTTAATTCGAAAAGTATTAAGTATGGAAAGCCATTAGTATAAACCAATGGCTTCTGTTACCAATTATAGACATTTAAGGATATTTGTGGAGATTTCATAGTTTACTTTGTTCAGGTTAGGTTTCAACTCTTTTATGTATATAGCTTCATGAATTTTTAGCTTTTGTTTATTGTTTCATGTTTAACTATGAACAAAAGCTAAAAGAATTGTTTGATTTTGATGTCGTGGACACCACAATATAGTAGGGTCAGTTGTGCACCATTTGTAAGTAAACGACACCATGACGCACTTCACTCCGCCAGAAATTTGGAAACGTCATGCTGTACTACTTGGCATTCGCACCAGAAGCTCCAATACGAATATTTCAGTCTTTGTGTCAATCTGATGATAGTTGTTTGTGTCTAATGGTGATTACGAAGCTGTCTGAAGTGATCCCTAATGATGGCGTTGTTATGCCTCCAAACCTTCTTAAATTGCCTCAGTCTCAACACGGAGGCCTACATCAAGTGATCTGAGGAGGTTAAGAAGCTGGAGGCTGGAATACCTTATGTCTGGTAACAAGAATCTTCCCCATGGCACCCAAGCAGGAGGACCCAGTCATGGCTCTCAGACAATTTTGCGACACATTACTACATACATTAGCCTACCCAACTCCCCAAACTGTATCCCCCTTGATTATTATATGTGGGGCTTAGCTGATGAGAGACCAACAAAACTTCTTGTAAGCCAAATGAGGAACTGAACACAAGCATTATGGCAGAATTCGCCAACAAAGTGACTGTCCAGATGATTTGCAGGAGGTTCCGAAGTCGTCGAAGTTTATAGAATAAATTTAATTTTAGTATTTCATGATATTTTGGTGTAATGTTGGTAAATATATCCCTTAAAATGGGATATCAGTATTCTTTTCATTTTTTCGTAATTTATACAACAATTTATCCATCGCATCATCTCTCCGTATATATATATATATATATATATATATATATATATATATATATATATATATATATATATATATATATATATATATATATATATTCTGGTTTCTTGCTGACCTGTTTTCTACGATATTCAATAGTCTAAGTGCAACATCAATCGTTGTATTTTGTCCTTCTGAAATCTGTTCTTTTCTCGTCCTTTCTCCTTACTAACGCCTTCTCATATTCTTTCCTCCTTAGTAACTCATTGCGGTGTTAGTGGTAATATCGCCTATGTAAAATAATGGGATTGAGAAATAAACACACCGAATGAACAGTTTCGTAAAAACCTTAATAAATATCATATTGGAGGAAAACATTAAAACATCTATTACAAACATTACTCCGAGAAAATTGCTGGAATATTGAAATGTTCTCTTACATTATTTGTAGGGAACGCCAAGACAAAATCAATAATTTGGAAATCAAAAGAATAGGAAATAATAATATTAAGCATATTGATAAATCAACTATTATAATTATTTATTGTAATATTATTATGACTGATAAAGAAATATATAATTATTTACAGTATGGATATTCATTATTGTTATCTATATATATTCTAGTAAATATTAATTTAAAATGGCTCAATGGCTTTGATATCTTTTTATGCTTTTAAAGATTGTATGTCCATTATGTTTACAAGTAGACACATTGAGTTATATATGTTTCCTAAAAAGAACCTAATAAGCAAATTTTAATTTACTCTGATTCTTTATTCCTTCATCTACATTTCAATGCATTTCTTTTACACCAAAAGTTCAATATTTTTTAGTTTACTTCATTGTCATTGATAAGTTACTTACCTATTTTTCATTTTGCTTTAAATTCTTAACTAACAGTTTGTTCTGATTTTCCAAATCTCTTTCGTATTTTTATTGTTTCACACTACACGTCTGGGATTTTTATGGTCTTTTTTATCCATTTTTTCTCTATTATTTCCCCTTGTTTTTATCCTAGCTTTTATTCGTCATATGCATTTTCGTATTTATTACACGATCTTTTCCTTTCAACAAGGTTTCATTTTTTCATCCTTTTGTTCATCCGTAACTCATTTTTCCTGCTCGTTTTCTCTGCCTTCGTTCTTCCAATCCTTTTTGTCTTTGGATTTCTCTTACAGATTTTCTTTTCTTTTTACGTAAGTGAAAAATAAACTTTGTCGAAAATGAGTGATTCCCAGAGAGAATGACGGTCTTTCTCTCTCTCTTTCTGTCTCTGTCTGTCTGTCAATCTCTCTTTCTCTCTCTCCCGCGATTGAGTTTGTCTCACGTCATTCCCGGGAATACCTGGACAGGTAAACCGGCAAGTGAATCCTAAGAGGGTTTTGTCGAAATCAAATAGCAGTAGCCTTTCACGGAACCGACAATAATCAAAATCACGCGCATCTCTACGTGACTGGTCAGAAGCAGTAAACATAATCGACATATGAAAGAATGTTTTTGATAAAGAGGATACTTGTTACAATCGGTGCGCACCTTACATGTGATTTTTGCTGCATTTCTATGCATAGGAAAAGTCAAAGAAATTGGGTGACAACTCTTGACTTTTATTCTCAGAATTCCTTTATTTCTTACTTTCTATACTTTTGCATGGGTGAAATATCACAGAAGACATAATTGCATACATCGTACATGTTTAGAACGATCGGAATGGTTAAAATCAATAATTCATTCCATTGTAGTATCTGACTAATTTCTTCTCTATATATTTCGTTTGCTATTTCTTCATATCTTTTTACCTCTTTGATGACTTCTTTATTTAATCTCTAGTTAAATATTCATTTCTTATTTGATATCTTCCTTTTGGTGGTTTCCTATATTTCTTTTCATTTAAATTCTTTCTTCTTCCTAGTTTCATAGGTGTTTTTATAATTTAATTAATATGCCTTGTTTCTTTCCTTTCTTAATGATTCATTTTCATCAAATTTTATATTTTAATTGTCTCATAATTTCATTACCGCTTAATTGTGCATTCACTACAAAGGCACTAGGTTACGCCTTATTTATTTTTAGATATCTGCTTCAAAATTTATATATATATATATATATATATATATATATATATATATATATATATATATATATATATATGGGTGTGGGTGTGTATTTGTGAGTGTGTGATTTTGTGTGTTTGTGAGTGTGTGGGCGTGGGTGTAAATACACACACACACACTTACACACACACACAAGCACACATACACACACACACATATATATATATTTATATATGTTGCTTTGAATGTGCTGTCAAATATTCACTTTTCCAACTGTAAGAAAACACAAGAACGCACTACCTCACACACATATACACAAGTAAAAGCATATTTATATATAGTTATTTTTTAAAAGCTCAGAATCTCCCCTACAGATATTTTGAATATTTTTAAAATAAAAAAGAATAGATGAAGCTGTAGAGATTCATGCAAAAATAAACACTTGGATGTTACGACTAATGCTGTTAGTATCTTGTACAAAATTCAAAAGAGATCTAACAGAAATATGCGAAAGTTAAAATGAAATATGGCAAATGGAAATGCTTAGGCAAATATTCTAGAATTTCTTTTGTGATTAATTGGACGACGTATACAGCAAACTTCTTGGCAGTTTAAAACGAACGTTTCTTGAATATGTGATTAATGCTGATAAGAGTATATTTTCGTGATTTGTACGTTATTCATCAAGATTTGTCATCATTTCGCCCAATAGCTTAATAGTTAACCTATTTCATAGAGTACAATGCAAGATATTCCTTCCGATAAAAAATGATCTATTTATTATCAATCCTAAAACACTATACTCATTCATGAGAACTCCCAACTACTCATGACATATCTTCTGGTTCTTAGATGCATATACACTACAGTAAGTACATACCATTGAAAAGCAGAACTCAAATACATTCCGGCAGATTATCGATTCTCATAACCCCATTGTGCTAGAATAAGTTTAATGCTGTGTCTATTTTAAAGATATTTAATAATGACGTATTCAATGTTGTGATTCGTTGCCGTTTCCTTTTGTTTCATTGGAATAATTATTGATAGTAAGATAAAGTAAGCAGTAAAGAAAATAAATAACTGACGAATTTTTATCTCTGATATTATAAACCTAATATTAAATATATTAGGATTTACATGGTAAAAATTAACTTTTTTTTCTCGCATTTCTTTTACGTTTCTTCTATTTTGTTAGGCTTCTTGCTAAATTTTATTCTTAATCCGATGATACATTTCAATCAATGATTATTTTCCATTTCTGTCCTTTTACTCAAAATGGTATTTTTTATACTTCCTTGATTCATAACACCAATTATAGGGCATTTGAAAACAATATGAGTAAATATTTCGGCAGCAGAAGAATGGAAATTATGAATGGGTATTTTTCGATGTGATTTTTAATCTCCGCATTTTTCCTAACAATGCTCATACCTCCAAGCCTCATTTTACATAATTATATATAAGACTATATGTGTCACATTCAACAGAATAAATTAAAGTTGTCATACTAACCTAAATAAAAGCGAACTGGGAACATTTTTCCATAGTCGAAATGAAAACAAGAATAAGAAAAAACATAAAGAAATATAACAAATATCATGAAATTACTGAATCATAATGTTTTGTAAAGCAAGGTTCACCCTGTACTAGGCCCGGGGGCTACCCGAATCACGGATTTACTGCAAGGGGTATTTTATATGGATAGGTGGGGAACATAAAGATTGACTCTAGACTTCAACAGGTTAAGATTGCATCGATTGGGGAAGCATCATCTAGTGGAACTTACTTAGGCGGATGTAATATGGGTGGTTTGCTACTATGTAAGTGGCACGGCGGGTCCTAGGAGATGCCATTCCTTCGATCATTTTCCATGGTAGTAGCGACAGAGCCGTGAAAAACTCGCCACATCCCACCTGCGAGAGAAGGGTTGGATTATGAAAAATGATTTTTCTACTATAAGGACACGGAGACGGCTTTGAACTCTATCAAGACCGGAAAGTGAACTCTAGGCAGCTCCTGCCCAAATATCGAAACAATATCCAATTTTTCGCCCGACCTGTCTCTTAGAGGATAGCATGAGGCGTTATGTATTTACTAAAGAGGTACAGGGAGCCGATAATTTTACTTGACTCTTTAGCGCTGGATCGTATATAGGAATTCCACTTTCGGTAGGGTGTGGGTTTGAGGCCTCAAATCCTCTCGAGGCACAGGGCCTCCTTGAGAGGACATCCGTTCATTGTGACTGGTGTTATTTCGGGGTCTGATCGGCGTTGATGGAATCTAACCATTTTTTGTTATAGAGGCATTGAATGTAACTAACCAGTTTTTTTCCGCACTCGTTAGTTTCAGATCGGAAGAGAGGTCAACTGCGAATCTCTGCTCGCTAAGACTCTTAGAGGTGCGACCGTATATCGTCGTGTCATCGGCTTAGACGTTAACAAATGAGCTGTAGATCATTTATGTAAATCAGAAAGAGAGTTATTCCGAGACGTTGACGCCTCGGAACATTGGCCGTTAATAACTACCTTCCAGTTAGGAAGGATTTTATAATGGAGAAATTCTTCCAGTGACTCCATAGCTGGAAGCTTGTGTAGCAAGTCTTTGTGCCTTATTTTGTGGAAGGCCTTCGAGATATCTAATGATATGTTCCCTGCGGGATGTGTATCGTCAAGAACTTCACTAATTCTGAGTTCTGCTGATCGAAAACCATACTGCTCATTGCACAAGAAATTGTTCCTATTAAGCTGATCGTCAACATCCTTGTTGATTAAAGTCTCAAAAAGCTTGCTGATGATACCGAGGAGACTAATGGGTCTATACTGGGTGGGACAAGGAAGATCGGTTGCCGGCGTTCTTGAAGTCCGAATATACACTTGCCACAATCCCGGGAAAGATTTCCCATTCAAGCAACTGTTAAATAACTTTGATAGAATCGGGGATAATTTTGGATTTATATTCTTAAGAACAAACACTTAAATTTTGTCTCAACCAGTGTTTTTTTGGGGATCGAATCTTTTGATAAGTCTAGGGACTTCTCTTACGGAAATGAATATATTACTGAGATCTTTCTCAGTCAGAACTGGGAAGTTTGGGAGGTGATTGACTTTGTCATTTAACGTTGAGTTCGAGGCAAAGATCGAGGGAAAGGTATTATATGACCTCGGGGCCATTTACAAAAGTGGGCACACCGCTTTGCCTCTTTTCATAATTTGGTTTGTAATATTCCAGAATTCGAATGATCCAATTTATTTTCATCAATGGTCTGCACAGATCACGCTTACCAGCACTTTGCGTTTCACGGGTCGCTCTTACAACGATTACGGGCGACTCTGAAAGAAGTAAGAGCTAGTTTGCTCTGTTCTTCGTGATAGATTCTTAAGTAGTGGTTCTGGTCAGCTATATCTGCATCAAGTAAGACAGATGAAACACGGCTGACTGTTTGACTTTTGATGAGATATAATTGGTTTCGAGTCAATTTGGACACTGGCTAGGGAATGATCTGAACTGCCAATGGGTTTAAAGCTTTTGCAGAGCATTTCTCAGTGCAGGATTTTAGAAAGTTCAATGAGGTTCACCTGCTGTTCTGTCGCATCCGGATGTGTTCTTCAATGATCTGGGTTAGATCATACGCGAAGGACAAGTCTCTACGATATCTGCCTTCCTCAACGGTTTTGGTAGATGGACTTTGTGGTGAACATTGAAGTCACAGTATATTCGAAATTTGGCTGAGGGAAAATCGATAAGGATATTGTCAATCCTCTCTGATATTCGATCGAAGATTACCATCCCTTTATCCGGATGACGATACAGGGTAAAGACGAATGCAGTACTATGGATAACTGTCACGCGGAAATAAATATATCGGAAATCAGGTTCCTTGTTTTCTATGTCTCTGCCACAGGAAAACCCGTCCTTGATTATGTCACCGATCCCGTGACCATGATGATTTAGGTGGTGGTATTTTGCCATAATGGGTTAGTATCCCGGGATTGTGAGCTCTTGCAATGGGATTGAGTCCTTAATAAGCGTTTCAGACAGAAACAGGTGGTCACATTTAGATTGAAAAAGATGGAGTTCCACTTCTGGAATGCTGGAACCTATGCCCCCTACATTGGTCTAAAAGATGGTATAACTGAGGTCTACTTTTTTGAGGTTAAGTTTTCTAGTTTTGTCCGTTTTCAATTTGATTGCTTTCATGTTTCTTTTGGTTGGTTTCGTGGATGACTAGTAGGCAGTGAAACAGACAACAATTGGAGATGCACGCCTAAATAAGCTGGGTTGACTCGCCCGGAGTTAATAATGTAACAGTAACCTTCATTATTGCATCGAGAGGCCCCGCCGGTTTCGGCGGCAGAGTCCAGAAACTTTTCACAAAATGGCAGTATAATAGACCCGATACACCTGCTGCTTGGATAGCCTCTTTCGAAGTTTCTCAAAGGTTAGGATGCCTGACTGTCAGGCGGATAATGCCAAATCAAAAGGGTACCAAGTCAAAAGCTCTCTCATAGATATGAGGACTAAAAGACGCATGAGGGACAAGAGAATGATGAAGGTTACTAGAGTGTGCATGTACATGTGCATCCTTATCTACATTTCAGTTACTATTAGGAGCATAGTCGTTAGGCTGATGGCTTAAGGAGTGAAGTTCATTATTCTGTTTAAGACAGAGAGAGAAAAAAGTTTAAAATTAAAATGTAATTACTCCTGTTACAGACACAATGCGAAAATTGACAGTTGTTTTGAGAATTCATTAGAATCGTCTGACCAAGCGGACAGGGCAAAGATTAAGGACGGGCGTGATAGCTTCTTTTTATGTGTCGTGTACTTTCAGGATTCTCCAGACCCTCCTTTCTCATTACCTGTCCCAGAAACTTCAGCTGCTTCTTTCTGATGTATAAGTATAAGCCTCCATCTTGCTTGCATCCTCTCTAAGACCTCAACGTTGCTCACATGCTCGGTCTATGATAACCTCACCATCCTTCTGTAGAACCACATCTCCGTCGCCTCGAGTGTCTTTTTCATCTTTGAAGAGACTGTCCAACATTCGCTGCCATAAAGGAGGACATATGTCACGCAACAGCTCAGTACTATTTTCTTTGTTACCAAAGAAATCCTCCTGTCTCATAATACTCTGACCAGCTTTTGGAATGCGTCCTTGGCCATCCCAATACTTCCACGGATCTCAGTGTCGCACTTACCGTCCTCTGTCAAAACACTTCCCAGATAAGTCAACTTCTGAACCTGCTTGATTTTAGTGTCTCCGACCTGCAAATCGCATTTCCGGCTCATCCTTTTGCTGATGACCATGCATTCTGTCTTCTTGCAGTTTATGCTTAATCCTTTCTGTACGAGGTTTTGTAATTATTTTTCCGTGTCTGCTCTCAGTACCGTGTCATCTGTATATCTTATGTTGTTAAGATTGTGGCCGCCAATGCTGACTCTCAGTAGGATTTCAAATTATCTAAGAATTGCCTCGTTGTATATGTTGAATAGGTCCGGTGATTAGACACATCCTTGCTTTACACCCCTTTGCATTTCTATTCGGTATTCTCTTTGCGCATGGATGTTGTTTGCTGCCAGTATCGATTCTTGATTATTTGATCATTCTAATATCTTTCACGTATATATTAATGTTGCAAAGCATTTCCAACAGATTTATGTGGCGTACTTTGTCAAAGGCCTTTGCGTAGTTTATGAAACATAGGCACACATACTTCTGTATTTGTATTGCTCTGATAAAATTATGAGCATGAATTTCTTGTTCTGCTGTCTTTAACGAACCCGCACTGTTCTTATCCTATCTCTAGCCTGATTCTGCTGCGCGCTCTATTCATCAGAATACGGATGATAAGTTTTGCTACGTGGCTCGTTATGGTGATTGTTCGGTAGAATTCACGTTTGATTGTGTCTGATTACTTACGCATTTTATGAAGATAGACTATTGAGATCTTCTGGTATATCCCCACTGTTGTAGATTTCATTTATTATTTCTGTGATCTTGCCTATACCAAAGTCGTCTAAGGTTGTCATAATTTCCGTTATAATTCTGTCATGTTTCTGTTCAATTTGGCCAGTGCAGCTTCTACTTCATTTTTCAGAATTTCAGGTCCGTTGGTACATCTGTGTATTGCTGTTCTCTTTTGTCGTGGAAGAGTTCTCCAATATATTGGTTCCAGCATTGAAGAATTTTGCCTTCTCTAATATGAGCGTTCCATTCTTTGATTTTAAACAGCCTGTTGACAAGGATATCTTCTGTCCCATTAGTTGCTTTATTTGTTTGTACATATCTCCTTCGTTTCTGTTACTTAATCTCTCTTCACATTTTTTCTGTTGAGCCACTCTTCTTTAGCTTGCCCACATTTGCTCCTTATTTCATTGTGCAATTTTCTGTATTCTGTTCCGTATCTTGGCAGAATTTTCTGTCTCCTTTGCATCATGTCGAGAATCTTATCAGTCATCCATTCGTTTTTTCTTCTTCGTTCATTCTCCTTTGGGATTATATCATTTAGTGATGTCACTAAAGCGTCTCTTTGTGCGTCCCATTTCGAGTTTCCATTCTCTCACACGTATCTTCTTTTTTACAATGTCCGTATATTTTTCTTTCATGTTCGCTCAAGACTCTGTTGTATTGCAGTTTGGGTGCTGCGATACGTTTCTTTAATTTCCGCAGTTCCACTCTTAATTTACATATAACAGGGCGATGATCGCTTCCGTAGTCGGCACTTGGGTAGTCATTACAGCGAATCATTGCATCTTTGAATTTTTTTGTTGAGGGTTATGTAGTCAGTTTGGTCTTTTAATTTCTCCTCCTGGTTTCCTCCATGACCATAATCGTCTCGGGTGTTCTTGGAACCATGTTTTGGCTATTACCTGGTCATTGGCTGTGCATCATTGGATCCAATTTTCTTCATTTTCGTTGCGGGTTCTTAGTCCGAATCTTCCTGCTATATCTCCTGCCCTCTCCCTGTCTACATTGGCGTTAAGGTCTCCCATGATAATAATGACTTCTTGTGATTTGCAAAGAGCCTTGGCACTGTCCACCATGGAGTAGAATGATTCGATTTCCTCATTTTTACTTTGTGCTGTCGGTGCGTACACTATTATGATAGTTATGCTGAAAGACTTTCATTTCAGCCTAATTGTCAGAATTCTTTCGGATAGTTAGTAGTATCCCAGAACGCATTTCTTAAATGTTTTATCTAGTATTAATCCTACGTTTTTGTCGTTTTTCTCTCCGCCTGTATACATAATCCTGTGATAGTCGCTAACAAAATATCCGTTGTTTGGCCATCTGGTTTCACATATACCTAGGATGTTGATTTTAAGCCTGCACATCTATGGTTTCACATTACCTAACTGGCCGTAGTTGTTCAATATCCGAGATAATGGTCCGGTGACACCTGTCACTCATGTCATTCTTTCTGTGTGAAGGATTATTTCCAAGGAATTTTATCCCCTTTAGGCCGTTTATATTGGCAGTCACTGGATGAAGGTCAGGTGACACCTGTTGCGCAAGTCTGTCCTTACCGGACGATGAGTTTATTCCCATAGACTTAACCCCTTTCACATCGTTAGATTTCATATTGTCTGTGTTGTTACCCATGATATGTCTTGGGATTGATAACGGAGTGGTTTTCCGTTGCATTCACTACGGTGGTTTATGGAGACGCCGCCTCTAATTAGTTGGCCGTTTACTCAAAGCGTTTCTCCTCCCCTTTCTTGTTTTTCGTCCTACTGGCTTGCTAACGAGCCACCTCACTTGGAGTGGGGTAGTTGGTTTAGCTGAAGACATTTCGACTGGTATATTTACCGTTAAGCTGATGGAATAGACATTTTTAAATAAGTTTTAACCTATTATAAGTTCCACTACCCCCTATAAAACCAATATGCAATTATCAAGCTATTATTTTACTCGCACTGGTTACCCAAAATCCGAGTAAGCCATATTTCATACGCTTATATGACAAAACTTTTTTTATCACAATTTAAAAATTAACTTAACTGTGCTAAAAATTAAAAAAAATAAATAAATGAATAAATAAATTAAAAACAAAATAAAATACATCAAGACAGAATCTTAGTACTTAAAACTGGAACCTCGTGTTAAATCCTGCTAAAATCGAATCACTATTCATTTACTGAAATGTTGATTTTACTTTAACAGAATGCATATCCATTTCAAAGACCAATGTGCTGCGGTTGATTTACGTTAGGGGGTGGCCTAACAACCATGACGAAGTTAGATTGTGGGTGGGATTCTGATATGCAATAGTGACCGGCCCTTACCCAATCATTGAGACTGGCGATGTTTAGGAAGAAACAAAAAAGAAATAAAAACACTCAGAATAAATATGGAAGCATAGTAACATGTACAAATTGGTAAATATTCAATAAAATATATAAATATATTCAGATACATTCCTAAATTGAACAACAGAATTTAAACAATTATATTAAAATTAAATCAATTAATGGTCATCAGGAATATCTACAACCAATAATTATTGCTGAGTGGACTTACATAAAATGATGCTTGAAGTCAGAAAATGCATATGTATTATAATTTCTTTTGGCTACTATTAGAATTAACGCAAATTAACTAATGAATAAGTAAAGAATATAAATTAATTTAGCCAATGTACAAAAAAAAAAAAAAAAAAAAAAACTACAATGAACAAATTAATTGATTATAGCATAAAATATCAAGGAAATTAAAGTTGAAAAGAGTCCTGAATATAAAGTTATTACAAATAAAATGAATTGCCCATATATTCACAGATGGCACCGGGGCACTGGAACAGGATTACCTGAAATATCAACCTTTCATAAACCATATTAGTGTAAATCATATCCAAATGGAAGAAAACTTTCTAAGGTTGTCTCCATCATGTAAAGATAATATAATTTTAAAGCGATTTAAAAGAAACACGGTTAAAAATACAGACACACACATAAAAACAAAAAAACAAAAAACAAAACAAAAAGAACACTATATATATAAATAAAATAAGGGCAATTCAGAAGTAGACCGAGATAATAATTGGACATCATTATTAGATATTTTGACTGTTATACAATTTTCCTTTGCAGACAAACATAAATATATGTTAATGTAATATATGTAATATTTTCACTAGGTAAGAAATTCGAATTAACAGAGTAAGGAACTTTTCATTTTCATTAATTTTGTGCTTGAATTTTATAGCAGGTGGCTAACACGACTTCTGATTGGACTGCCAATTAATATTAGTCAATATATCAAATTGTGTTGTGTCTTTATTGTTATCTTTCAGAAGAACACTTAATTAAGCAAATTCCTTACTTGTACAGAATGGTTCCGTAATAATAATATGACTTTTCTGTAATGACAATGATAGCATATTTCTATGACGTTTTTCCCTTATAGCATAAAAAGGAAAACAAATCACGGTATATGAACTTCCTACTGAAAGATTATCTATCAAATATGTGTTTCTTTTGCCGTATGGCTTATAAACAAACAAATCGCCCTACCAAATGTTCCAAATAAACAATTTTTTTCGGATTGATATTCCTCTACAAAAACAATTTCGCGAATTTGACTTTGACAATCGTAACCAAAATGATTCAAACAATTTAATGTCTCCAAGAATCTCACAAAAATATAGATTACGTTAACATCAAATAATATTCAATATTAAAAAAAAAATAATATTTATAAATGTTATAAAATATATTGAATGCTGATATATATATATGTCTGTATGTATGTATATATATATATATATATATATATATATATATATATATATATATATGCAAGTGTCATTAAATATAACACACAACACACAAGGTGCTTTGATTAAGTTTTTATATAATTTCTCATGAGATATAATGTTTTTTCTTTTCATTAGATAAATTACACAAAAACTATTATGACGTTGTTATTGTGCAACTTAAAACAAGGGCATATTCTCCTTCCCAACAACAGTGATAAATACATAAACTTATCCAGTCATATATTAAAAGATTATCAGAAGTAATTTCTAAATCTAGGACCAAACTGTCATCTCCAGCCTCAATTCGACCTCTTCAAAAACAAGACTGAAATTGAAATCTTACACCGTTCATTATGTCAACTAGAAAAGGACAGATTAACAATACTCCATCCAAACCTAAGAGATCTTCTCAAGGAAGAAGGTTTAAAAAATCATATTCCACGTAATAGAAATAGGAACGATCCAAGAAAACTCAAAAATGCTTCTAAAGAATTAAAAACGAATCTAATATAGTCATCAGAAAAGCTGATAAATCCAATATTTTCATAATTTTGGATAAATTGAACTATAAAAAAAAAAACAAACTTTTGCACACTCGTGATGATTTTTCTGAATTTACTAAATTCAATAAGAACACCATTGAAACTCTAAAGAAATATGTTAATGAACGCATAACATCCAACAATGCTGTTGAAGTATCACTAAAAGTAATTAATTATTAGTAATTTTATAATAAAGAAGCTGGGATATCCATAACGACATATCATCTCTCAGATTCCATCATACATATACTAACAAAAATTCTCAATGACATTATTACTACCATATCCTCCAACTAACTATAACATTAAATACAGCCATGAATTTCTCTAAATACTTAAAAGCACAAAAGTAAAAACAAACAAAGACATTCTTGCATATGGCTTGACAAAGAGAAAATTTATTTACTAAGGAAACTATTGATATTAATTCCGTGTATAAAAATTATTTAATTCCACCTCTCGATGAATTCAACCCAATATTTTAAGAAATCTATTGCTTGCTTGCACTACTAGAGTTCCTTTTCATAGCCAGAATGGTACTATTTACACAAAAACTAACAGAGTAAGAATAGGAAAACATCTCGGGTCGTGCTTCATCAATTATTTTATGCCCTACGATGAGAACAAGGTTTTTACTAAAGTTATTAAACTCAAAATATACGATCGTTATGTAGACAATATATTTATTTTAACAGATAACAAAAAGGCAATGGAAAATCTGAAAACTACATTTCAACAAAATTCCGTTCTAAATTTTGCATCTGAATATAGTGAAAAAAAAAAAGCTCCCCTTCTTAGATTTTCTTAATAATACATTCAGTCTATAAAAAAAAACAAAAAAAAACAAACAAAAAAAAAACACTAGTAAAGATTCTTGCCATCTTAATTTCTCGAGTGAAGATTTTAATCTTAATTTCTTAGATACAGAATGGGTGTTATATCAAATTTCCTCAAGAGAGCGCACGAGAATTCATCCTCTCGCACGCTTTTCTTTAAAGAATTAAATAACGTGAAACAGACGCTTGTTAATAACGGATTTCCAAATCAATTGTTGGATTTCCATATTAGGCTTATTCTATCTAAGGTAGCTAATAGTAACGATGAGAACATGAAAAAAAAACAATAGCATTAATACTTTTTATAAAAATTAGGTGACTAATAATTACAAACAAAATGATATTAGAATTAATAACATTATAACAATTGCGCAAGACCATTAGGCAATAGCAAACAAATTAGACTAATTATTTATTACAAAAAACTTTAAAACCACCAGGCTTATAGTTAAAAATAATAATTCACCTCTTAGATAAAATTAAATAGAACACATGATATTTACGAATTTAAATGTCATTAAGGAATTGAGTTCTTCATCAATCAAAATACGTAAACAATTATATAGGTCACACTACCTATACGCTCCTTAGCAAGAAGGCTTACGCTACATCAACCAGACAATTGCTCAATTAGGTCTCATTTAAATACTTATAGAGACCTACTGAGCACTATTTGTAACATACTTGTTGATAATACAAATATAATAGTATCGTATTCATGTAAAAAGGCTAAAAATAATAGAAGCCTTATTAATAAAAGCAAAAAAAAAAAAAAAAAAAAAAAACCTCCGTAATATCAACTATGAACTTAGACACAATATGTAGACCGTGTTTTGAAAATGAAACATTAGACAAATGCATGTATACAACAATCTATTTCTAGTTAAGTGATAATATATTTCAACCTTGAAAATGGGTAAATGTATAGCGAAAGATCTCGTAAAAAACAACATTTGGACAGTTTTTGCATATTTTATGACCGAAAAGATTTGGACAGTTTGTGTATATTTTATCACCGAAAAGAAGAAAATTATAAAATCACATGAAAAATTATATATAAAAAAAAACTTAATCGAAGCTCCTTGTCTGTTAAATTTAATGAGACATGCATGAAAGAATGATAGGTGCCTAAACACACACACACACTCACACACACACACACATATACATATATATAAATATATATATATATATATATATATATATATATATATGTGTGTGTGTGTGTGCATAATGAAACTTGCATGAAAGAATGATAGCTGCCTAAACACACACACACACACACACACACACATACATACATATATATATATATATATATATATATATATATATATATATATATATATATATATTGAAGGAACAAGAAGAAGCCTATAAATATCATGGACTCAGCTTAGAGGCCAAGTATAGGGAATGCATCATACACACATGATGGAGAAAATAAATAAAGAATACTACAGTCATGTGCTTCTGGTGATAAATACTGAGTTGAATTCACAAAAAAGAATATCATAAACACCTTGACTGCGTCTGCGATGAAACACATTTTCACCATCCTTAATAGAACGCTAGCGGACATTAGCGAATGGATGCGAAAACGAGAAAGCTTCTTACTTGCTACCGCATGCATCATCCTACAAGTGATGTTGGACGTCTATATAAGTCCAGATCTGAAGGAAGCAGAAGATTAATTCAACTAGAACTGTCTTACAAATTCAAAACAGTCTGTCTTAAAATACCTGGAAAATATAGAAGAATCAATGATAATAAAACAAAATGCAATGTACCAAATGCAAAAACGATGACAAGTTAATCCTCCTCATGGTTAATACTCGGCCCGTACCACTCAAATTGATGCAGACAAATACCTCAGTAGCTCCGTAGATTAAAAGCTGAGACCGAACGTTTTATTCTTGCTTTACAGGACCAAAGCTTGCTAACTAGAATTTACCAAGTACACATACTGATAAAGTGTGTTAAAGCGAAATGAAGACTCTGTGATACATCCAGAAACATTTGACAATTTTGTATTAGGTTGGACGGTGATAGCACCCACTGAATATAAATCTCACCATGATAGAGCGGGACAATATCTGCACTGGAATATCTGCAACTTTTGCGGAAAGGAATCTGCAAAAAGCTGGTATAAACATCACCCAGTCCCTGTTACAGAGATGAGATCTTTCACAATTTTATGGGACTTTGCAATACACACAGACAGAACACTCAAAGCCAGTCGCTTAGATGTCGCTATCAAATGCAATAAAAATAGAATGTGTTTTTTTTATATTTACAATGGAAGTCCCTGTAGAGTTTAAGGTATCTTTGAAGATTATAAAAAAAAACAATCAAAATACATGGACCTTGAAAAAAATAATAAAAAAATAAATATGGAATATGAGATCAATAGTTCCAGTTGTATCTGGAGCCTCCCAATTGATTGGAATAATTTCCGTTAGAATTATTGAGGGGATTCCTAGTAGCCTATGCCTTAAAGAAATACAAAAAAATGTACTAACAATTAATTACAGATCTCATGTCACGAGGAGCTTTATCTATTTAAATGGTGTGCGATCTTTTATTTTTTTTTTACAAAAATGATCACTGCAAAATGTCATTTCTGACCTTAGGCGTCTGGCTGGAACATGGAAGGAAATATATATACAACAGAAATCAAAGAAAATGATGATGATGATGATAATAATAATAATAATAATAATAATAATCATAACAATAATAATAATAATAATAAAAATAATAATAAACCATATAAGACGGTATAGAAAGAGTTATACAATTAATTTTTATTACTATATATGTAACATTTAGTGGATGAACGTGTTTGTGTGTATTTCTCTATTTTGAAATTCTATATTTTCATCTACCTGTCTTTTTTACAAGAATATTCAATAAAGAATATGTCTCGTTCGGTAGGGTGGGAATCGTAGTGAACTGTGTAAATCACCTGGACGTGATTATCTAAACAACAATAAAGAGCAGACACAATTTGTAGAAAGTACGGATACAATTTCCGATCAACTACATCAATTCAAGAAAACCAAATAAAGAAAGAATGAACTGCCAACTCATGCATGCAACTGTAGCGGTGGTCGAAACTGTAAAGCTGAAGTCTAACATTTGCAAAATACCGGGATCTTTGTCAGCAGCTGAGAAGAATGTTGTTATAAGAACGAGAGAACCGTGTTTGTAATAGTTGTTGCATTTCCATCATTCCATCCATTCTAAAAATATATCAGTATATTAGATAAATTACAAATTCAGCGAAGAAATGGAAACGGTACGGGTCATAACACTGTTCGTGTCTGAGGGAATATTGAAGAATTGTTGTCACAGTATCCAGTAATAACCATCAAACACTATTTGAAATCTTAAATGCATGAAGTAACATAACTATTGTATCGATACTTAGAATTCTCAAAGTTAAATTCAACACATTAACAGCCGGAAAATGTAAACAAAATCCTCCGTTAGTTAGAAATCATTTTCTTTTAGTCGAATAAATGGATATTAACAAATATATGAAACTATACGATAGTCTCAACCTGCCATTTCACAGTTATGGAAGGAGGTTATTCCATAGAAGACAATGAGACATAAAATAGATCTCACTTAAATGGACACTAAGTAATTAGCCACATGAAACAATTACGAATTGATCATTCTTTTAAATAGCGGAGGATTTTACTCCAAAATTAAGAGGGAATATTTATACTGTAGGGAATGCAGAATCCCACCATTAAAAATGATGCAGAAACGGAAGCAATGCCTTAAAAGACTTGCTACACATTGAAAAAATGAAGTTAAAGGAAGACAAATATAGAGAATATAGAAAAGAAATAAAATAATGGGTTGGATTGAAAAATAGGAGAAATATTTCCGCAAACCTTAGACATAAAACTCAAAATTTGTAGAACAATAAGAAAGTAAGTTTTGTACATTGAAGGAAAATATATAATAGAGGTTTCAAGTTTTGTTATATTCAAGAGTATCTTGATAGCATTACATTTTATAGAATTCAAAACATTTTACAAATATCCGAATACAACTAGAAAAGAGTCAACTTTTACATAGATGACCTTGAATCATAAGCACAGAACAGTAAAAAAGAAGTGTAAACCTTCATTAAGAAGTGAACATCTTGGAAACATTGTAAAAGTATTGGACAAAAAAAAAATGCGATGCGTCAACGTTTTTCTGTTACATGCTAGAATCATAATACTGGAGAGCTTATCATAGAGAGAATATGAGAACGATAATATCTTGGACAACTGTGATTCGATAATCCAGGAGAAAATGGAGAAACCGTTAAGAAAGGCATAATCAAGAGAATAACAATAAATTTGAAAGGAAACTGAACAGAAAGACCTGCATTAAAAATAAAAATGCACGAGGAACATCAATAATGAGGCACTTGAAGCAATTGCTAAACTTGATTAATATGTAGATAAAGCCAAGAATTAATGGCAATGCACACAGTAATATACTTCAACGTATGGTTTTTATCTTTATATAAATTGAAAACAATTAGGTGTTAGTTTTCATTAGAATATTCACAAATGGAAGATGAACATATCTCCAACAGTGCAAATAAATATAGGAGTATATCAATTCTAACCACAAAATAACCGATAAAAATACAGTGGAATATTAAGAAATGCAACAAGTCAAAAATAGGGAAAATAAAGGAAAAATTACATATAAAAAGGACATTTCGTAAAGTAAACGTTCAGAACATATTTATGTTGTAAAAGAAGGAAATATTATTTCTTATCATTTCAACAATGATACAATATTAAAACACAACATAATACAATGGGAATAAACTTCGTTCCCAAGAGAAACAAATGGGACCTTAAACCGTTTCATAAATTATACAGGAAACTAACGTATACAAGAATAAAACCATAACATAAGGCAAACAAAAATAATTCTCGTCTTCAAACAGATAAGGCTTTCTAACAAAATAAAATGTAACATACTGAAGAATTTATGATTTGATATATAACAATAATAGTTACTATTTAGTTCTGATTTGAGAGGGTTCCAATAATAACTGATGATCTAGTAACCGGACATCATAATATAAAATGGACGGAAGTAATGTAGGGTCTTTGAATTAGATGATCATCTATCCTTTCTGAAGATAAAAATATGAAGAAGTATTCCGACTATTTACGCAATTTTACGATGATGCTCTGAAAAGATTTCGGTGTGAATAATTTTTCCAGAATTCTTATTTGATGACCAAACACCAAAATTCTTAATTTTGGAAAGTAAGTAGAAATCGAATGGTAACTGCCATATATTTGGCGTAAGACATAAAAAAATGAAAATGAAATCAATTATGATTCAAATGATTTATATCAATAGATTAATGAGTATTTAATGGGCATTAGAATATTTCAGTGAATGGCAGATTAAATGCAACACGACCAAAAAGTACGAAGGTAGAGGAAGAATTGAAGAAATTCTAAATAAGCTAATAATAAAAGTAATGTAGTGAAACCCATCGTAAATAAAGAAATAAAGTAAATAAATAGTGGAAGAAATTAACGGAATGCTTACTTTTATAGATGTTTGTTCTAACCATATCCATAATTGTTTTGTATACGGTTATAATTATTTTGATACTGTTAATATTGTATACATTGTTATAATTGATATTAAGTAGTAAGTAAGCAGTTTGTTTATTTTATCTAGTTTATTGTTATTGTAATTGTTGTAAATATCTTTTTGTATTTGCATATATTGTATGCATTTCTCTAAGCGATGGAGATGACATACCGTTGGTTATTAGAAAAACAAACATGACAATAATAATTTTGAAGTAGTTATATCAATATAAAATAAAATGTCACAATTGTTTCTTACAATGAACTAGGGAAACTTGTATGGGAAAAATACATCTATTAAAAGAAAATGGGTGCAATACCCAGAAATTTATGAAATGCATTAGTCATACATAGAAAGAAATACAATCACGGCATTCTGTAGAACCAGTTTGAAAAAGTAACCTACTTAGACACACAGGGTCGCTATTGAATCTTTCCGAAATATAAAACTGTACCACAGATATTTTTTAATCATCCTCTTTCCTAAAGAAATGTACTTTTCCATGATCACATACCTGAAAAAAAAATATATATTTAAAAAAACAAAAAAAAAAAACAAAAAACAAACGATAAATAAAAACGCACTTATTATTTAAAATATGTAATACATACATTAATCGTAAATTAAAATAACATAAATAATATTTATGGTATAAAAACAAACTATTCAAAAATAACAATATTTTCTCACATTCCGTTATGCGACTTTAAATTTCATCGCATTCTCATCGGCTTCTGGAGAAAAAAAAATTCTGCTGCACCAGTCTCATCTTCTTCAATATATATATATATATATATATATATATATATATATATATATATATATATATATATATATGATCGATTCTCCCGTCGAGATTCGACGTATGAGGGTCAAGCAGATCAGTTTCCAGGAAACCGACAGCCCAACACCGGCACATGAGATTTGATTATAGTGGTGAAGGCCTCGTGCAGGACCAACCACACTTTTTGGAGGGACGAATACAAAGACCTGGTGCACCGAATGCCACAAGGTTCCCAAACCACCCTCCGCAGGTTTTGAATTCAGAGTTGTCCTTCTCCTAGACCAGTTGCCATCCAAGGCTATAGAACCCAGTCTGTCCTGCTATTTTACCCATAGCTGGAGGGAGAAGAAGAGGATTCATACCTTTCCCAAGGGTATTAGCACGTAAGTGAATGTAATATATATATATATATATATATATATATATATATATATATATATATATATATATATATATATATATGTATGGAAGTAACCGGGAAAAGCGAATTTGATCAAAGTAAAAAAGAAATAACATACACTTTCTCCATTGATTCCCTAAAGGTACAATTGCGAAAAAGGATTCTTTTAGAAAAAAATTTAATTGACTCATTCATAAATATCTTTTCAATTTTTTATAACCAGAATTTCGTCTGGCATTCCTTATTTTACAGACGATATTGGACAGTTATACATATTTGTCAATACACGCTTGAAGAAACTCACATTGAAATTTTAGCCGTCTTATACGTGCCTTGGGTGATAATAATTTATCAAAAGTGAGGATAAATTCAGATTCATACATCCGCTTTAAATATTTAAATAAGTTTTTTTGTGAGACAATAATAGCTAGTAAAAAGCAAAATTTATTAGGTTGGTGCAAAAATAATGACGTAATAATGTCGTTTTTGACGTATTTTTTAACGTCAAAAAACGACATTGTTACGTCATTATTTTTGCACCAACCTAATATCAGGATTGTTTAAGTTGGCTAATCAATTGAATGTGGTGTTAAAAATTGTCTACATCTATGCAGGCAAAATTAAATTACTTAATTCGTAAACGATTTGGATGCAATGAGGAACCTACTGCAGAAGGAATTATCTTTAATTTTTCATCTTATGTGCCTTCCCAGCTGGAAACTCGTATCTTGGCTCATGGTTTAGATTTTTGTTTTCCGTTTTCGATGCCTGACTCTGTGAATTTTTTTTCGGAAGTTTTATATGCACAGGTTTGTAGACTTGTCCTTCTCTCTGTTGAATCTCTTAGCCAATTTAAGACTAAACTCAATAGTTATGTCCATTCTTATGCTGGTTCCTCCGTTTCTTCATCAGAGTCCAAATGGGGAGAACAGCACCGCCGTGTAATTAAACATTTTAAAAATAATTATAACCTGGTTATTACTAAACCTGATAAATGTGTTGGTGTTGTTCTACTGGACTATTAGGATTATGTTTCTAAGATGGACAATATTGTTAGTGATACACCAAAGTTCTTAAAATTAGGTCCAGTTGAGACTCATGATCGTACTGCCTCTATTGAATCGAAAATTTCAAAGGCAACTGTGAAATTGGGTCAAGAGTGATTTACTCTCCTCTGAAATTTCAGATTTAATTAGACCCACTGGGTCCATTCGTCCCCGTTTGTATGGGTTACCTAAAATCCATAATGAGGGAGTTCATTTACGACCCATTCTGTCCATGATTGGGTCTTCGCAGTTTTGTCGCACTTTAGTACATATTGCATTAAATATTCCTTCTCCTTAGTGAAAATTATACGTAGTCCTTCTACTTATGGTGGGTTCGTGTGTTCGTTTGATATCTTCACCTTGTTTACCTGTCTGAGACTCTGTGTTCCCCTGTCTGAGACTATTGAGATGTGTTGCGATATATTGTATCGTACCTCTTTGTCTCCTCAGGATTTTCATGAAGGTGTATTTGTGGAGCTTATGATGTTCGCTACTTAACGGGGTAGCTATGGGTTCGCATTTGGGTCCACGGCGAATATATATGTCGGTTTTTATGAGGCTTTCTTATTTTCTTGTTTTGGTCGCCCTCTTATGTATCATCGTTATGTGGATGATACCTTCTGCCACTTTAATAATGTGGCTGAAGCTGACAAGTTTCTCACCAAATTAAACTATGTCCATCTCTCTCTTAAGTTCATGGTAGAAAATGAGTCCAATTCTTGTCTTTCCTTTTTGGATGTTCTTGTTCATAGCATCATTGCAAGTTTGAGACTTCCGTATTTAGGAAGGCTACTTTCACGGAACTTTATACTCTTTTCGTCCCAGACAACGAAAGGTTAATTTTATTAAGGCCTTAATTCATAGGGCACTTACGATATGTTTTGATGGCATTCTCTGCGGTGAAATTGAGTTTTTTAGAATGACACTTTCAAAAAACGGATATCCTTTTAATGTTTTAGACCCCGTTATCCATGATGTCATTAGTAAATTTCATAGGTTTAAGCAGCATTTTGTTCATAAATGTCCAGTTTATCTGCGTCTTCCCTATATTGATACAGAGGGTGAGATTTTATCTAGACGAATTTCACGTATGATCAATAGCTGTTATTTTTCAGTGAATGTTAAGGTGATATTTATTACCCGTCCTGTTTTCTCTTCCATTCGTAAGGACGTCCGCACCAAATCATGTTAATTCAGTGATTTACCAATATAAGTGTAGCTGTGGACTCGGCTACATAGGGAGGACGTCCCAGCGTTTGGATTCGAGAATAAAATAACACTTATCCCCCAGGTTTTTGAATCCCGCTGCCAGGAAGAGCCAACTAACCAATACTTGTGGCTCTGCTATTGCTGAGCATGTAATAAAATAGCAGGAAATATGTGATTAATTTTAGTGCACACCGTTTGTTGACGAGTCGTTTTCATTTTTTACGTTTGTCATGCTAAAGTTTAACCGAGCGAGAATTTGAAGTAACTTTCGATTATCATTAAGTTAAGTCTTTTATTTTCGTTTTTCTTTCTGTTATTTTGTGAAATTTTTGACTTTCAGTTTATTACTTTCATTTTTTCTTTTTTTTCTTTTAACATATATTTGCGTTTATTTTTCGTTTGTGTAATCTTTTAAATTTATTTTGTACATTTCTGTCTTTTTCGACGTTTATTTTGTTTTTGCCAAGTTTGAAATTTTAAATTTATTTTGTACATTTTCTTTTGTTTACTTTTGTTACCATTACGCGACCTCTAAGTCGCAAGACTTTATTCAGTCGCAAAACTTTATTCAGGTTATTAAAAAAAAAAAAAGAGAGAAAAAGAAAAAAAAGCATAGATTTATTTTTGGCCTCGCCGTCATGGCCGACGGTTCGGAGGCAAAAACAATGACAGAGCCAAATACAGTGACGCCGGAAAAAAAACGGCCTGGACTGAAAAATTACCAAAAAAGGACTCAGTATATTATAATGATTTAAGAACGAAATATGATAAATATGTGAATGGGAACGAGTTGCTAACCATACAGGAAGCAATAGATGCTGTCAAAACAAGAACCATTTCCCTGCTAACCTCCGATGTACGAACTCGAAAACTTGTTGGCGTCAGCAGGGAAACAATGGAAGAGACACTGAAAAGCCTGCAGATTGGACTGAATACTAGCAGGGAGGTCCAACGCATTATGGGACATTCTTCTGGCAACAGAAGAAACTAAAAGGTTGCCTGGAAGCACCTTAACAACAAAGTAAGACCGTTTACAGACTGAATA
Source organism: Acanthosepion lycidas (assembly GCA_963932145.1). Lineage (NCBI taxonomy): Eukaryota > Metazoa > Mollusca > Cephalopoda > Sepiida > Sepiidae > Acanthosepion > Acanthosepion lycidas. Next base: position 70,939,054 of record OZ010577.1, read on the forward strand.
TATGGGAACGAGACGAAAGAAAATAACGGTTCACGGAGACCCCGTCGACATTAGTGAGGACAGACTGCCCTTTTTGCCCTATATGGATCTGTCGAGGAAGTATCGGCTATTCGAACAACAACAACAACGACAACAAAAACAGCAACAAAAACAACAAAAGAAACCCAACAAACAGCCAAAAGATCTGACTCCTAAAAAGCAAGACAGCCCAGAAAGACAACGACAACGCAATGAGATAGAAATGGAAGTGGATAAAATGCCTCCACTCCCCGGGCGTCATCAGTTAAGAGAGGTAGGGAGGAGGTAGAGGAAGAGGAAATCAAAATCAAAACCACTTCGCACGTAGTAGGGGTGATAGGGTCATTGACAAAACCAGGTCGCTATCCGTCATTGTTTCCCCTAAAGAAGCAGAAGTTGTAACCAAAGCAAGGAGCTTTCTCCCCTTCTTGTGTTCCATCCCCCTCTCCCTCTTATTCTCCAATTAGTTCACTATCCACACCTCCTCACACGTCCACCTCTTCCCCTCCCCCACCCAGGAAAAAGAAAAAGAAGAAAAAGCTGTTCGCAGGTCCGGACACGATCTGCAGGGTAGACAGGGACGATTTTAAGAGGTGCCTGTCTAGCCAGAAAAAAGACAAAATTGGAATTGCTATTTAGAATGAGCAAAGTAGACGGAAAGAACATCAAGGATCCCCGCATCTTCCCCAGTGTCCCAGGTGGAATCAACTGTATAAGAGATACAGGGACATATTTAAAATTGTGGGACCATTTAGATGAAGCTAAAGAAGCATTCCCAAACATCCGAATAGTGGAGAAAGGGTCTCCGTACCAAAAAAAAAAAAAAAAAACAAAGCTAAAAAAGCTTACACAGTGTTGTGCTGGGAGTATCGTTTTGATCGCTCTCTCACTATATAGGTGTCTAAAACTAACGTATCCCACGGATATCGGCGGAATTGTCCTGGAAGGACGGATGACGTCAGAGATGAGTGTAGGGAGCCTTGGACAATCCGTCGGGGTTCTCAAAAATGAAGATTCCCGCACTTGTATGTGAATAGGTGAATTGTATTTTTTCTATCGTTTCAGATTTAAAAGATGTCAATCAAGTTAACAACTCTGAATGGGAAGGGCTTGTGGGAACGGGGTAAGGCAGCCCGGCTGCTCCGTGATCTCTTGTCTTTCGGCGTGGATGTCGCCGCGATCGAAGAGACCCACTTTGTTTGCAACGTCAAAGTGTGTGTGCTGTCTAGCGACTTTGTTGTTTATTCAGCATATGGAAACAGGTATGCCAGAGGAGTTTCTTTGCTGGTAAAGCGTACTCTTGATGCGAAGGTGGACCTTGTGTATACCGATGCCGAGGGCCGGTTGATCGTGGCCGATATTACCGTGAAAAGTGGTTCGTTTCGGGTCGTTGCGGTTTATGCCGCCAATGAACAGGAGGCGCGCGGCAGTATCAAGTACAATTCAACCATCCAGACCGGGCGACTTGCGTCTACCGAACTTCTTTAATGCTGCGTAGACCTCACAGTCCGTGATCTCTCTCTCGCTCCTTGCTAAAGCGGCTCTCGAAATGCCGCCGAAACGCCTCGCACATGTCGTCAGTGGCCCAAAGAGTATGCCGTTCTGGGGTTTTGAATTCACGAATGTAACGATCGGAACATGGATCTCTTCCTTGTGCAAATCTGCGCCGATGTTCACAGCTTCGGAAGATATCTTGCTTAACCTATGTCTAATTACCTGGTCTGTGTAGAGCTCGCTGTTCAAATACTCCACGGCCTCCCTAGCTAAAGCTATCTCTAGGCAATCCCCTCCAGCCACCGCCCTGGAAAGACTAGCCTTAAGCGTCTTCAGCTTATCCGCTCTATCTAGGGCGAGTCGTTTGCTGAAATCCGTGGTGAAAGACCTAATTCTACACTTAAGTCTATCCCACCACTTATTCTCGCTAATCGCCCCCACTAGCTCCCGGTGCACTAAGCTAGTTAGTTGCTCCTGGAGTCCCCGCTGTCCAGTAAGGACAGATTGAACTTCCAGTATCCAGCCATTCTACGATCTAACGCTATCCTGGCACAAACGAGTTTGTGATCCGAATAGACTACACAGTGAAACGTGATTCTCTACGTGAGCAGCTTGACTTGTCGGAGGGGGAGTTTCGCTCTTTCTGGTCTTGGGCGCCAGCGGCCAATTATCTCAGTAACCCTAAGTTTTCGCTTACCTGGCGATTGGCTGTCTCTCAATGACAAGGTCTTCATATGGGGCTTGGGGGATTTGCCAGAGTGCGAACGGTGTGGCCTTGGTTTAGAAGAAACGGCTTCGCATGCCTTCTACTATTGTCCCCGGGTCCACCCCTTATGGGACCATATCGGCGAGTTGACGGCTCGTCTCGCTCCCGAAAAGCTCGTGCTCATTGATCGCGCATACGTGTGTGACAATGTGTCTCCCCCGCATACCGGGGTGAAACGAATGGTACTTCTGACGCTGCTGGCCACGTCACGAATGGTGATTTGGACGATACGACGGGAGGATCAGCTCAAGATGAAGATTAGAACTGATAGAAAACGCTTGCATTCAACAGTCTTTAGCGAAAGGTGGGTGACTGAAACGAGCTTAGTTCGTTTGAACGGGGTTAGCCTTGATTTTCTCTTTTAGGTGAGCCTACTTCACATCGGGGTTGTTTCCTGTGGAGACTTTCCCTTGGTTAGGTTAGACAAGCTTTGTGTACCTAGTTAATGTGAGTAAATGTTGTTCCTTAGCTTCTGTTCCCTGCAGATTCTTTGGT
>OZ010577.1:70946826-70996826 GCA_963932145.1 Acanthosepion lycidas
CACCGGCCAACTTGCAGAATGATATTCTATCTGTTCTTATTTTTATTGAAGGCTTATTATTATATGCCTGTCTTCTTTTCTCAGTATGTGTATATTCTTAGTATTTTTATATTTTATATCGATATTGACTTGCGTTTAATTTCGAGTTGTTTTTCGCTGGTTCGTGATAATTTCTCTGCGCCAATCATAAGAATTAGCGATAATATTTATTTCTACTTTTAAATTATAGCTAAAAGCATTGAAGTTGTTTTGAAGTAGCGAACCGAACGCATTTCATTCGTGAGCGAAATCAGCGAATATATACTCGGAGCAAAAAGATGATTATCAAAAACAAAATATATCCATGCCTATTGTTCGCCTATTCGTAGAACACAGACACGCACACGCACAAATGTATATCTATTCACCGGTTATTAAAGTAAAACTCTCTAATCATCGACACATCAACACGTACAAAAATATAACAGACATAAACAGACAATAAGCAAATATATTGCAACATATATGAGTAACAAACGAGAACTATAAACAAAGACATTTACCATATGTAATCTTAATCTTATTTTATCTTACTAAAATCCTTATTTATGCCAATATTGTAGACATTACCAAAGAAGCGTCTGAAAATTGATAGGTGAAAATTTAAAATGATTATAACAGGTAAGACATGTGCACATGCATGACCTTAAAAAAAAAAAACACCGATCAGTGTTGATTATTTCAAATATTTATTATATAGATCAATTGAAATCTCTTTTTTTAGCACTCACATACACATCTACCGCAAGAAAACATACAGCTCTGGAAAGGTAATTTATTTTATTACCCCTCTTATGCTAACAAAAATGGGCAAGAAATTTTATTACACACAGCACTTTCATTAGAACCAGAAGAAAGGCACTTTCATTAGAACCAGAAGAAAGGCACTTTCATTAGAACCAGAAGAAACCAAACATAACAGACGTTGACGTGACGCATAAAAATCATTTCCACAGTCTCAGTTATCTCGAAACACACACACACACACTCACACACACACACACACACACACACATATATATATATATATATATATATATATATATATATATGAAATGCATATTAAAACGCATATAAATATTTGAAATGCATAGAAAATTTTTTTTATAATTGGTTCTTCTTATGAGGCTGTCAAGCTTTGTGATATTGACCTATAATGTCCCGTATACGGTATAAGTATATTCTAATTTGGAATCAAATCATCCCTGATTTTCACTATGTAGACATCAAAAGTGCTAGCCATGATTAACTACCTTGTTCTACTGCATAAAGAGAACAAAAAATATGAACTTTCGACAGATTATTCTGGATTTTACAACAATTAAAAAATACAAAAAAATAATCAGAGATATCCTCCGATTCATCTTGGTGTTAAAACGGATCTGTTGGTCACTCGCACAACTGCTTTCCACGCATAATATATCAAGAAGATTGCAGTCTGGGGAGTTAGGTGGCCCAATGTAAGAGGTGATGAGGTCACAAAAATTGTCTTACAGCCATGATTGGGTTCTCCTGCTTCTAAGGCCTGTCGCAGATTCCTATTGTCAGACACAGAATCTTCCAAATGTCACCCACTTGCCCCAGGGTAGTACTATCTCCACAAGGCACTTGATGTAGTTCACCTCGTTGAGTCTGTTTTTTTTTGGAAAGATACAGGGAGGAATAACATCGCTATCACTAGTGATCACTCCAAACACCATGATGTTGACTAGATATGAGGAGGGACTCAAAAATAACCGGAATTGTGTCGTATAATTTTATTCATTTATTGTTGCATGTTTATATTCTTAGTACCTTCAACGTATTCTCAATTTGAAGCAATGCACCGGTCCAGACGTGTTTTCCACTATTCAAAACACTCCTGGAACTCTTGTGAAGTTATGTTTTTTAATGACTCCGTCGTTTTCTTCTTAACCTCTTCCGCCACTGCATAAGGTTATCCTTTGAGTACTTTCTTCATTCGGGCGAACACAAGTCGCAGGTGGGGGGGAGATCGGTTGAATAAGGCGGGTGGGGAAGTAGTGTCATGCCATTCTTGGTCAGTGTGCGGTGGCGCATTGTCGTGATGCAACCACCACCTTCCACTTTGCCACAGCTCAGGGCGATTTCGTCTCAACATGTCTCGCAAACGCTTGTGGACTTCCAAGTAAAAAGCCTGGTAAACAGTTTAACCAGGAGGGACAAATTCTTTGTGGTGAATTCCTTTCACATCAAAGAAACAAAACAGCATCTTCTTGACATTGGACTTCTCTTGACGCGGTTTTGGGGTCGTGGTTTCCTTGGATGCTCTCACGGACTTAATTGCTGCTTCGTTTCCGTGTCGTAGCCATAAAACCAGCTTTCGTCACCAGTGATGACCTTCTAAAAATGCTCTGGATGAACTTCCAACTGTTCTTTTAGTTTCTGACAGGCATCATTTCAGCTATGCGAAAAATAAACAAAAAATCGTGAAGGACTTCAAAACAAAGATGATCCCCAGAGCCGTACCTCTTCCCAAGATGAAAACAGCACAATGATGCCTGAGGATTGCCTCAAGTGGCATTTAGCGGTTGAAACCTGAACTACTAAGGGCTTGTTAAAAAAAAAAAAAAAAGAGGGATTCCGTTTACTTTTGTGTCCCCCCTCGTATATCATCCAGCTCTTTCTGAATCTTCTGCACTATCCTCAAATTGACACGCAAACATAGTGAAATGTTCGTTTTGGACATTCCGGCATGTATGCCATGCAGTACAGCATGGCTTTTCCACGTGCCTGGCGTAGTGAATTGCATCATGTTATTTTTTTTTCTCACAGACGGTGTCCTACTAATCCTACTGTAATGTGCAGTTCACAAAATCAAAAGCAAACAACGCGCATGCTTGAAATTAAAAAGATATAATAGCGACAATTTACCCATCGCCCCCTGTATAATGACATGCTTAAATTCATTTGTAACATCCATGCAAAAATAATGGTAGGAGACGTCATTATACCTTGACTTCATCAAAACAGCAGAACGATAAATGTTGTCCGCATTCATCTTCTTTGTGTTAACATCAACTATATATTACAATTTCGATAGATTATATCTATCCAGTATTATATATTTATCTACCTTGAAAATATTCACATATGATTCTGAATTTCAAATATTTTCTTTTAATCAAGCAGAATAATTCTAGTACGTATGTAAGTATTTAAAATTTTATATTCATATTATGAACTCAAATTACATAGTGTAAACATTCATTAAAATGAATGTAATTTGATGTATCAACATAAATTATATTTTTTATGAATACGTATATTCAAATATACTTAATGATGAATAAAATTATATGCAATGCAAAAATATCATAGATAATGAAAATGTTTCATTGATATTTTCCATACAATATGAAATGAGACTGATACTTTGATATATCAATTCCATTCTGATATTGATTTATATCTCCGAATGGACGGAATATATCACAAACGAAGAAAAAGAAACGCATTCTACACTGTTTATATGCTTTTATTATACATGATCATCGCTTATGTTGAAGTAGTTTTGAACAATAATTATATTATACGTGGTAAGGACTTACACTCATCTTAAATAATCGTAGGCAGCTATATTCAAACATCATGTTGCACATAAACTGATATCCGATATTGATATTATCAGGCATATTCACACCCACGCCTCAGACGTTTGACTTGAAAAAGACGTCAGCCATGAAATCCATAAGCAAATTGCGATCAGATTTAAAAGCGGTGGGCGAAAAAGAATCGATGTGTTTAACAACGACAACAACAACAACAATAAAAAATAATAATAATAGTAATAATAATAATAATAATAATAATAATAATAATACCAACACTCGATGGTAATGTTGATGATGACGGCAAGAATGATGTGATAAAAATGGAGGCGGATTATATTGAGAGATGGAGATACGTGATGTGGTTGAGATATTGTGATGTATGTTCAAAGAAACAGAACATTTGAAATGTATAAAATCAAAAAGGATAAATATAATTAGTTGGAAATAGGAATTGTTTAAGTTTGTTGCCATTGAAGAAGAAGAAGAAAATGGTGATAAGGATGATGATGATGATATAAAAAAATATATATATATGATATAAAAAAATATATAGAAAATTAAGGTGAGGATGATAAGTAAATTGGCGATAATGATAAGGATATAGACTATAATTCAACATATAAACTCGACGAGGATTATAAAGTAGATAATACAAAAAAAATAATCAAGCGAGGAAGGAAACAAAAAAAAAAAGAAGAAAAAAAAAAGAAATATATCAAAGAAGGATGTGGATAAATAATAGAAACGTTGAAGACATGAAATGAGTAGAAGGATGAGTTTAAAATAATCATAGTTTAGAGATTGATGATGAATAAGAGGAAAATGAAAAAAAAAACGTGACAAATATAATTGATTAGAATAACTAATGGCGTCCCATAGAGAAGGAAATACAAGGAATTTACTTTGAGTTAAGACAGCATCAAAACAGAACAACCGGGAAAAAAATTAGAAATATTTTTTGTGAAAAAAATACCAAATGATCAGTTAAAATGTCCTGCCATTGGAATTTTGCAAAAGAAAGAAAGTACATAATATGGCAATGAGCCCCAGAAAAATTGAAATGAAAAGTAAATACGCCTGTAACTATTACATAAGGGGAAAGACAAATATTTAATGTTTTAAAAAAAATTAAGAAACGAAAGAAAAACAGCGAATAAATAAGAAGCAGCGGCAGAAGCAGCAGAAAACGAATATGAAGGTGAACATAAAATAAAAAAGAAGAAAGAAAAAAATGTAGGCAAGTGTCTTACGCGGTTTGGTTATATGCAAATCAATTCTTCAGCGAACCGTAACAAAAGAGTTAAGAATGAATGAACGAACAGGCGATGGCGGAACAAGTAAACAAAGCACAAGAAAAGGCGGGAAAGAAAGATAGCAACACTGTGCAAAGCTCATTAAATAAGACATGCGTTAGACGCAATATCTCAGGAATGGAATGAAATATAGATTGATTATATTGACTCATTTTGTAGAATGAATCAATGGGATGGCGGGGATGATTAGAACAAAAGTCAATCAGAAGAAGATAGGTGAATTAGACGGTTAGAAAGAAGGAAGGTCAACCTGAGAAACAGGTTAGGTTCAGCATTTCGAATGCAGAGTCAATTAGTGTTACCCTATGAGGAAATTCCTTGAACAAAACAGTCTGATTGGGTGGATTGCTTTGCAATCAGCAGGATAAAGTACAAAATATATAACATATACACTACTCCCATTCAGATATGAACATTTTACACACACACACATACACACACACACATATGTATATGTATGTGTGTGTGTGTGTGTGTGGTGCTTAGAATTTCAGATATTCATCGGGGAAGATTAGAGAATATACAATCTTTCACCAAACTTCAGATACAGATGTGTCGAGATAGGAATCATCATTACTTGATTACACTAAAGAGATCTTCAAATCAAATATTGCTACTACTTCTGTGGGCACTCTATTTAGGTTATTAATGGTTTAAGGAAACAGGCATTTCATTTATTGTCTTTCTACATTTCCCTTTGTTTTGGTGCCTCAGTAAATGCTTTTATATTTATGTTATCGGATTTATTTAGTCGTTTTGTATTTAATGTGTAGATGTTGGTAGCGTAGTAAGGATTTTATTTTGAAAGGATTTTTCATACTTTAATGGCATCAGAATAGAGACTTTTCACAAATCGGCTGAGTCGAACGATTTGCAGCAGCCCTACACCCCCATATATATATATATATATATATATATATATATATATATATATATATATATATATAATAGTTTTGATTAAAAGAATTAGAAGATAAACTATTCCTAAGTAACGCACCTTTCTAAGCACTAAAATCAAAATTTGCAAATTGCGTTGGAATTCCCGTCCAGACAGATTACCGTTCACATATCACGGATAATTCAAGAAATGCACTGACAAATGTCTCCTCGTCATCTCCTAATGTTTGATTGATTGAATATTGATTTTGCCACACATGAACAATGTATGATTCATTAAATTGAGAAATCGTCCCATGCTCGAGTGAGTATGTACAATAAAACCTTTTGTCACCTTTTTCGACTTAGTGTGTGAAACACTTGAGAGATAATTTTTAGTAGAAAAAAAAATATGAAAAAGAAAATGTGATCCCAAGCACACTCTACAGACTTTGTCAGTTGGATATTTAGTTAGGTTTAGATTTGGTTGAAGAAAAACAGAAAAACAAAATACAAATTGTTGGAAAGAAGAAAATAGCAATTAGAGAAAAGAGATAAAATATACGGGAAAAAAGCTTTAAAATAAATAATAATAATAATAATAATAATAATAATAATAATAATAATAATAATAATAATGATGATGAAAATAAGAAAAGAAAAGTTAAAATACATTAAAGATGTCAGAACAGTGAATTGCATAAGAAATCGGTCAAGTAGTATGCATATATGTATGGAAATATGTGCACATATAGCCTTGTATTTACATGGAATTAACATTATCATATGGGTGTGCACTTGTTTGTCTCCCTGTGTATGTACCACTCACTAGCTGACTAAGTGTCTTATGTGTGTAGAGTTCATGTATGGATAATATTTTCTCTCCTCCCCCACTGATTTCTTTTGGCATTTCAAAATTTAATTCCATTAGCTCAGAGAAAAATCTCCTCATCTCGGTAAAATGTATTTGGATATAAAGGTCATGCTTTTCTTTTTACATTTATCGTTTAGCTAACACATCGCATTAAAAACTGTTGAGGTTAGCCGCAGAGATTGTAATTGTCGGTCGTATACATTAACGAATTTATTTTGCAGCGAGCACTTCACTTAACATTTAATGTCAGACTTTCTTTAAACTCAATTCCTCTTACCTTGAAAGAGCCTCCTGTACATATTTGGATACCATTTAGAAAAGATATACTTAGTATATTAACTGTATTTTTGTCTGTGTCTGAGTGTGCGTAATTTATATTTATAACATCCTACAAGAATTACTAAAGGATGTAGTGAAGGAAAGCAAGAAGAAAAGACTAAATATAAAAGCAACAATGCCTGATTGTTATAAAAAGATATAGCCTAACATGCAATTTCCAAATTGGTTATACCAAAAGCAAACTCGCGCAACAATTTCCATATCTGGGAACTGTTTTAACAGAAGCCGAAAAGTGCGACACTGAAATCCGACGGTATATTGGGATAGCGAAAGATGCCTTCCACAATCTACGCAATGCATTAAAAAGCAGGAGAACTCCGTTAGAAAAAACACGATCGTACTGAACTGTTATGTAATATCAGTCCTGTATAGCAGTGAATGTCATCATAGATGAAGAAGGGACTTGGACCAACATAAATATGTTTCTAAAGGAGGATGCTGGGAATACTATGGACAGAACATCTGAGCAGCGACAAAGCTTTATAGAAAATGGACACTTATACTTAAAATCAGAAAGAGATAGCTGAAATTCGCAGGGAACATAGTGAGGAAATAGGTCTTGGAATCTACTTGGAGACAGATTGGAGACAAGAGGCACAGAGGAAAACAATGCATAACCTTTCTAGCTAGTTTCTATAAATGTATGACTGAACAAGGTTTAGTAGCGATAACAAAAAGAAAAAAAATACTAAGAGTTAAGAAGGATAAGAAACTGTGAAAAGCCATAGTCACCAGCTTCCTGAAAGGACACAGCACGTAGAAGAAAAATAACATAAATACTAGTTGTGTATTTTGTCAGCTCTATTTGAGTTTTTCACAAATTCTTAGTCATTTGTCTAACGTTTATACTATTAATGATAGGTACAATATTCAAGTAAATGTTACTATGAATATTAAGATAAAATACCAACAATGATTTGAGAACTGGCGATAACTATTTACGTGAAGCACTGTAATACGATTAAAAAATAAATTTTAGCGATAAAATATATTTCCATAAAATATAAATCTTATATTCACTGGTAATGATAAAATCTCGAATTATTTTCTGAATACACTTTAAATTATTTATATGGTTTACTTATATCTTGAGAAGCCATTTCTTAATTATATCTAATATAATATAAAAATAAGGTAAAACTATCAAATGAACAATTTTCTATTTATAGAGATTTCCTAAATTGAAAAGAATAATTGTTTCTTTAAAACAGCATAGAAAATTGCTGGCAAAATAAAATATCTGTTTATCTTAAAAAAAAATACTATATAAGCAAAGGGAAAAAAAAACATGTTTTATATTTTATTGATTTTAGCGGTTATTTATTATTGTATACATAATCATATGTCTCATATTGCTTCATATAAAATTTCTGAAAAAATGTAATTTGATAAAAATATAAAAAAAACAAAAAAAAATGTTGCACATTGTGACGGGTATTAAAAGCAGATAAGCTAAACACGCATATACGCTCATATGAAGGTTAATTTCCGCCTAGCAACAGAATAAAGATTACGTGAAGTCTTATGACATTTTGGGAAGGCAGGTCAAAAAGGTCGACTGACCCAATTAACCATAAGGGAAAATGTCTAGAAGCTAGAGAGGGCACGGAAGTAAGTTAGAATTCGCGCCCAAAACCTCAGACACGTGACAGTCAAAGATTCACTCGAGGATCAGTTGTTCTCTGGCGCTAGTGGTTCACGAACGGAAAGATAAGACGCATTTGATAGTGATGACTTATCCAGTTCGATCCAGGCAACTCCGGACAGAAATATAAAGAAATATTCCAGTTCGAGAATCCCAATTTGAAGACGCAGATAAAGATATATGCTGGTGATTCAACCTGCATAAAGAAAGTGTACATCCCTGTTGCAAGTCGAGCCGTTTACAGAAGAAAGGAAGGAAAGAAAAAGATGAAACAAAGAGAAAAGAAAGTGTATAACTCTATTACAGACTATTACACACTGGCAGTGTGTGAAATTGTGTTTGTGCCGAGAATAGGAAAGAAAGGACATTGATATAAAAAAAAGAGAGAACTGAATACAAAAGATAAGTAATCACATTTTGGACCCGTAGTAGAAAAGATATACACTCACACATGAATATTATGTTTTTTTTCGCAAACACATTTCCACATGTAAAACAACAATTGTAACTCCTCTCCCATCTTTTTTTGTGTATGTGTGTTGGCTTCTGCATTCAATTCATAGTAATTTATACTTGTATTATATATGTTCGGGTTCAGTTGAATCCATTTGGTGTTCAGCGAATTTGATATCCCAAAATAAGTTCGAGATCCGATCGTCGGATGTTTTAACTCATACTTATCTGTTTGTTTATTTCTGATATATGTATATTTGTATATATTAAAATTATTTATCAATTTACCTTATAGCTCATCCTTGTATTGTGGATCAGTACTCGTGTTGAAAACGAAGCGGACCTGGGAAAGATTATGTTTTCGATTATCCCAATCGAACAGTGGTCTTAGAAATATTTTTGTTTACCAATTGTCCACTTTCATGATCTGAGAGAGATAGCTTGTATCTCTCCACAGGTGTGAGAGTGTATATATCTCCTAGTCGGCGTATGATCGCCCTATAACCCATTCGTCGACTGGGGCATATGACACACATATAGACATAGTCCAATTATATCATCTGCTAATTTTATATTAGCATGTAAAATAAAAGAATAAATGGAAATGAAAGAGAAGTAAGTTTGATTTTAGACAGACTTTTCCCAAAGGGATAAATTGTCAAGGGATTGTTTGGTTCATGGGCATAAGTTAATGGCATTTGTTACTCCTTCTTTAGCATATTACTACTATTGATAAACTGACTTTAGCATGCCTGCCTATCTATAGTGTATAGTGTATACTTTATTTCTAAGTAGAGGAATTGTGTAGGATCGGAAATATTTTTTAAAAACTATAATTTTGTGAGAAACTATTTATGAAGAAAGGAATTTCTATATTTAAAGTATTATTTACCTGCACGTATCTATTGTGTATGTTTATCTATAAGCTGATTTCATGTATAGTACAACCCTTGAACTTTTTTGCCTGAATTTTAAAACTCCTGGAAATATTACCTGTGTATAGTGTCACCAGTCACCGAAATGCATTATTTTAAACCCCTCCTTAAATATTACTTGTGTATAGTGCGACCCCGAATATTTTGCGTAAAAAAACTGGTCATAAAGTATTATACTCGAGTATATACAGCCTCCCTCCCCTCTCTCTCTCTCTCTCTCTCTATATATATATATATATATATATATATATATATTTAAAGAGAGAGAAAGTTGACTTCAATGTTCCCTTTTATATTGAATTTATATTGACTATAATATCCACTTATATATATATATATATATATATATATATATATATATATATATATATATATATATATATGTACGTGTGTATTTAATTTACACTCAAATTCACACTAAATTTAAGTAGTGTTGAGCGTTTTCATTACTGAGATCATAGAGTATGTGGGAACATCGTGTTCTGTAACATTAGCGGTGTAAACCCTGAAAAAAGGCCTCACGTCGGATTATGGAGATGTGCTTAGCGGAATAACGCCACTTGGAGGAGAAAAACTCTGCAATGATGATATACTGCAACGTTTACTAGGAGTTAATAAGATTAAATGTACAAAGTCACTGGGAATGCAAATAAATAAATGTTATAATTATTGAATGTAACCATTTAACAATATATTTGTTCAAGGACGATTCAAAGACTAGATCTATCTATCTAACTACACTTAAATATCTGCAAGTATATCAATAAATATTAATAGTGTATGCGAGTGTTGTTACTTCATTCGAGACGGTGTTGGTGTGTTCTCAGTATAAAATAATAATAATAATAATAATAATAATAAATAACAATAATAATAATAATAATAATAATAATAATAATAATAAAGATACAGAGATAATGGCAAGATAACCGCTTCATGGCCAATATTCTGCGCGTATCAAACAAATTGACGTAGACAAAACTCGTACCCATCAGTGGCTACGTAGTGCAGGGTTGAAAGCTGAAACTGAAGGTTTCTGCACAAGACCAATGCTTTTTAACTAGGAATTATCAAGCACATATATTAAAATATTGTGTTTGCCCAAAATTCACATTCTGTGATAAATATCCAGAAAAAATTGATCATTTTGTATCAGGTTGCACGATATTGTCACCCACTGAGTATAAACCCGGCACGACAGTGTGGGCCAATATCTACACTGGAAGATATGCAACTTCTACGGGAAAGTAACTGAAAGAAACTGGTATGAACACCACCCAGATCCGGTTACGGAGATAGGAACCGTTACAATTCTATGGGACTACACAATCCACACTGACAGAACAATCAAAGCCACCCACCCGGACATTGTTATTAGAGACCACAAAAAAGAGAGTCTCCTTATTGATATGGAAATCCCTGCTGACTGCAATGTATCTTTGAAGATATTCAAAAAGCTGTCAAAATACAAGGACCTTGAAATCGAAATATCAAAAAATGTGGCACATGGGAACATCAACAATCCCTGTTGTAGTTGGAGCCCTAGGAAAAAATTCTAGTAGATTAATTGAAGGGATTCCTGGAAGTTTATGCCTCAATGAGATACAAAAATTTGTTCTGACAAGTACAGCCCACACTTTACGAAGGGCTTTATCTATGTATTATTATTATTATTTTATTTTTTTTGTCAGTGGAAAGTATCATGATGCCATTTCTAACCTTAGGTCCCTGGGCGGGACCCGGAAAGAAATGTGTAAACGCCAGAAATCAAAGGAAATAATAATAAGAAGAATAATAAATCTTACAAGCCATTCCACATTTTCAACACAATTGTTCTTAAAATTTATTTACTCATTCAACAACAGTAAAAACTAAAATTTTGATGTTTGGTCAGTGAAAGCCTAAGGATAGGAATTGTGTAGGATCGGAAATATTTAAAAGATTTTCATATAATTTTATGAGAAACTATCTATTTATGAAGAACGGAATCTCTATATTTAACGTATTATTTACCTGCAAGTGTCGTAAAAAATTGACGGTTTTCTGAGAAAATTTCAATAGTGAGATGCATGAGACTAAAGATTTGAAAAAAAATGTATTGCGATTCAATAAAGCAGAGAATTAACAACTTAATGAAGCTTATACCTGTATATTTAGACGTTCAATGATAAAAATGATTAATTGGCTACTCTATGTATTATATAAATCGCCTTTTGTTTAATAGCTTTTCTTATTTAAAATTTTTTATCTGTTTAATACAACAGTAGAATGAAAAGAAAACCAAGAATAAAAAGATTAGCAACATAACGACAAAAACAGCGACGACAAGAACTATTTTAAAACCAAGATTATAATACCTTAATATACAAAGATGCCTGAGTGTCTCAGCTGAAAGAGTTGAACAAATAAGACTGCAATCTAAGAAACATAGAATTATAGGAACTGATTAATTAAATAGTTCGTTTTTCTCGAGAAGTAATTATGTCTAATTGCAGATAACTATTTGTATACATTATTAAAACGACGAAGGGAAGTAGTCTCTCATAAATTTACTTGTTTAAGCTGATTTTCCTTCCTCCCTGCTACAGCTGGGACATGAAATATATAAATATATACACAGGAATGTATGGACATATAGATATTGATAATTACTATATGGCTGATATTAAGTTTTGTGCTTTAATATTCAAAAGTTAACATTTAAAAGTTAAACCAAAATATACCATCTCAACAAAAATCAAATAAAATAGTGATGTGCGTGCCACGGAACACGGATTAGAAGTAAGAAAGATATATTAACAACAGGTTACAGAGATAGTGTAAGCAGAGCTTACTATAAGTTGGTGTCCAACACTTGTAGTCGTACGAGACTCTCACTGTCTCTCTGAGTCACTCTCTGTCACTCTCTATAGAGTGCTATGTCACCTACTTAATCTAGGCCTGGAAGAGTCTATTGTGTAGGTAGTTTCCGGTTCCACAATACCCCCACTTCCAAAGAGTTTTCTTTTTGAAAAAGAGAAAAAAAAATAAAACTTAATACTTTTTCCTCTTGGGATTTACGTCAAGCGGTTGAGTAAATTTCCTTTTCCTTGCTGAGCGTCACACTTCAGGAGAGACTTGGGGCATGTCGAGATCGAAATGATCGAAAATTACGTCGATCGGCTCTTCACAGGTATTTTGTAGTGATTCCTTCAATCGGCATTTTATGATCTGGTTCCAATGGTGTTTGTGAACGTTTATCGGTCCTTGGACCATATATACCAGTTCGCCAATTCTCTGCTTTATGTTGCCCACTTCCCAGAATGTCATATTCTTGTACGCCTTGAAAAAGACCCTATCGCCAAAATTGAAATATTTCCTATGAAGCGATACGTTTTTTTTAACTTTGCTTGCCGTGGAATAAGTTTGTCGAAGACAGACTTGATTTTTCTTGCGAACATTGTTTCTGCAGGCGAGCTTCCCATAGGCGTGTTCGGATTAGGGGTTATCCGATACACCTGCAGAAATTGTTGCAATTCTCTATCTGTCGGTGGGCCTAGTGCCTTTCTTAAAGCCCTTTTTAAAGTGTCCACGAAACTTTCAGCCTGACCATTTGACCTAGGGTGGTACTGAGGCGTTGGAACGTGGTCCACCTGATATGACTTGCAGAAGTCTCTAAATTCACTTGATGTGAATTGAGTGCCATTATCAGTAACTATACAATCTACGACGCCAAAACGCGCGAATAGCTCGTGTAGAAATCCGATCGTGCAGTTTGTGGTTGGTCTTTTACATTGTAGGACTTCAGGCCATTTTAAGTGGCTATCCACAACAATGAGGTAGTACATGTTGTCCATAGGCCCTGCAAAATCCGCATGAATTCTTTGCCAAGGATGATCTGTTTTGGGCCATGGTTTGCACGTCGTGTTTGGAGATTTACTGCAAGCGCGCATCCTTTGCATGATTCTATCATGTCTGCTATGTCCTTGTCCATGTTTGGCCAATAAACGTAGCAGCGCATGAGGCTTTTCGTACGGTTCTTTCCCGGATGTCCCATGTGAAAATCCCTGAGGATCTTTCTTTGTAGGCTCTTTGGAATCACTACGCGGTCATTATATAGTAAGACATCATCGCAGAGAGAGAAAACTTCGTGCACATTGGGGTCTTTGTTTCGAATTTTGCTTTTTATGGATTGAATGAATTCATTCTCTCGAGACTCCCTTTTAATGTTGGCCAAAGTAACTGGGAGCTCTCTTATGGTACTCGCGATCATGTTTTTGATTTTACAATTTGTCCTTAGAGTCGCAATGACAGAGCCTTCAAAGACTTCTGTATTTTTTGGAATGAGTCGCGAAAAACTGTCTGAATGGCAAATATTTTTGGTTGTTAGGAACTCTATCTTGAAATTATAGTTTAAGAGAATCGTTCCCCAACGAAGTAGTCTATTTGCAGTATAGACTGGCAGACCTTTTTTAGACCCAAAAATTGTTATCAGTGGTTTATGATCTGTCTGCAGTATGAACCATCTACCATGTAGATATCTGTGAAACTTTGTCACAGCGAATGAGCCTCTTTCTCTATTTGAGAATATTGTTTCTCAGCTGGAAGTAGAGATCTTGATGCGTGAGCCACAGCTTTTCGCGAACCGTCTGGCAGTTTACGTAATATGCAAGCGCCTATGCCGTACGAGCTTGCATCACTTGCTAATATGATGTCGAGACTAGGGTCGAAATGTGAGAGGGAGAGGTCTGAGGTAAGAGTTTTCTTGATCTTCTCGAATGCGTCTTGGCATTCCGGGGTCCATGACCATGGTTTGTTCTTTTTTAAAAGTTGGTTTAGAGGCCCTGTCAAATTTTGCATGTTCTTAATGAACACTTGGTAAAAATTAGCTAGGCCTAGGAAGCTTTGTAACGCTTGAACATTATCTGGGGCCGGCATGTTTCTGATCGCGTTGGCTCTTTCTGGATCCGGCCGTCGACCATCTTTATTTATAATGTGACTTATGTATTTAATCTCTGGTAATGAAAAGTCACAGTTTTCCTCCTTAATCTTAAATCCGTATTCTTGTATCTTTTCGAATACGTTTATTATATGGTTCCGGTGCTCTGCCGTAGTTTTACTAATAACTAGTATATCATCCAAATAGGTTGTTGCGTAGTCAAGATCGCACAGCATGGCGTCCATGACCTGCTGGAAAATTGCAGGCGCAACCTTTACTCCAAAAGCCAGCCAGTTGTATTTTTACAACCCTATATGGGTGTTTATGCAGAGCAATTTGGAACTTTCTTCTTTCACCTCTATCTGAAGGTATGCGTCCGAGAGGTCGATTTTAGAAAAAAAAATTCCACCATTAAGTTTATTGAAAATTTCTTCAGGGCTTTGGAGAAGATAATGGTGATCTTGCATACTCGTATTTGATTGCACTTCTTTTTTACGTAGACCGTAGGTGCTGCTCACTCGCTGAAATCTGTTTTTGACAGAATACCTGCTTGTTCGAGTCTATCTAACTCTTTATTGATTTGCTCTAGATCAACGAAAGGGATATTCCTTACTTACCTTTCATTTTAGTACATTTCCCAAGGCCGCCAGAAAAAACCTGGGGAAATTGTTGTTTGAGTTCCTTTTTTAGATTTACCAAATTGGACGTTTTACTTTGTATCTTGCGACAAAATGTACTCATTGGGCAATCCCAAAGATTGAATTTTTCTATCCAATCAGTTCCAAATAAGTTGTCTGAAGTTTTTAATACGTAGGCTTTGAGCTTTTTGGTAACTCCATTTAGTTTTACTGCAAGTATTACCTCGCCTAAAATGTTAATATTTTCGCCAGTTACGGATTTTGCTGTTTTTTCCGTTTTTAATAAGGTTGGCTTCTTCAATTTTCGCCAAGTACGCCAGTTAATGGCTGAAATATCAGAACCCGAGTCAAGCTGGAATTTAATGGACTTATTGAAAATATCCACTGTTACATATTTTCTTAAATATCTATCAACAATATTGTCAGATTGAGCTTGCCTAATATTATTTTGGGGTTTTCTCGTTCTGTTGGCGTCCCAGCACGAAGTTAAAGTATGACCACTTTTATTGCAATTTTTGCAATATTTTTTTGTTCTTAACTGGACAGAATTTCATCCAATGCCATTTACCACAATGGTAACATAGTCCGGGCGGTTTATTTAACTTATTTGGATTTTGGTTACTGCGTAATTTAGGACATGAGATTTGCCTTTTGTCTTTTTGAGGGGAATAGGAGGTAGACTTGCTTCTGATTTTATTAATCTGAGTCACACCTGATTCCTCGATAGTGTTTGAGTCACGCTTTACATATATTACTCTTTGACAGTCCTCTGCCAGTTTTTGGAGTCAATCCTTGTTCGTTCTCAAGCTTAGTCAGTACCCGTCGTCTGACTTCGGCGTCTTCTGCAGATACTAGACCTTGTGCGGAAACTAAGCACTTAAAATCATCGGCAGTCAGTTCGGTTAGTTTAAAATCATTACATTACTTGTTCACCGATGCTGCAAACGTTAGAAAATCTTGCTGGTTGTCTTTTACTGTGATCAGGCATTTCTAACGTTTGTGGAACAAGGTTGTGTTAGGTTCGAATAATTCCGATAGGAGCTTAATCTTCTCTGAAAAATCCAAGTCAGTCGTTTTCTTGGGTAGTATGAAATCTACGAACCTATGTTCTGTAGTTCCGAGTTTTCTCAATAGTAGACGTGCCTTTTTTTTACTGGGCCATTGTTCACAGTTTACGTTGAAAATATCTTCGTAGCGCCTGTAAAAAGCCTGGAACGTTTTGTCTTCCTCTGGTACGTATCCAAATGTTTCCATTGAATTGTAGATTATACTCTGGGAGAATATTGTATCTTTTTCAGAGTTTGAGCCTTTTGATGGTTTTACGAGTAATTCTTTAAGTTGTTTCTGTTGTAATTCAGCATTCTGAAGCATAATTTTTTGGAATTCCATTTGCTGTTTATGTAAATCCCAAAATAGTTGTTGTTGTATTTCTTCTGATTTTTGTTGCTGGTCCAAATTTAGTTTTAAAATTTGGGCAACTACTTTTTGCGAATCTTCCATATTTAAAAATGACAGCGCTTTTTTTTGCTTTGAAACACGTGTACTAAGAGGAGGTACACAAAAAAATCTTGATAGATTTGTTCCTTTTTTTTCTTTTACAGAAAAAAAATATGGACAGACAGTAGTTAAACTAAACTAATTATGTGTGTTTAGCTTTTTTCCGTGGTTCCGTTAATTTTAACGTAATTGAATAATTTTTCACCACAATTATGTATTTTTTTTTTTAGAAAGGTACAAAAAGAGAAAACTCACCTCAGTGAATTTGAGGGGAGAATAATTTTATGCCCTAGTTCAATTCAGTTACATAAAAAATTTTCCGATAGTTTTTTCAGAAAACTTGAGTATACTGGTAGTACTTGATCTTGTGTTGTCAGTTTTTTTACGAACAACTGTTTTTTTCTGTGTGGTGGGTGTGTAGAAATCGTTCTCGTATTGGACAGACTTTAATATTCCGTAGATGTCGAATCGCTAGTTTGTCAATGGCGTTTGGTATTGGAATATATGTAGACGCTGGGTGTTTAGCTTTTAAATCGCTAATGTATTAATACCAGCTTAATTTCACGTTCAACACTGCTGTGGGAACGCGTGGAGTTTGTGTATTTTTCGAGTACTGTCGCTATTGATACTGTGATAACGAAATTCTCGAATCTTCTCTGCCGCAACTGTTGTGGGACTGGCAAAGTATTGAGGTCTTTCGACGTGAATGCGTTTCTAGAATTCTTCGTCGACCCAGATGTGGGATTGGTAAGGTATTTAGGTTTCGTCGTGAGTGCGTTTCTAGAATCCTTCGTCGCCATTGATTTGGGTGCCAAAGTTGGGCCCACAGAAGTAAAACACGGAACACGGATTAGAAGTAAGAAATATATATTAACAACAGGTTACAGAGATAGTGTAAGCAGAGCTTATTATAAATTAGTGTACAACACTGGTAGTCGTACGAGACTTTCACTGTCTCTCTGTGTCACTCTCTATCACTCTCTGTCACTCGCTGTAGAGTGCTATGTCGCCTACTTAATATGGGCCTGGAAGAGTCTATTGTGTAGGTAGTTTCCGGTCTCACAATAAATAGACTTGTTAATACCTAGGGAGAATTATTCAAATAAGATTATAATTCAAAACAAAGTACATATGAAATATTTTGACGTTCAGTGCATGTATTATACCTCATAATGAACACTGTTTCAAAAATTTACTAGGTGAAAAATTTAAATCCTAATGTTGTAAACAGAATCATAATTAATTTCTGTGAAATATTCTAAAACATTTAGCTATGTTAACATTTGAAACATTTAAAAAAATGTTCAGTAACAATTCTGATGCGAATGATATGGTTCAATTATGAACTAAAATATTATCGTCAAATCTTTTGATGCCTACTAATTACAGGGGAATATAAATGTGAAAATAAAATGAAAGAATACATAATGCATAACTTTTATCATCAACTGCTGACTGGAAACAGTCAATGGCCAATAAATTATTATTATTATTATTATTATTATTATTATTATTATTATTAATAATAATAATAATAATAATAATAATAAGAAGAAGAAGAAGAGCCGCATACAACAGAGAAGAACCAGTCTGGAACCGAAAAATATGTCACTGGAACAAACTCTTCCAAAAACTTGGACGAAGTGACTTTATGCCAAATCTAATAAAATCCATCAAAGAGCACCACGAATCAGACATACCAAATATGGAGAACTATGCTATGAAGTGATACAAAATTTCACCTCAACACAAAATGCTTGCTAATGTCCGCTGGGACATCGTGCGAAATAAAAGTCTCCCTAATGCAGAAGCAGATAGGATAAAATAGATATAAATCAGAATACTGTAACCCATCACACAAACTGTAAAATGATGAAATTAGAAATAAGTAATATGACAGAATATGTAGTAAAAACTAAAACAAATGTGATACGAAATAAACTTACAAGAAATAAAATCGAAGAATCTACCTGTTACATATTCTGCGCTATCCAGACGATGTCAGTGAAGATGACTCCAATTACATTAAGGTAGAATTACTTGAAAACCACAAAACTGAAATCACCAAAAGAAAAAACAAACTAGGTCATCCAAGTATTTAGCAGAGTAACTCTCACACAGTTGTCAGACAGACACCAACTCCAAAAAATTTATATGACGAAGTCCAATAAACATATTGTGCAAATATACAACGCTACAATGGAAACATTGTTAACGGATAAACCACTGGGAAACATCATAGAAGTTAACAACGTGATATACACAACAGCTTTAGTAGCTACTGGGAGGCTTGGGGTCAAGGCAATAAAAAAATTTTAATAAAGTGAGCCAGCTTGGAAGGCAAAACTGATGCGAGAAATAAAAGAAATCAGATGTTTGGTCTCTATATTAGATGGGCTCACTAGAAACCCAAATATCTGAACACGCAAATGGAAGAAAAGCAAGCAAAAATATAAAATTAAATCCCTAAATAAAATTCCATTAATCAAAGAAATGCTGAAACAGAAACTTCAGTTAAAGGCACAGAGAACAAGGCGATACGAAATTAGGTTGTAGGTTTTGTCGCCAAAATAAAATATTCTAAACGGACCTTCAGAGGTTTTACAGGGAAATTGGAAAAGCACCGATACATGTCGAAAAGCCACCAGCTATTTACAAGGTGCAGAAACTTGGGGAGATTATTCGGAGCTGCCCAAAAGAATATAATATAATCCAAATCCAGAATGAATCCAACGGAAGAAGAACGAACACTGGACAAACCTTTGTAAGATTGGAAAATATAACCACAAATAAAATTACCCAAGCTCTAACAAAATCCTCAAAATAGAAATCCCCAGGAAATGACAAGATGCCATCATCTCTCATCGATACATAAAACCTCAATAAATGCTTGTAAATAATCCCTATGAAATTCCAGAATGGATCACTGAAGGTATTATATATCCCATGCCAAAAACTAGTGGAACAGATTATCCGAAATTTTACAGGCCAATAACATGTCTCCCCCACCCACGTATAAATTATCACATCTGTCCTGACGAACTGTAATTAGTCTTTTTTCAAAACAAACAACATTGTTCCACTGGAACAGAAGAGATGCAGACGTTCATATGGTTACAATGATAAAAACATTAATAGGGTATAACACTCTTGGATCCTTAAGACTATGGAATTGAACAAATTCTTCCCTGTGATAGTAAATTTCCTTAAGCTCAGAATTGAAACGTGGAACACCAGACTATACGAAAATCATGCCATGTGGCACTGTCATATTGAACCGTCCGAATATCTGACGTGGAATCTTTCAAGTAGACTGTCACCCCTTTCTATTTTGTTTGTCCTTAATCCCTCTTACGCATGAACTAAACACCAGTAGCTATGGTTATAAACTAAACAAGAACGTATTCAATCACCTACTCTACATGAATTTTCTCAAATTCTTTGACAAAGATGAAAATGAGTTGAAGGTCCTCCTCACTATTGTAAAATTTATTATAAAATGTTTCAGTGGCGTTATAGGTATGGATTTCAGTTTAGAAATATGTGCAAAGGAACATTCAAGAAAGGGATAATTACAGAAACAACCACAATAGATTTAGGCTTTATCACAAATATTAAGGAACTGGATCAAGATAAAGCCTATAAATGCCAATGAATTAGGGAAGGAGATTGTATGCATCATCCCAAAATGAAGGAGAAGTTAAGAAAAGATTACTACAGACATTGTGATTCTGGTACTGAATAACGAGCTGAATTCAAAAAACTGAATATCAGCCCTAAACACCTTGGCTTTTCGTGTGGTGCAATACAGTTTCAACATTCGTAACTGAACCATAGCTGACTTTAAGTGAATAGACGCCAAAAAGAGAAAGCATCTCACTTGCTAACGCATGCATCATCTCAAAGCTAATGCTGAATATCTGTATGTGCCTAGATCCGAAGGAGGCAGATGATCAGTTCAACTAGAAATATATTGCAAAACTACAACAACTGGTCTTAAAAGATACCTGGAAACTATACAAGACTGGATGATAATATGTGTCAAAGAACATGAAAGTAGTAAGCGACTGAATTCAGTAATAAAAGAAGCCAGGGAGCTCAAAATGGAGGTTCAAATGGGCGTAGAAATACAAGTAATCACAATGCACCGACTGAAGCTGCAAAATACTTAAAGATAAGGCAAAAGCAAATGCAACTGACCAGATACACAAACGATGGCAAGTTAAAAATCTTCACGGTCAAACAATCTGATGTAGACAAACCCCGTACACATCAGTGATTACGTAGTGCAGTATTAAAATCTGATACCGAAATTTTTATCCTTGCGGCACAGGATCAGTGCTTGCTAATTAGAAATTTTTAAGAAGACATACTAAAATATTGTGTTAGCCCAAAATGCAGAAACAACTGATCATCTTGCATGAGGGTGCAAAGTATTGGCACATACTGAATATAAAACCCGGCATGAAGGAATGGACCAATACCCGCACTGAAAAATCTGCAACTTCTACGAGAAAGGAACTAAAAGAAATTGATATGAATACCGCGCAGACCTGGTTACGGAGATACAACCCGTAACAATTTTATGGGACTAAACAATACATACAGACAGAACAATCAAAGCAAACCACCCAGACATTGTTATTAGAGACCGCAAACAAAAAAAAATCCCTCCTTATGATGGCTGTCCCTGCAGACTGCAATGTATCTTTGAAGATCTTCAAAAAGTTATCAAAATACAACAATCTTGAAATCGAAATCTCAAAAATGTGGTTCGTGGAAACATTAACAGTCGCTATTGTAGTTGGAAACTCTCGGATTGGTTGGAAAAGATTCCAGTAGACGTATTGGAGGGATTTCTGGAAGCCTATACCTTAAATAAATACAAAAAATTGTTCTCACATTACGAAGGAATTTATCTATGTAAAATATATTTTAGTTTTGTTTTTTTCTTTTTTTAATGGGTCCGTGGAAAATGACATGATGCCATTTCTAACTTTAGTTCTCTGGGCGGAGCCCGGAAAGAAATGTGTACACGCATCAAAGGAAATAAAACAACAACAACAATAACAGCAATAATAATAATAATAATAATAATAATAATGATTTTCATTGATGATGTAATATTTACCTGTATAAAACATCCATCTATTCCTGAAATGTAATCTATATGAAATTATCACTAATCAATAAAGTCTCCGTTCGAGATGATGTATAGAATTCCACATGAAAAGAAAATATGATCAGCAAATTGCAACACATTGAAAACAAGTAAAACTAAATGGAGTTCAATTGAACAGTTTCTCTCAGTTATGTGTCACGATTTGTTTGGTTTTCAACAAATGACTTCAGTTTATAATGACAAAAATCAAACTAAAACTAGATGTCGAAAGATTTCCCATTGCTTTTCCAAGATACACGCCCAAACACACAACCATATATAAGTACATCCTTGACAGGTTACCGTATTTATAGTATAAATCTGTGATAGATATTTTGTTGGAATAAACTATGGATATAAAAAATAAAAATGCATATTGACTATCGATTTCACGTCATAAATGATCAGCAGACCATAAAAATAGACAAAAACATATATGTTTGTCGAATGTGCCACATCTAAGTGATAGTTTGGAAAATAACTATATGTTCGTCCAATGGTAATTGCATAAACTTTATTAACATTTAAAATATGAAAATAAAATATCAGATGTTGAGTGCTGGTGTTAATAAGATGGTGCTCAATGTATAATAAAATGTATTTATATTAATAATAAATACAGGTTTTTATTCATCGCTATCACAACTATAAGTTACATGCACGATGCAGTCGTCAGGTGCTGACTGAAAACAAACTGTTGCATAATTCATATGTTGATACCGTACTGCAATGATAGGGGAGAAATATATACATTTATGGAAGTGTAATAAAATAATAACAACAACAACAACAACAACAACAACACACAGACACACACATCAATATATATATATATATATATATATATATATATATCACATAAATATACTATAGAATAGACTATAAAATAGTAACATATAACTTTAATTTAAAATCAAATACATGTATAATTCCCCTTGTGTCGGTAATTGTTCCAGCAGAGGGGACTTAAGTCGAAAAACGACTTGTCGAATTTATTGTCTCTGAATTTACTTGTCCCTAAGCTAAACCACAAATAACAATTCCCTGTTCTGTATTTTTTTATAAATGCATTTTTAATAATATATGGTCAATAAGAATCTATTTTAAGTTTACAACTTTTAATATAGTACAGAAAAGTTAATCTAAATTTACTATTACATATATGTACATGTAAATGTAGATGTCTACAATTTAGCGATCTGTACAGTACATCGCGGACTCTTTATTTTTGAATGGGGTTTGCTCTAAGATATTAAATAAGACATTATAAAATAATACTGTGCGCTTAAAGAACACTAAATAAGATGACAACACAGTCACAGATGTTTTCATATTTCGTTCTCTAGGATTTATAATGATTGTATTATAATTTACTGCAAATGAATGTATTTTAATATTATTTTATATATATTTATTGTAATTTTTGTAAAGTATCATGATTTTATGTGTTTTTAATGCATTTATAGTGATATTACGGCTTCACTATTTGTGTCAGACAGACATAAAATCGAATGAAATGACTTAAACTTCATTTTTATTTTTCCGTATGCATTTAAAATTATACATTAGTTCCATTTCATCCTAATTACAAAATTAAATTCGGAGCTTTCAGCTTCCATTTTTGAAACATGGTTAGAACTGTGTATATACATACATATAGATAGATAAATAGAAACACACACACACACACACACACACACACACACACACACATATATATATATATATATATATATATATATATATATGTATGTATATTAATAAAAAGAAAGAACAGTAAGATATATAATCCGGTGTTCTTATAGATATTTTTATTTTTAAAAAAATAGTGCTCAATGTAAATTTACAGAGCATTAATATTATAAATTAATAGACTTAAAATATGGTTTTTCGCTACACAGTTCCAACCATGTTTCAAAAATGGAAGCTAAAAGCCCCGAATTTAATTTTGTAATTAAAGACATTACTTCCATTTCATCCTCAAGCAAACTTTCGTGTCAAATCATTAAATTCGCTTATGGATAAAATGGAAGTAATGTCTTTAATTTAATTACAAAATCAAATTCGGGGCTTTTAGCTTCCATTTTTGAAACATGGTTGGAACTCTGTAGCGAAATACCATATTTTAAGTCTATTAATTTATAATATATATATATATATATATATATATATATATATATATATATATATATATATATATATATATATATATATATATAATTAATTAAGTTATAAGGAACTTGGTAAACCGAATTGGTAAATCCAAAGAGGATGAAATCCTGAGAGATCAATGTTAGGACAGAGCTAATATGTAATGAAAAACAAACCAATTTAATGTACCATTACGATAATTTATTTCACCTAAATCCTTTTTTAAGGATTCAGTACGATAATTTATTTCACCTAAATCCTTTTTTAAGGATTTTTATATATATATATATATATATAGGATTTATATATATATATATATATATATATATATATATATATATATGTGTGTGTGTATCCTAGAAAACAAGTACGCATTAAATATAAACTTTGGCCAGACAGTTTAACTGCTTCTGCAATATGTCTTCTGTATTGTTTAGCATTTTATTTCATTAGATTTCTTTTACTTTACATTTTGTTTTCCGTATACGTGTTTAGTTTTCACGACGTAAAGCTATTTCCTCTCATCCATCACCCTTAATGCTTTCGCATCTAATTTATCACTCATCCATTTTGCTATTATCATTAGATATACGAGTCTGGATAAATAAGACAGTTCATACTCACAGGTCCATATTCGCAGGTCCCTATTGTTCGTCTACTATTAAATATTCACCAGTGAATTAAGATTACATTGGAAAACACCTGTTGTCCAAATTATTTTTCTCTCGTTAATCGATAGAATTAGTACGAAATTACAAACTAAATAATTTCTTGACTCGCTTTCTATGCTGATGGCACAACTTTTACTCATGTTTTAATAGTAAGTCTAATCTGTCCGATATGGTAAAATTAGTAGCTGATCTAAAAAATAATCACCAATCTGTTGTTAACTTGGACAAGAAATGGCTTGTTAAATTTGAACCTACAAAACGAAACCTCCGTCATTTTTAATCGTCTTAGAAACTCTTTTTGCCTTCCAACAGCACAGTTGATAGAAATTCCTAGAAAAATGACACATTGCTCCTTCTCGAACTAAAAATTTTCTCTGACATGAAGAGGAATGAATATATTGAATCAGTTCGTATGTCTGTTTGCCGCTAGAAAAGTTGGTTGATTGTGTCGTAGCTATGTATATATTTTCGCCAGCATCTATCTTAAAATATAGATCTTTACCATTCGTCCATGGATTACGTATTATTGTCACAACTGGCCTGGTGCTTCTTCCATGTATTTGGAGGTTCCTGATAAAATCTAAGAAATAATCTGCAATAGTATCGGTTCTAACACACACATACACACACACATACACACATACACACACACACATATATATATATATATATATATAGGTTTATCCAAAATATTTTTACAAACACTGGGGCGAATTCTTCACACTGAAACAATTTGTCCGTAAATCATTCGTTTTGTATTTACGTTTAAGGAAAATTTAAGGTAGATTTCGCTGTCCTGCCATGTAAATTGGGTTGCATTTGTCATTCGTGTATATTTGTGGCTAGTCCGTCTTCAACGTTTAACCTGTGTAGTAGTGAGTTAATAGAGAACTGTTCTATTTACTAATGCCAATATATTCATTTCGTGAGCAGGCAGATATGATTTTTACATACAGCCACGCGCATGTTAATGAATACGAGGCTGCAGGGCTGTATCAAATGGCGTTTCACGACTAAAGGTAGCCAAATCATAGTTGAGACAGGATCCATGGCACCAAAAACTATGGTAATAAGTATTTTTGATTGTATCGAGTATTGTGCATTTAACACCGTCTACCATGATCTTTAAACTTAATTCAAAAACTAAAAAAAATATTACTTCATAGACTTTTGTCCTTGTTTAGTTGTGAGGAAGCCGCTTCAAAGTTTTTAAAAGTAGTCTCATAATATATATATATATATATATATATATATATATATATATATATATATATATATATACTGATTTTCAAATGTTTTGGACAATTTACATTAAAAAATGCATTTTTATTGTATTAAGAAGTTCAGTTTGTTTTGTGGCATGATTTTATAATTAGTGTCTCTAAACCTCGAGGATTAGAAAATGAGTTGTTGCCTTTCCAAAGCCGCCGCTTTAAGGAGCTTCAAGCAGAATAATGGTCATACAAAACTTTTGTGACAATGAAATATCTGAGATGACGAAAAGATCAAAAAACAAAATTTTATGTAGGAATTTTTTCCATTTTATTATTAACAGTGTAAGTTTTCCGGATAGGTTGTTGTACATGGTCATTAACTTTCTTTTTGAAACAAAACCAATAGGTAAAATTCTTTAGTTCAAGAACAAGTAAAAATAAGCACAAACGAAGTAAAAATCATTAAACGAACCCGCATATAACTAATATTCCACAACGAAGAAGCGTGGGCAAAATATGAAAGAACCTTCGATTTTACAATGGGGAGATTTGATGAAGGATTTTTGGTATGCATTTAGTACAGGAACTAAATAAATTAATCGATAAAATCTCTACAGGTATGATGATCCCATAATCCTGAGAAAATTTCACAGGAAAGTCAAAGCCAGAAAAATAATTACAAAAATACAAATATTATGTGATTCAACAAAGACATAAAAAACAGACATAAAAGATGTAGAATTTCTTAATACCATACTTAGCCTAAGAATATGTAAATATCAACGATATAGAAAACCCACCAACAAACCGCTTTATATACACACGGGGGTTATCTAGCAATATTTTCAACAAATCCATCGTCTATGAAGCCAAAATTGTTATGAAACAGCCCTTAAAGATGTGGATTTTCGGCAACACTCACTTACATCAGATTGCACAATAAAGCCAACAGAAATATAAACTGCATTATTTAACACACCGCGCCAAAAAGATAAAAGAAAAGAAACGTATGAAAAATATTCATTACACTCATAAACAAATACACCTCTCACCCATCTAGCACTCTACATAAGATATTCAATAGAAACACAGGAAAAATAATCTACAATTGCACCGAAATCATTACAAAAATAATGAAAAAAAGCACAACAGAAAAATAACCAATTAACTAACCGAACAAACCAAACCAATGTATAACTGCTGAGTGAAGAACGAATTTAATGAGAATTTCAAGCAAAATAATTTTACTAAGTCACTGTAAAATCATCAAACAACGAAGAAAATATACATAGGGGTAACCGAGGGAGCTGGAAACAGAAAATATGCACACAAAACAACCTTTGCATATACTGAATACACGAACAGAACAATGCGTTCTAAACATATATGAAAAATTAAAAACTAAAACGAAATTAAAAACATATCATGGGAAATTAGAAAAACGGCATTAGCCGACAACAATAAATACAAAAACGCTAAAACCTGTCTGAAGGAGAAAATAGCAATAATCTTCACAAACCAACACACATTACTAAATAAATGATGAGAACTTATATCAAAATGCAGGGATGAATGCAAATTTTTACACTGAATAATGACAAAATAAGGAAAATACATAAAAAAAAATGACTTTATTTATATGAAATTATTATTGAAGTCTATTGAGAAATTTTCAAATTAAGTTATTGTTGCTATCGAGCATTTAATTTCTGATTAAAGTAAATAAAATAATACGAAACTACTTTTATGAAAAGTTTAATTTATCTTTTGATTTCTAAAGCGGGTTTGTTTTCATTTCTCCAATTTAACGCAATTAGAAATGATGTTAACACATTATTAATTATTTTAACTCAAGCAAGATGACAATGCCAGCATCGCTAAATCGCCAGGGGTTACTAGGAGCGGAATAGAATAAAAAAAATGACTTAAACTTTACGCTTAGGGGGAAAAAGGACAATAAACAAGTACCGTTCAGTAGGACGTAAGATTGCGATTGACGGGCATTTCATATTTTTAGAATTTTAGGAAAACAACAAACCGGAAGAGAGTTCCACAGGTGAGAAATTAAACTATTAGAATAAAATATCTAGCGAATTCAACAGTAAAAGATGAGTCTTAGTTGGCATTCTAAGAGTACGTTTAAATCAATGCGCGTGACGTACCAATGAGGAGGGCTCATTAGAACGACTGCCGTGACAATGTTAATGGAAATATAGAGAAGAGAACGCGCATCACGGTGATGGGAAATTGACAGAATTATTGATGATAGGTTAGCACCGATAATATTACAGACCCACATTTCGTTGTAATTTATAGAGAATCACGATATATATATATATATATATATATATATATATATATATATATATATATATATATATATATATATATCCGAACCAACAGTTTAAATATAGCAGCAATATTCAATGCAGGAACGAATATTAAATTTACAAATGTAAAGGAAGAATTGTGACAAGGAACAGTTTCTTAAGAAAAGGGTGATTCAGAAAAATTAAAGCCACTTCATTTTTATTTTAAATTTAGTATATTCAGTCAGACAGTTACGCGCTTGTTAATTGTTATCACTAAAAATGTCTATAACATTGATGTTGATTTATTCAATTCTTCTCGGGGAAGATTAAACTGCATATAAATCTAATTAAGTATAACATAAAATGTAAAACTTTTAAAAAATCCAATTTTCATTTATCAAAAATAAAAAAAAGACCTATATTAGAAATATATATTTTGTGTAAGATTATATGGATTTTTAATTTCTTGTATGGATTTGTATGTTTGTATAAGCCGTTATACAGATTTCTTGTATGGATTGGTATGTTTGTATAAGCCGTTAGACATATTTCTTGTATGGATTGGTATGTTTGTATAAGCCGTTATACAGATTTCTTGTATGGATTGGTATGTTTGTATAAGCCGTTATACAGATTTCTTGTATGGATTTGTATGTTTGTATAAGCCGTTATCCAGATGTAAACGTTAAAATCCGAGTAGACACTTATATTTGGAAACAGTTTTCAATCATAAATTCTCATAAATTATATTAATAAAAATCTCTAGAAAAGATTACATATTGCGATAAATTTATCGATTTTAAACACATATTCCTTTTTTCTCAGCAGATTAATTGTTAATGTATTGCTTATTTTTATTGCATCAGTTATCAAAGAAAAAAACGTTTTTCTACACAATAAGGATATGCAAACAAATTGAAATAATGAATTAAAATCGATATGTATTGTACAGGATATGTTTTAGCAAACAATACGTGTACAAAAATATAAACTATATTTGCTACACAGTTCATATCACTACACGATAAGCCATGTATCCTTCTTGATTTATTAAAATACCTTTGTGTATCAAGAATATATCATTGATGCTGGAAGATCATTTATGAAAGCCCAAAATAAATTTAGATCCGAACACGAACCTTTTTTTTTTTAATTTACCCCAATCAAGACAATAAAAGCAAAAGACGCATGGCTTTATTGAGGGTGAAAGAATATAAGAAAAGGAAAAGCATTATTAAGAAGCGAGAACAATATCAGGAATTAAGAAAACAGAACGAATGACATTACATTTTAATTTCTGAAGATCAAAGTTGTCTCGAAAGAAAGAAGTCAGAATAGAGTTTCACAAGCGAGAATTGCGAGAAAAGAAGCTGTTTGCATACAACGTACGGTTATATCTAGCTCTTACGACTGTAAAATGATAAGTTCTTGCTGCTAATTAACTACTGAATTTAATTGATAAATTCTTCGTACCAGAGAGAAATGTTCATGAACGTATTCATAGATAATCACAGGTAAGCTATATTACGGCGGTGGGAAAGTGATAGAAACCAATATTTCAGCTATGGACCAATAACATTGTAGATTCTACTTCGGATGTCTACTTTGATTGATATTGAGAGAAAACATATTTTCCTATTATATTTTAACGTTTTTTCAGCTGAAAGTCAACTTCCCTCTGTCCTGTTGAATGTCTTTTAATCACTAATTTTTCTCTGGATTTTTATTTCAGATGATACAGGTTTCACATCCACTTTCGATTTAGGCATTGTATATACATGCATTCAGATTAATTTTAGCATCTTTGAATTCTTTTTCTTTTGATTTAATCTAGATTACGAACACTTTTAGTAAACTCGGATGTTTGTTGTACACTCAGCGCCCAAAAAACACAAAAATACACTCGCATTAAACCCATACTTAGCTACCAGTGCTGATAAAACAATGACTAATGTATAAAGAACTAATATCTATAAATTTTTCAGAAAATCTTTCATTAAAAAGAAGAAACAAGGACTGTATATCTCGTTTACAATTTACAATTATCGTCGTAAGCTTGAATGTATACCGAATACAGTGGTCGTATATGTATAATAAATATAATTATTATTCTTCTATTTATTGTTCACCTAGTCAATTAAAATATTCTGACGTCCTTTAAAATATCATCGTGTGTCATCTCTTACTGAAAAGCAGGCAGAAGCGCCAGTATTTCTGAAGCAGAAAAATGATATGTTAATAATAATCCGTCAGCGTCGTGAGATTATAGAAACTACTAGGTTGCCAAACAAATACATATTGAGGACGACTTCTCAAGTACATTTTCTTCCCTATCCACATAATTTACTGGGAAACTATGACGTGTAGAATTAGTGACAGTTTCTGTGAAAGAGCCTGGAATGGGTATTCTTTAACAAGGCTGCTACATTCAAAACCTGGGGCATGATTATTTCTAGTTTCATGCTAGCTAAACTTTGACGACCTGCGAGCAGTTTTTTCTAAAGATTTTCTTCAAATAGATTCATAGATTCCTCTAGATTTCTGTTAAAACAAACAAAATTTATTCAGTTATCTAAAGAACTGATGTTTGTGGCAATCTAACGTTAAACGGAAACGATACACCAAGTTTGGAATTTGGTGCAAGCTGCATATGTTCAGTTCACACAAATAGTCAGAAGAAATGTAGGAATCTACATCGTTTCTTTTTGTTCCGTGTGAAGATATTTTGAAAATGTACCTCCTATCTGACAATCCAGTTTAGTTGA
This sequence comes from Acanthosepion lycidas, assembly GCA_963932145.1. Classification (NCBI taxonomy): domain Eukaryota; kingdom Metazoa; phylum Mollusca; class Cephalopoda; order Sepiida; family Sepiidae; genus Acanthosepion; species Acanthosepion lycidas. The sequence continues at coordinate 70,978,200 of OZ010577.1, forward strand.
CTAAAAAGAGACAATTTTAAAATGATTACTCAGGTAATTCACAGATTATTGCACTCGAATTGCATTATTCAGATAATTTACTGTGTGTTGTAGATGTGCATGATTGTAGAAAATGGCTTTATCTAGCACGGTACCATACATGCGCAATCCTTGTTCCTAGTACATTCAGAATGTCCTATCTAGATAATTTTATTTTCCATTTGTTCCACTGTTCCTTCTGGGGTTCCGGATTTCTTCCTGTGCCATTATCATTAAACCTTTCACAACATCATGGAAAAGGCACTCTTTTATTGCTGAAGAATATCCTGCTTCAGGCAATACTTTTTACTTACCTATCGTAGATTTCAAAGCCGAAGAATAACTTGAAGGGTTTCTATTTTTTTTTTCGCAGATACCGTAGCCAGTGCATTTGCGTGGATGTAATGCACTACTGGGGTCATATTGGCACAGAAATTGTCATAAAATATTTTATTATTGTTATTTTTTAGAAACGTCAATTGCTTGTATACATAATATTCTGTGTCTTTATTCGACTGCAGGGCTTTGTGCATCAACGATAATCCATATATATAAGTCACTCTCGAAATGGCATGAGAAACTCACTGTAATTAGTGTCAATATAATCAACACTTTTATTACGTTTCGATCTTCGAACATTTTCTTCGATATGTCGATCATACAATCCGAGTTATTTGGCCACTCTTCCTTTCATTTTGACTTACTTTATGGAGTGAAAATCAATGAGATGTAATGTTACATGGAAATCAGTGGAAGAAATTCCACATTAGATCCCATAAACAACATTTTAAAAACTACAAATCTTATGCCACGAAGATTCTGAATAGCTTTCCATGTTATTGATGAAGAGTTAAAAGCAATATCTTTAATTTGAATTTTTTTGATTTTGAGATGTTTTTAAAATAGTATATAGAATGCCAACAAAAATTTAAAGAAATTTGACAAATGGGAAAATTTTAATCGAAAATAGATTTCAGTGAAAATAGATTTGGTTAAGTGTTTCGCCTTTCTAGGATTCATCAAATCCAGAAACGAAATAAAGAAATGTGCATTTGTGTGTATGTTTAAATAATGAATCATAGTACTTTTTCCTGTAAGGTGGCGTTTCTCGTGATTAAAAAAGAAAGATAATGAATGATAAACTTTTGAGGAAAAAAAACTTAATATTTAATCTGGATCTTTTATTTATAAAGTTCTGTTCATTTTGAAAGTTGTTATTATATTTCTCCCAGTTTTTTCGTATCAAAATAAAGATATATCCTCATCTCATTTTCAGGATGGCTTGAAAGCAAGAAACACACACGCACACACGCGCACACACACACATATATATATATATATATGTATGTATGATATATATATATATATATATATATATATATATATATATATATATATATATATATATCTGAGATGAGGTATTATGTACAGTATTTACATTATGTGGATTATTGTCCTCATCTTTGTCGCCATATTTATCACAACGTTTCGGCCGTTGTACGCTCCGGCCTTCTTCAGGAGTTTGGAAATTCGAATTGAATCTTTTATTTTGATCACTGGGTTAGACTGTTCTAGTTCCACGTGCCATGTTTGATGGATGTCAGTTATCAGTTATCTCTTCAAGGACACATGGCACAGTGGATAAAGGCGTTGGTTAGATCCAGTGACAGACCCAAAGAGTGTGAGTTCAATACCCGCTTAAGGCAGTGGAGAACTTTCAGAAGGAACATTATCAGGAGATAACTGATAACTGACATCCATCAAACATGGCACGTGGAACTAGAACAATTTACCCCAGTGATCGAAATAAAGGGTTCAGTTCGAATTCCAACGACCTGAATTAGGCCGGAGCGTACAACGGCCGAAACGTTGTGATAAATATGGCGACAAAGATGAGAACAATAGTCCGCATAATGTAAATACTGTATATATATATATATATATATATATATATATATATATATATATGTATATATATATATATATATATATATATATATATGCAGGATGTATCAATGATAATTTTACGAAAGTTTGGAACAGGTTCCTGAAATCAAAACAAAGTAAAATGTCCTTTCAAACATATGTCCAAATCCATCGTTTTATCTCAAAACAGCAGCTCATAATAAATTTTCACAATGTCTTCCGCTTGCATCTACACACGCATGTGACCAACGGATCATTGACTAGGGGACCATTTCAAATAATCCCACATGATCTTAAAATGTTTCTCAGGTCCCCAAGGCAAGTTGATAAAGCATCTTCGAATTATTAATGTCTGCAGCTTAAAACCTTTTTTTCAGGTGGACCCACAGGTAAAAATCCAAATGACTGAGTTCGAGGGAACGTACAGACTCAGGAACCGGTCCCTACCCTACCTACCCATCTTTCCTTGTAGATGTCATCTAGTGGATTGCGATCAATGTGACTAAAATGTGATGGAGCCCCATCAATGGGTACACCCTCAAGCATGCCTGGAAGTGGGTTCAAAATAAACCCCCTGTAGACAGCTGCTGAAAGACGTGTCGGGAGAATGTATCTACCAGACATCTGTCTACAATTCCAGCTCACACAGTAATAGTAAACTGATGTTGGTTTCTAGCCTGTATTGTACCATGGATTTCCGATCCACCCACAAGCATTGGTCGTGTGAATTTTTTATTCCATCTTTTCCCAATGTTGTCTTATCCATCCACACAGATATGTGTGTATGTTTATACATATGTGTGTGTTTGTTTGTGTGTATTTAGAAATTGTATACAAATATAGAATGGGAAAAAGTTACCTTATAGATCAAACGAATGACCAAATTGCAAGTTAAATCCACAGTTCTTAAAGTCTAAAGAAAGTCTAAAATATTATTTAAAGTACAAATAGAGTCAGAAAGTGGATTGCTGATTAACGGGAGATTGGCATTAGCGGCGAGGAAAAGAAACGTTTCACACACTCAGTAAATTGCTCAATCTTTCCGTGCGAGGAAGGATTTGATTGTGATGTAAACAAAGGAAGCACGTTAATTAAGCGTAGACATCTTGATGGTAAGATAACCAAACACTGATTCGATTTTCCCAATCAGTGTTTTCCAGTCTTCGATTACATCCTGACAATGCTGGCAGCATTTAGAGAACAGCATTGTAATTTCTACTTTTAACAGTAATATTTCAGTACCCTCTCTCTCTCTCTCTCTCTCTAATAATAATAATAATAATAATAATAATAATAATATATATATATATATATATATATATATATATATATATATATATATATATATATATATATATATATATATCAAAAGTATCTTGAAATACTAAAGAGTAAATTTATTCAATAAAATCGACATTGAGACAACATCGGAATCTCCTTCAACTCTTCTGGGTGGTCTCCTTTTTTAATACTGCCAGAATCCTTGTTTTCTGTTTATCTTTGGTGTTCCAAGGAGTCTCGGTCATGATATAATAATCCTGTGGGGGACAGTATGAGGAGTTATATAGTTAGATATATGGGCTGTTATGGTCAGAGAAATTATCTGACAGCGATGACTGGGTTCTCCTGCTTGTGTAGCATGATACTGAGTGTCTTTCAGCAGTCATCCTCTTGACCTCAGGACACTTCATGTAAGTCTCCGTATTGAGTCTGAAGCCCTCACCAACAGATTCGGGGTTTCTTTTCTCATCAGAACGATGAGCGATGCCGTATCTTCGTAACACCATTACATTAACCCAGCTCATTCTGAATCCTCAGCACTGTCCTCAGATTGACACCAAACAGTCTGAAATATCCATATTGGAAATTCCGACGCGAATGCCAAGTAGTACAGTATGTCTTTACCAAATTGTGGAGCAGTCTCATGGTGATCTTTTTCTCGCAGATGGTGACCAACTGACCCTACTATTCTGAGTATTCGAAGTGAACATTGAAGTCAACACTCAGAGGCTACAGGCTGTTTCATGCTAGACGCAATCATCAGGCCGCGTGTGTTAGATTTCTTCTCGGCTATTTCTATATATGGGTCAATGGTGCATTGAGGGTAATCAATTCTGGCGGTTATTTTGGTGGCAGTGGCTTCTTAATTTATTTATCTGTTTATTTATTTGTTTGGGTTATTTCATTTTACTTGTTTTTCATTTTCATTATTTTATATATTTATTTACTTAGTAACAACGTGGGGGATTTGCTTTGTTCGCTTATTTAATAGTTTGTTTTGGTCTGGAAAGATAATTAAAGCTTTTTATTCATCCATTTTTTAGAGTGCTTGCCGCAGTTTTTAATTTGATTATTATTATTTTTTTATATATATTTGGAGTGATTATTTTTACTTGTTTCACTTATTCTTGTTTACTATTAACGAGTTCTAACGGTTATTTTAGCGGGAGCTATTTGTTAATTCGTTCATTTATTAATACTTTTATTTGGATTATTTTTTCTTATTAAATTTACTTATTTTTATTTTGTATATTATTATTTACTCGGTTTTCGTTTTTTAGTATAGTAGTAATGTTTTCTTTATTTTTTTTCCGTTATATAGCAGTTATAGCTATTTTTACGTCCAATTTTTGGAATGATTGTTGTAGTCTAATCTGACGGTTATTTTGGCGGGATTGGTTTATTAATTTGCTTATTATTATTTAATTTATTTATTTTTATTTGTTTTTATGTATTTTATTTTATTTTTATTTATTCCATTTCGTCTATTCTAAAAGTTGATGTTTATTTGTTTATTATTTGTTTGGGTTAATTTATTTTACTTGTTTTTCATATTATTTCGTTTATTTGTGTTTGTTCATTTCAGTTTTCGATTTTTAAGTAACGTAGTAAAATTTGATTTCATGATTTGAGATGAGCACATATCGTTTATTTAGTCTGGAATGGTAATAATAACTATTTTTTCCTTCAAGCAAAGTTTGCTATTATTAACATAGTACTGAAATTTTATTTTTTACTTTAACAAGTACAGAAATATCTCATTTCAAGTTGTTCTTGAAATGGAGTGTGTCCCCAAATATTTGCCTGTAGTGTACATGGGTAAATCATTTTATCTACATAGAGAATTTTTGTTGAATTGGATATATATATATATTTACGCACGCCAATGGTTTCACAATAAACTTGTTTATCTAATACATATTGGTAACATTTTCGGGACAAAATACTATATTTACGGTAAATGTGAATTTCGTAGTTAGCGGGAAGAAGATGTTCGAGTGAAACTTACTTATTGCCGATAGAATACGGAAGGACTATGGGTGCATTCCTAAAATGTAAATGGCATGCCAGCATTAACGTATTACATGTATTTACAGAAGAATATTTGGAGCTGTGTGATTTTATCATGTAATATGATGTTTGTTTATCATATTATAAATAATAATAATAATAATAATAATAATAATAATAATAATAATTTGCTAATCTCTCTCTCTCTCTATATATATATATATATATTGAATGTACATGTATATGTGTCCACACTGACAGGGATCATATTGTATTATCTGTGTTTTCTGTTTTTTTTTTTGTTTTTGTTTTTTGTTTTTTTTTTCATGGCTACTGGTGTAATTTTCCTACAATGCTCTGCCCTTTGTCTCTCATCTCTTTGAGTGAAAATTTTAAAACCTATCTTTCAGCGGCAAGTAGGTTGAGAGATGACCGGAAAAGTATAACTTTTATTCCCTTGCTCCTACCCCTTTGTTGAATGAATTCTTCGATATTCGCCCCTACCAATCTGTAGTATAAGTTCAGCCTACCTCATAAAATTTGATAAGTATCTGTCGTTGGCGACGGAAAATTGAACATTTGTGGAAAGTCACCTGTGCCATGCAATTCACCTTTCTTTTTCATTTTTTTTTTTTATGTCTATATACTGAAATCTAATTATCCCACTTGGAGGTGTCACTAGGAATTATACTAAAACTTAGTATTGTCTACCCAACTGAATACCATACACTGTTATGAACTTTTAACTTCGATATATTAATAAACCCACTATCTCAAATCTGGGCATCTCTACGCATCTCTACCAATTTCAATGAATACGAATAATATCTCATACCGGATCGGCCGTCAACCGGGACAACAAGGGCCGCATCCCTCAGAGAGGAACCAGTCTGAGGTCGAAAAGTCTGTCACTGGAACAAACTCTTCCACACACAAAGAGACACTAAGTCACCAAACCCGGATTATCGCCAACCTTGGACCAAGTGTCTCAATGCCAAATCGACTAGTAAAAATTAAACGAACGAAATGGAGCCGCGAAGAGTATCGACAAGTTATGACATCCTTCTTCACTGCACTCGAAAACCCACCAATCAAACATACAAAATATGGAGAAATATGGTGGGAAATGATATAAGACCTAACCTCAGTCCAAACATGCTTGCCAATGTCCGCAGAGATATCATGCGAAACAACAGACTCTCAAAGGCAGAAATAGATAACATAAAATTAGATATAAGACAAAATACTATGGCCCATCACTCAAACTCTGTTGAGACGGATGTTGAAATAAAGAATGCGACAGAGAATGAGGTGGACGCTAAAGCGAATGAAATACGAAATAATCTCCCAGGAAATGAAACCGAAGATTCTACCTTAGACACAACCTCTAGTTCTCCAGAAATTGTCACTGAAGATGACTCCAATTGGCCTCCAAAGATACTTGGAAACTACAGAAGACTGGATGATGGTATGCGTCAAGGAACATGAAAGTAGTAAGCGTCTTTACTCCGTAATGAAAGAAGCCAACAAATTCAAAATGGAGCTTCAAATGGGCGTAGAGATGCAACTACAGCACAATACACCGGCTGAAACTGCAAAATACTTGAAAAGGACAGCAAAGACGAATGCAACCGACGAGATACAGAAGCGATGGCAAGATAAACCACTTCATGGCCAATACTCTGCCCGTATCAAACAAGCTGATGTAGACAAAACCCGTACCTATCAGTGGCTACGCAGTGCAGGGTTGAAAGCGGAAACTGAAGGTTTTATCCTTGCTGCGCAGGACCAATGCTTGCTAACTAGGAATTATCAAGCACATATACTAAAATATTGTGTCAGCCCAAAATGCAGATTCTGTGATAAATATCCAGAAACGATTGATCATCTTGTATCAGGTTCACGAGGTTGGCACTCACTGAATATAAAACCGGACATGACAGAGTGGGCCAATATCTGCACTGGAAAATCTTCAACTTCTACGGGAAGGAAACTGAAAGAAACTGGTACCAACACCACCCAGACCCGGTTACGGAGATAGGACCTGTTACAATTCTATGGGACTACACAATTCACATTGACAGAACAATCAAGGCCAACCGCCCAGATATTGTTATTAAAGACCACAAACAAAAACGGTGCCTCCTTATTGATATGGCAGTCCCTGCTGACTGCAATGTATATTTGAAGATACTCAAAAAGCTGTCAAAATACAAGGACCTTGAAATAGAAGTCTCGAAAATGTGGCATATGGGAACATCAACAATCCCTGTTGTAGTTGGAGCCCTAGGACTGGTTGGAAAAGATTGCAGTAGACTAATTGCAGGGATTCCTGGAAGCCCATGCCTCAAGAAGATACAAAAAATTGTTCTGACAAGTACAGCCCACACTTTACGAAGGGCTTTATCTATGTAATTTTTATTTTATTTTTATTTTTTTTATTTTTTATTTTTTTGTCAGTGAAAAGAATCATGATGCCATTTCTAACCTTAGGTCCCTGGGTGGGACCCGGAAAGAAATGTGTAAACGCCAGAAAGCAAAGAAAATAATAATAATAATAATAATAATAATAATATAATAATAATTTGATAATGTCTTTTTTGCAATTTCAATAATATGTTCGCTGTAGTTGATTCAGTCATTTATTTGCCATGCGTGGTACACGCTAAGGCGATTATATATCTTTCGATATATGACTAACGAGGCGCATTTTTCCCCGCATTTCTTTCTGCCATTAAAGGCTATAGACTCCGGAATGGGATGGGGGAATGAAGAATATTCACACCTTTCTAATGTGTATTAGCACATAAATGAATGTAATGGACTGGGATTTGAACACGAGTCTCCGATTCCTTAATACGAGCCGCTATCCATTTACTCCAGCGTGCCTCCTAAGGCTGTCTAGAAACATATATTAAAAGTAGTAGAATGTCGACTAACATAAAGTTATGAATACAGTGCCGTAAAGTACGAATGAATCAGTGAATAATAACATTTTTGGCAAGAAAAAATATGAAAAAACCTGACTTTAAGTAAGTCAGAAAAAGAGATTAGAGAAGAAATAAGTGAAGATACCAATAAGGAAATATTGATGAATTTTGTCTTTCCGCAGTAAACAGAGACTATACAGATATTAAAGAAACACTGCTAAGTACATGAAAGCAGACGAAATTTAATTAAACATCCCATGTTTACTTTTAAGTAAACATAACAATGAGAAACGTGTCGTTGGAGAAAGAAGTACATGAAAAGATATTTGTCAAGAGTTGTAATGGCGGAGCTCATGTTTCGACATTTCATGAAAATAACCAATAAGACTGAGACGAAAACAAAGGTAACTATTTACACTATTTACATTGGTCGGACTCTTGTTCTCCTCGTATTGCCATATTCACGACGTTTGGGCCGCTGTACGCTTCGTCCTTCCTCAGGTGATATGTGACTTGACCAAAGAGTTGTGAGTTCAACAAATAGCCACTGAAGGAGGAACAAAAAACTTGGGTTACTAACCGGAATTAACTTAAACTGTGAAATAAAAGGCATGGCACGTGGAATTAGAACAATATACCCTCGTGGACTAAAGCAAGATTTCGGTTAGAAATCCCTATCTATATCATCTGATGAAGGGCGGAGTATACAGCGGCCGGCATTTCGTGAATATGGCAATAAAGATAAGGACAACAGCTGAAATAATTTAAATATTGTAATTAGTTTCAATAGACCATCACAAAAATAATATATATATATATATATATATATATATATATATATATATATATATATATATATATATATATATATATAATTATTTATTTAAAAATATGATTCCAACACGCTACATAAGAGGTCTCATGTTTCAAAACAAGAGCCGAAAACTTCAAAATAATATTTGAATTAACTTGAGTTAGAGTAGGCTCTGTTCCATCTTCAAGCGAAATTTTTTGGGGAATGACTTATTTCTGAAATTTACGAGTTTTAATAGTATGGTCAGAATTGAAATCAAAAATTTCCATGGTAACATCAAGGGCGGATTGTTTAGAATCGGCAGGGGTGGGGTGTTAATAATTTGTATCAGTATAGAGTTACTTTCATAGATGTCGGGTCACGGTATGGTGGGGGTGGCTAAATTTACGACGGAGGAAGTTTTCGCATAGTCTGGCTTGAGCGTCTACGGAGATTTATTTATTTATTTTTTTTTATTCTTTTACTATATCTCTTTATGAAAGGGATTTGTGTATATGAAAAGGCCGTAACGTTTGTTATTTGACGACTTCATAAAGGGTTATCAATCCGCCCTTGATGTTACCATGGAAATTTTTGATTTCAATTCTGACCATACTATTAAAACTCGTAAATTTCAGAAATAAGTCATTCCCAAAAATATTTCGCTTGAAGATGGAACAGAGCCTACTCTAACTCAAGTTAATTCAAATATTATTTTGAAGTTTTCGGCTCTTGTTTTGAAACATGAGACCTCTTATGTAGCGTGTTGGAATCATATTTTTAAACAAATAATTATATTTATGCTCTACTTTCGTATCGAGCACTATTTTTTAAAAATAATTACAAACATACTAAGGAACTTTGGATTATTTACCAAACCAGTTTCTTTCCTATTTTCTACAATATTTTCACACACACACACACACACACACACACACACACACATATATATATATATATATATATATATATATATATATATATATATATATATATATATATATACAAACAGAGGTAACGTTTTGCATTTTTATTAAAATTACTGATCACATGAAGACAGTATGAAGATGAATGCAGTGAATATGAACATTTTGGGAGAAGTTCTTTTGTGAATGGTAGAGGACAGAAACAAGTAACTTTAAGTTGAAGAGTATATTACTGGAAGTGGAATGTTCCATGTCATTTGCAAAGCTAATTAGTGCAAAATTCGCTAAAACATTTAATGAAAAGTTTTATTTGTATATTTCAACTTCCATAGGTACTAATCAGATAGTAAACATGAGGCAGATAATAAAAGAGTTCTAACTGGAATTGCTAATATATATTAAATCATTATTCTAGTATAGAAGTGTTAGAAAAATGCAAAAAAAAAAAAATGATGCGAGCAATATTCAATTCGAAACACTAGAACATTTAACAAATTCCATAGTCATGTGGCGGACAGTTACATGAAACCCACATTAACATGCTATAAATTAATGTAATATACTTAATTACATGTGTTTTTATTAATCCTATACGTTTCTGTAGTCTATATATTAGTATTTATTTATTTAATAATAATAATAATAATAATAATAAAAAGAAAAAATATCACGATTTCTTCGGTTGGTAGCAATTCTACTTGTTCCCATTTTATATATGCCGCCCATTGTAGCAAATGACTTGATGTATGTCGGTTGTACAACAAAAATTAAATAAAATGCCACGGTTATGTTATAAGACACAACAATATGACATCAACGGAGCTTGCGGAACGTTTTTATTACAAAGTTTTTATTACAAATGACTCTCATTCCGACGAACACATTTAAGTGAACGTGTGAAAAAATATGTAGAATCCACCGAACTTGCGAACCTTAAAATGCTTGGGGATAGATACATATGCAAATTACTAACTTCCAGTCCGGTGGGAATGAACAGAATGAAGGGAGAAATTCACAGGATTCATACTTAGCTGTTTGATTAATTCCTCTTAATAACTAATCAACTAACGGAAAATTGCAAGATCAGCAGAACCGCCATCATATTATTCACGTTTCAGTTGAATGACATTCATGATGGTTCCGTTTCACTCATTTTGACACGTTGATTACCAGTGCATCCGTTTTTTCAAGACTAGCGGCTCATACAATTTGTAATTTAAAAAAAAATATTTTTACGCTTGTATATTTTTTTAAAAATAACTCCATGAAAACAGATATCAAAATATTGTTGAACATTGTAAAAACACTGTTTCTTTTCTTTTCTTTTTCTTTTCTTAAATCACGTTCTTCTCTAAGTGTTATTATTAATACTACTACTACTACGACGACTAATAATAATAATAATAATAATAATAATAATAATAATAATAATAATAACGGCAATAATAATTTAGTTGCATTGTACATAATAAAATGTAACTCTCGTAATATAATTCACCAATAGTTTTAAGCACTGGTGGTATTTTTAATATTGTGAACTTTACATGAAACCATATAGTGAGTTTATTTATACGAGTATGCATTGAAAATCGCACAAATATCGATTGTTTAATATCAATGTTTTAACAATTTTTACATAGAATCTTACGTCAGCTGCAATCTTAACGTGTGCATCAATCTATAATATATATATATATGTGTGTGTGTTTGCGCAGTTATTGGAAGAAATGCGTGAAGTTAATATAAATAGTTCGCTTTGTGATCTAATATACAATTAAAGGCCACCGATTTACAAACACATCAGAATCTGCCCAAATTTGCAGACAACCTAAAATCAACCTCCGAAAACTTATACCCTACTCCAAATCTAGACATTGGACGCAGAGAGATTATCCAGTAATGTACACACATCTTTTGTGCTGGTTAATTTGTTATCTGAGTGGATCAGCGAACGACTCAAGGCGTCTCGTAACCAATTTTCTGATCCTCGGGTAACCTGATTACAATTATTAGAGCCCTGCCCCTAATTACCCCAGCGAGTGATCATGTCCGGTGAATTCGCTTACTTACGCCAGTTGGGCCAAACTTCACCGCTAAGCAGAAAGTTTTTGGCTTAACTTGATTCTTGTCAGTGCGAAGAATATTTCACCTGGTGAGGGAAGGAATATTCTCTTCGATTTCTGATTTTTACATTTAAGCAAACATCGGGTGACATAATAGACAATATTTTGAGGGCGTCATGAATCGTAGCAAGCGCGTGGGAAATTTTTGAACCATAACTGCATACAATTTCAAGCACTATTAGATAAAATGCCATTGTTAATGTTCCTTCAAATTAAAGATGGGTTGCGAAACTATATGTAAAATTTATTGCGGGTTTTCGCATATAATAATATATTTCTGTTTTATCTAACTGCCACTTTTTGTATTAGAACAAGGAATTTGCTGTATTTTAGAAGAAAATAAGCCTAAAAAATACTTTTTTTCTTTAGCTATCATTTTAGGCAAATTTTATAATGACATGCCGTTAGAAAATTCGAGTAGAGCCAAACCCAAAGAAAGATAGGAATTGTCCATGATAGAGTTATTTTAGAAAGGATAATTACTGCAAATCATATATCAACTGTAATTGCAAAAGCTATATTTTACACACACACACACACACACACACACACACACACACACACATATATATATATATATATATATATATATATATATATATATATATATATATATATATATACTGGTATCTGCCAGTTATATATTCTTATTTCTCAACCACTATTCAGTTGTGTTGGCATAAATATGTAAGCATTGAGTTACATTCACCATATCATTTTAAAATCAAATAGCTATCATATATCTTGTCACATCACAGATGAGAGTGCGAAGTAAAAGATCCACTAAGTCACAATAGTGGCTCATTCAGTGAACATCCGACTTATTATATCGCAGTAATTGTATACTAGGCTTGTTCACAATATGAAAAAATGTCAAGAAATATTTTACATACTGTTTCGGCGAATAATGTTATTCTTGTCTCTCTTCTTCTCAGCTTCTTCTTCTTCTACTTCTTCTTCTTCTATGTGCCGTGTTCCTTCAATATGTCCGTGATCATGGATCTCCACAATTTCCTATCTTTATACCTCTAAATAAATGTATTTTTGCTATTTCCTCTAACACTTGTTCCATTATCCATTTACTCTAGTTCGTTAGCTTGGTTAGGCATTGTTTTCCTCTGTCCCCCTTTCCTTCAATCATTTCTATAAGTATCAAATTCTCCAAATCCTCTTTACTCATTATGTGCCATGGAAATTTCAAATGTCTTTTCCTGAATTTAAGTTTAAGTACAAGTATACGTGTCTTTTTTGTTACCATTGTCTCTAAAATTTTGTCGATGCTAACATGTTGGGTCCATGATATTTTCTGTTGATTCAAGTCTCTTCTTCATCTGTATTTAAAGAGATAATATCATTCACTGTCATACATGATATATTACATAGCAGTTCATTACTATTGTCGTTGTTTCTAACGACATTTTCTGTTTCTTAATACATTGCTTAATCTTTGAAAGACAACATTCACTATCCTAATGCGCTTTCGGATTTCAGTGTAGCACTTTTTATCGTCTGTGGAAAAACTGCCCATATATTTAAATTGTTGAACTTGTTTGCTTATGTCAACTCCAATTTGTAATTTGCATGTAGAGCGGTACCGTAAGTTAACAACAATGCATTCGGTAAATGATGTTTACTCCTTTCTTCTCTTTTTCTTCACTATTTTATGTAAAGCTTCTTCAATTTTCTTTTCCGTGTCTGCTATCAAGAATGTGTTATCTTCATATGTTATATTGTTAAGTTGGTGGACGTCAATAATGAACCCTGGTGGAATTATCCCAGAATCGCCTTCAATATGGACGGTAGGAAGACATATTATTATTTTGCACCTATTTTTATATAATTACTGAATTCATTTATCTGCGTGCAGTCTGATTGCTGCCTTTATAGGCTTTGTATTATATGAATATCCTTCCCAAATATATGGAAATTACGTACCAATTCATGTAGTTCTTTGTGACGTAATTTATCAAAAGCTTTTTTGCATAATTTATAAACACAAGTGCACCAACTTCTGCATCTGTATTGCCCTTTCATTCCTTGTACCAATCTTTTTAACGAACCCGCACTGTTCTTGTCCTATTTCCAGTATATTTCTGCGGTCTGCTATATTCCTCAGAATTCGCTTGATAATTTTTGTTATATGGCTCATTACGCTGATTATTCTATGCTGTACATATTCGTTTTCCCCTAGTTTATGGAATTCTATGGAAATGAATACACTTAGGTCTACTGGTATATCACTAGTATTGTATATTTCATTTATTATGTCTGTAGTCTTGTTTTCAATGTCCAAATCATCTAAGGCTGCAAGCATCTTTATTACAATTCTGTCTATCCTGTCGTTTTTTATTCGTTCAATTTGGCCAGTGCTGATTTCAGTTGAGATTTTAATATTTTTGGTCTTACGATATTTCTGTGTATTGGTCGATTGTCCTCTTTCGTCGCGGAAGAGTTCTATGATGTAATCCTTCCATCTCTGACGTATTCTTTCTTTCTTTCTCTAATATTACTGTCGAATCCTTTAATTTTATGAATCCCAATGGGGAGAATGTTCTCTTCTCTTACTTTTAGCATATATGCTTTATCTGTGTTACTCATCTTTGCTATTTCTAAACATTTTTGGTTGAGCAATTCCTCTTTAGCTCGGCGATATTTGTTCCTAATTTCTTTGTGCAGAATTCTATATGACAATGTTTTTTATCTCCTTTGTATCATGTCGATAATATCATTTACCATCCATATATATATACCATCCATGTCTAGTTTTCTTTGGGATTATTTCGATTGCAGATACTAAAGTTTCTCTTATTGGGTCCCACTTCCAGTTTCCATTTGCGTTTTATCCATCGTATTTGATTTTAGTACTGTCCATTTATTTCTCCTTTACATTAATGTTATTCTACCATGTCGAAAATATATCATTCAGTTTACATAATAATAAATAGAAAATATTGTTAAATACTTATATCACAACAAATACGTCCTATGTAAACCAATTTAACAAATTTACCATAAAGTATATATCAGGATGGGTCTATTAAAATCGTCTATTTTGAATCAGAATTAATAGTGAATTTAGAATTAATGCTTTTTGAATTAAACATTTATTAAATATTTCTGAAAAAGATTGCATTAATCTTCCAACTGAAGTGAATGTCCTAAATATGTGTATATTATTCAGGGAAACATACAAGTTTCTTCGTTTATTACATTGTCAAATCTAAATCTGGGATCAAATAGACGTTAAAGTATGGCCATTCAGGTAATATTTTTGTCAACACACTTTATATCTCACCAGAAAACATTTATTAAATAAAAAGGTTTGCCGAGGTCACTACAAAAGAGATCCTCTTATAGAATATTCCAGAATGAAGAGATCACTTGAAAAAACAAAAACAAAAACAAAAAAAAAAAAACGAAAAAAAAGATAAACTAAAAAAATGACAAATTTATAATGATAACGATAATTTAAGCGACTGTTTCTTGTGAGTAAGGTGGCATTCAATGTATGAGCTGGTGATATTGCTTAGCATTCCCATTGCATCTCTTAAGGCAATCTTCCGTACATGGTATTCTCGTCATCCTCCTGTAGAACAACATTTATGTTGCTTAAAATCTCTCCTTCATCTGTGAATCTATTGTCCAGCATTCACAGTCATATAGGCAACTGATATAACATAGTGAATTAAGGTATCATTTGTAAGTTCTTCGCAGCACATGATACATATAATATTTATTGATCACATTAATAAAAATGATTCCATAGCTCTTCATTAATAACGAACTACCTTTAATGAGAATTTATCAGTTAAATCATTGCCATGAAGAGACATTTTGAGGCTTAAGAAAACAAAATGAAATCACTTTCTCAGGGTAAATAGTTCTGGCTACTGATTGGTTGGACGTAAAAATGCCTAGTTAATTCCGTGAATCACAGGTAGCACAGAATTCCTGACAATCACAATAAAGTTAGAATGCTCGATGTTCGTTTTTACCTACAGTTAAAAATATCGAACTGATAAAAATGTCATGCGTAGAAGAGGCAGAAAACTAAATTGCTGGAAATTCACTTCCGCCGTTGTTAATGGATTACCGCCTATTTTGATATTACACAAAATGGAAAATAGAGGACAGTTATTCATTGAGGTATTATAGAACAGGTTTTAATGGACACCAATACTGAATTAAATCACTCACACAAGCATTGATTTCATAATGTTGATAAATCATATGTAACGATGTATATAATATTTCGATATTGAAACGAAATACATTCAATATATCTTTCTCAATCTATTGAAAAATCATGAATTATTTTAAACTCATTTACATATTTATCATAATAAGAATTTTCAAAATAAAATTTCCAAATTAGAAATCTTACTTTTCGACAATATTTTGTCTATTCTTGGATTCAAGATTTCGTCAAATATTTACAACACCGAAACTGAATCGTGGGTTTATTTATATATGAGATTCACGCCCTCACTGATTCGATCTCAATACCTGCACTTATCATGCGTTGATATGAGAGTGAGCTTTCGATATGCAAACTTTGAAGTAAAATTGTATGTGCATAATAGTGTGGACCCATAATACAAATCGTGTAAATTAGCTAAGATAAACGTATATATATATATATATATATATATATATATATATATATATATATATATATATATATATATATATATAGAGAGAGAGAGAGAGAGAGAGAGAGAGAGAGAGAGGGAGAGATTCTAGAAGAATCCTCAATAGACTGCAGAAAGCATTGGACGGCCGTTTCGTTTTATTTGGGTCTTCATAAATAGTGCTCATCATTTACCGAACCCGGACCGTTTCGATACATCGCAAGCGTCATACCAACTGTACGAACGGGCCTCGGTGACGAAGAAGAAACTGAATAGACTTGATATAGAGCCACTACTGCCACAATCCGTAGCGATACTCAACCAACTAGTCATAATAAAACGGATTCTGACCCAAGATCAATGCCTTTCCTTTCCCTTTAGCCACTCCCTCTCAGAGCATTAACTGGGTCTAGTTGGCGCTATATCGAGACTATTTAGTTTGTTCTTCGTCCCCAATGCGCATTGATACAGTTGCTATGATGCTTGCGTCGTATAGAAACGGACGATACGTATAGATGAAGCGCACTGATGATGAGTCCCAAATAGAACGAAGCGTACAGTGCTTTCTGTATTCTATTTAGGATTCTTCTAGACCCGATGAATTACTATATATATATATATATATATATATATATATATATATATATATATATATATATATATATATATTATGCTGTTTTCACAATAAAATTAGTAAATGATGTTCATACCTTCGTTCCACTAAATGTCTCTAAAAACATTTTTGATTTATCAAATTTACAGCACTGGGGGATTTAAGATTCTTGTTCTGTTTAAATTATTTCTAGTTTCTAGTCAACCCATTAGGATAATTTTCTTCGTTCCCATTTTAGCGTTGTTTTGCTGGGAAAGTTATGCTTTTAAATAATGAAGAAGTGATGTGTGCCATTTTCTAGGCATCGCATTTGTATCACAGAGTCGCATAAGGTTATACGTTGAATTTGATTGTATCTACCTAATTTTCCAACTTTTTCCTGTTGCAATAAGTTGTAACAGAGACCTCCTGTTCTGAGCAGCTGTTAGTTTTGTATTTTTCTATGCGTCTAACCAAACATCAAATTATTTGACATCTCTGACATTGAAATCATGAATGATGGAAATTTAATTTTCTTAGTCTAAGTAATAGAGTATAAGACTTGCTTTAAAAAAAAAAAAAGTTTTCCTGCAGATTTTGAATGTACGCATTGCAGATAAGTACATGCTGTTTGCTGCAAAATGAATGCCAAAGGGAGATAGTAGCGTCAGAATAGTAAGTTGGGAAATGGGCAAATTTTTAAAACCAGGTTCTTCCTGAGCATGAAGCCTACATTAATGAATGATTCTTAGTTATTGTTTTTTCTGAACGCTAATGATTTCAGCCTTCTCGATCCACTCAACATGCACAGCACCTATTTCTATATGGGCTAGAGATCTGATGTCTAAGCAAGAACGTAAACAGTTTTAGCCTTTAAAACTGATGAATGCCATTGTTGCGTTTGTGTTTTTCTTGACCTAAAATTTTTTAAACGATACCAGTAGAGTTGAATTTCCATAAACTCTACATATATCTATATAGGAGATATCCAATCAACACATTTGACTAGCATAGATCAAATTTAGACATAACCTTAAGAAAACTCTTCCTTTTGAATTGAATAGTCTCCTATTTGGTTAAGGTTTATATTCTATGAAGTTTTCTGTAATTGGATAGAAGCATCAGTATATTTGTAATCACAACATTGAGCTAAATATATACAGGATTGATATTGCAGTTTCCAGTATTATCTATATTCTGTTTTCGAAACTTTTTGATCGTTAGAGGAAGAGCTTGTAGTGAATAGAACTGATGCAGTTCGCTGTATAAATGTATATATAAAAAAAACATTGAATGAATGAATACATTATTTTAGTCACATGATAGGGCATAAAAAGGTTGGCTAAATTTTCGCTTTTTGTTTGGCATTAGATGCAATCAGTGAGTTTACTTTTAAC
>OZ010577.1:71001826-71006826 GCA_963932145.1 Acanthosepion lycidas
GGTGTATACACATTCTCACTCTGTTACATATGGAAGCCAACGACAAAATACGTATCTGATATCGGTTTGACGGAAGTACCTTCGATGCCCGACGTCTCAAAGCTAAGACTCTGACTCCTACTATTCCTGTCTATGAACTGCAATATGCAATATGCCGACGATGCTCTCACCTGTGCACGAAAAAATTTTCGCGGATTGGGCTGCTATCTCATTTGGCGGCCCACAGAAGGCGGACGGAGATGGATGGGCAGCGTCGTCGTCAGCAATGACAGAACGCATAAGAGAGAGAGAGAGAGAGAGAGAGAGAGAGAGGGAGAGGGAGGGAGGGAGAGGGGGAGGGAGATGGAGAGAGACTCAGGTTTATAGAGATTCTCTTAAATGTAAGCAAATATTCTACAAAGGTGTTGTGGAAATCTTTCAATACGTGTATGTAAACACATTATTTACCTGAATCTCTTCAATAGGAAATTAAATAATATATATATATATATATATATATATATATATATATATATATATATATATATATATAGCATTTTTGATCATGTGATGTTAATGTCATGCTTTATTTATCATCTTCTTTGCTTTAGATTAACATTAAAATATATTATTATTATTATTATTATTATTATTATTATTATTATTATCCCCCAACTCGGGAAGGATTTGTTGAGGCAACGACGTGCTGAGCAAGTCCACCAGTCTCCTCCATCTGTTGCGGTCTTGTAACAGAGCCTGGGTCTCTGCGAATGGTTTCTCCACACATTCCTTAATACTGTCATTCCTCTTTTTTCCTGACTTCCTCTGCTCCTACGTCCCAATACGGTTCTTTAAAGAACTGTCTTTGCAAGGCCATCCGATCAGGTTACGTTCACACCATCTAAGCTTCCTTTCCTTCACTGTAGTAAAGGGGCCTTCGTGCGGTCCAGTGTGCTGCTGGATTTTACTGTTGTTGGTCGTGTGGTCAAGTTATGAGATGCCCAGGGTGTGATATAACATCTCTTTTCCAGTTTTTGCATCTTTCTTTGAAGCACAGAGGAACATAGAGAATAAAAGTGAGCACAGGAACCTGATTTTGCTCTGCATGGAGATGGTATTACACCTCCATGTGCTCTTCAGGTTAGATAGTGCAATTGTATTCTCTGAAGATCTGAAAAGGATGTCTGGTATTGACCTTAGTCACTGATGATCGCTTGAAGTATTTGAACTGCCGCACTGTCTCAAGATTTTGGTCATGGACTGAAATATTGTCCTGGGGAAATCATAGATATTTGTCATGATTTTGTTTTGTTTTTTCGGCACTAATTTGTGGAGACATTGTCAGCAATTTAATAATGAGGTAACATATTGCACTTATATAAACTTAACTGCATATTAAGCAGCCACTAATTAAATACGTTATAATCTACAGGGGGCAAATGAATTAAATGAATTTTCATTATTTTTTTTTATTTCAATATAGTTTCTATATATACTTCTTACGGCAATATTTATACGAAATTACCTACACAGTAATGAATTAAATGGAGGCGAAGTCATAAGAATTACGATTTCTTAAAATTTCAATTTTATATTTGATCGATTATTATTTACTGGGAATTACTAAATTATAATTTGTGTGATAGATTTAGAGTCATGAATGATGATATCAGAAATGATTGATATTGCATGAAACTCTGAGTAGCGGATTATATATATATATATATATATATATATATATATATATATATATATATAGAGAGAGAGAGAGAGAGAGAGAGAGAGATAGATAGATAGATAGGTAGGTAGGTAGATAGATAGATATAGATATAAATATAAAAATATAACAATTAATTAAAATTAATAAATATACATAAAATATATAGTATATCGTATTTTCGATATTTGAACGCAAACGTTAATTGTAACTTTCATTTGAATGATGCGTCCAACATGTCTAAATATTTACAACAACATACCTGTGCACATTCGCAATTCAGAAAAATTCTTGTCGAAAATTCCTTTATATTTTTTCATGAAAAGAATAAACATAGACTAAAAATTCTCGAAGCTATTTATATTAAAAAACTGAAACCAAAGCTTATTAAAATTAATTAAGAATACTCCACAAATACTTTAAATGTGTACAATAGATAGTTTGAAATGATAATGTTTGCACTAATACTTTTTACTACTTATTTTGTTAAAAGAAACTCTCCACAACCATACCTAGCTACGTCCCCTTAAACGGTGTAAGAGATCACTCATTAACTCAGCGTTCTTCTTTCTACAAGAAAGAACTTTAACATTTAGAACACATGAATGATGTTTCCGATAATAATGAACGCTACAGTATTTGTCTTGAAAAAAACAATAATGATGATGACTTTGTGCTATGTCGAAAGTACTCAAAATAAAAAAAAATTGTATCAACTCGGGGATTTTTTCTCGTCCTTCAATAACGACACCAAAAAGATTATCCGTGCATATAAAAGGATCTAATTGAAAATAAGTAGACATGTCATGTTTAAATTATTCAAAGAAACGTGTCAATATATATATATATATATATATATATATATATATATATATATATATATATATGTGTGTGTGTGTGTGTATTTACGCATATATCTGAAGTAAGCACCTTCCTAGTAAATTCACTTTATTCTTCTGTGAATACTCATTGCATAAATCAAATATTATACAATATTTCAGAATAGAATTTAATTAACCAAGATTTCTCTCTCTATCTCTCTCTCTCTCTCTCTCTCTCTATATATATATATATATATATATATATATATATATATATATATATATATATATATACATATATATATATATATATATTCAAATGCACACACACACACACACACACACACACATATATATATATATATATATATATATATATATATATATATATATACATTCATTGTATGTTGTTAACAAAATATTATATTTCATAGTTCGCAATAGTACAGGAAACTAAATCTGATTCATAGACAATAGTATCATGCAGGCTGTTTCATTTTATCTGTATTTCCTAACCCAATATTCAGCGGACAGTAGTTGAACTTGGACAAAGGGGTCGACAATATAATACGTCACAAAAAAAACCCCAAAAACCTCTGAAGTTTTGAACCAGGCATAGACCAACAGACGATTATTAACATTAAAAAGATCCTTCAGCATAAGACATATCTCACACACATAACAAGAACTTCCACGAACAAAAATATAATGCTCATAACCCAGGCCATAACCAGAAACTGCGACAGTTTGTATAGATTATATCTGAAGAATATCATAAAAGCCTCAGAAAATCTGTGATCGTTAAAGATCAGGATTCTATTCTAAATATATTCTAGCATACAGAATGCATCACTGTTGGACGAAGTTGTCGCAAGTTATCCATCGTTAAACCAACCTTTGCGTAAAAATCTAAACTCGAAGACATGTTAATATGTGAATGTAATAAAATATTTCACCAAATTCTAAAGAACGTATAAAAACACGGAAACAAACTAAAGTATACACGATTGATTGAATCAGAACATATGCCATGTTCTAACAATGAGCTCAATAGAGGTAT
This sequence comes from Acanthosepion lycidas, assembly GCA_963932145.1. Taxonomy (NCBI): domain Eukaryota; kingdom Metazoa; phylum Mollusca; class Cephalopoda; order Sepiida; family Sepiidae; genus Acanthosepion; species Acanthosepion lycidas. The sequence goes on from OZ010577.1 coordinate 71,005,404, forward strand.
CATAGAAATGAGTACTCTACTCATATCTTTAATTAAGGAAAAATAACCCTAAACTCACACATTAAAAAATTCTTTATCTATGTTTAATATATGTGATCTTAGGTTTGTTTTCTTTTTACAAAGATGGTCACGGGACAATGTATGAAGCCATTTCTGACCTTAGATTTCTGGTTGGAACGCGGAAGGAAATGAGTATACATCATAAATGAAATGAAATGAAATAACAACAATAATAATAATAATAATAATAATAATAATAATAATAATAATAATAATGCTTAGCTGGACGCATAAAATTTATACGATTAAAACTTGGCTTATTTTCTTAAGTTTTAATGGAATGAATTATAAGCATTCATTAAATACCCATAGAAGCATATACAGAATATCGCGTTACAATATCGATTTATAATAATTTTTCACATACGTTTTTACGACATCATTTCCTATAATGATGCAGAGTGTGCCCTGTGAAAATTATACAGGTTCTGCTAATTTTTATTAGTGAAATAATTTCGGGCTGCCATATTACATAATACCATTTTACAATTTCATAGCAACATTTGATTATTTCAGTGAACAGAGTTTTAAAAACAATAGAGCATTATTATATTTGTTTCTTTCTAGAAAATATGCAGTTTCAATACACCGAAAATTGAGGTAGGCTGGAAGTTTAAAGCATGAGAGAGATTTACCCTTTTCTTAGCTGCTATACCAAGAATTTGTGGATATGGAAGTTAAATTTGTGTTCAACAGACAGGTTTCATGACGTAATGTAGGTGCTAACTAAGGAACCAAGTACCAAGCAGAATTAACTATAATTATAATAATAATAATAATAATAATAATAATAATAATAATAATAATAATAATAACAACAACAAACGTCGTGATGCTACACCTGATATATCTTTTATATACGTTTTGTCTTATTGAATTTAGATGGGCTACAGCAAAAATCCCGTAGCCACTTAGAGGTAGGGTAATTGTTGGCAAGCATTTCTCCTTAGATGAGTTCAGTCCTCATCATGCACTTCAAACAATTGGCCTTGTGCCACATCTAAGCAACGCTTAGTAAATTGCAACATTAAATATCAATATCATAAATTTGCATGACATGCAACTGACAAGCACATCTATAATGAGTCGTATCAGTTATATATCTTGGATACAATTTTTTTAAATTTGAATATAGTTTCAAACAGTTTACGCATGAGGCATAATCGCATTCAGTTCCTAGGCACGGGAGAAATTTTATCAGAGACATTTTAATAACAAGGATCAGCAATTGTGACATTTATTTTTCTGTTTTTAAAATAACATTTTCCTTCAGAAACATATTCTTTTAATATACAATGTGGCCATAAATACCGCCCACATAATAAGACATTTGGGGCAATAGTGTCTTCATCTAGTGAATGAA
>OZ010577.1:71011826-71261826 GCA_963932145.1 Acanthosepion lycidas
CATGATTTAGAGTCTTCCAGCAACGCCTCTCTTGACCCCGGATAGTAGTAACTGTTCAAGGGATTGATGAAGGTTTTGAGTTGTGTCTGATGTACTGTAGATTGATGAATGGAGCCATATCATTGCCATCAATAGGGACCACTCTAAAAACCTTCGTAATCATCATCAAACTCATCCAACTCTTTCCGAATGCTTTTCACTGTCCTCAGATTGACACGCACACACACACACACACACACACACACACACACACACACACACACTTTGAAATGTTCATATTGGAGCTTCCGCCGCGTATTCCAAGCTGTGCAGCATGCCGTTTCCAAATGTCTGGCGGAGTGAATTGCGTCATGATACTCCTTTTCTCACAGACAATGCCTAACTGATTCTACTATGCCGTCCGGTTGACAAAATCAAAAATAAACAATGCGCATGCGCGATAATAAAAATATAAATGGCGAATATAAACCCTGTATATATGTGTAGTCAAAATGTTCCACTTTATACAAGCTTTGATGAAGAGTAACTAAAGTTCTTCGTATATGAAATTTTTACGGCTTGGGCTATTTTTACGGTTTGCAAGGAAAATGCTAACATGTGACAATTGACTTTTGTTTTTTTTTCTTCCTGATCCGCCTGGGTCTATGTGTATGAACTGTGTTTTCTGTAGTAGTTTTTGACTATCGCCGGTTTTCACTGAGAGTTGTCTTGTCGGTCTTTACATGTATTACCTATTGCCTGTTGTCTAGTGTCGCTTCTTTATATAATTACATTATTTACATTACAAAGATAAGAACAATAGTCCGAATAATGTAGATAATGTACATAATACCTCATCTCAGAAATATAGAGAGATTTATATTATTAATTGTGAAATATTTATATTTATTGTTTTTTCCTAGATTGGATGTGATTTATATACATTAAGTTATTTTATTATCGTTATGGCTAAGAGTAAAGGGAAGCATATGAAGGAAAGCTAGGTGTATATAAAGAGACAATGGACAAAAACGTAAAACTAATCAGTGATATGCAGAGATAAAACGAAAATCTTCATGTCGAGATACACCGAAAGAAACAAAATAATGAATTAGTGAAGTGATTTTGTATTTCTTTTTCTTTTTGCTCTCATGCAACTAATCCATGTTTGTATAGCATTTAGATATAAGTACGGAGGACAATGAAGGTTTGGATGAACAATTGAGAGAATAAATATATACATTAAAGGCAGAGAACCCCCTCCCACCCTCACAAAAGGTAGAATTTATGATTAGTAACATTAGCTACAGAAAAGGGGGAACGAAGTACTCGGCTTGCAATATAATTCCATTTCGTAGATTATGAATTGAAAACACCTGTATTAATATTGCTAGAAAGGCTTTTCAGTAAATGAACTTTGATAATTGTTTCAATAAATTGATTCTCCTTTTACAAAAATGAAGATAATCGTTTGCAAATCACATTATAATTTAAGCACACAGATAAGGTGTCAGTAATGTCGTATGGATGAAATATAGTAAATAATGTAACTTGAGCATTTGAAATGTTTAATGACAAAATATTAGTGTCCAAGGATTAATATGCTTTTCATCAGGAATAAAACGTATGGTATATTGTTGTGTAGAGATATAGACTAAATATAAGAGAGATGGAAAGAAAGACAAAGAAAGCTAGAGTAAAAGATACAAAGAGAGAGAGAGAGACAGAGACAAAGAAATACAGATAGAGACAAGGAGAATTAAAAGGAGAGAGAGACAAAGAAAGAGACTGAGACAAAGAGAGTGAGACAAAGAGAAAGTCAGAGAAAGTGAAAGACAGGGGAATAAAAAAAACAGAGAGTGACAAACAGAGAGATAGATAATGAAAGAGATAAAACTAAAGTCAAGGAGAGAGAGAAATATGAAAAATGTAAAAACATACAACATAAGTTTGTGTTAGATTTTAAGGGACTGGGTCGGAATGAGAAAGTTTCAGCACCTATTCGTCTGAATATCAATAAGAAAGAGAAAATATGAAATTATTTATGATAATACAAGAAATAAAATCCAACAGAAATAATAGCTTCAATAAAAAAAAAAAATAAGTGTTAAACATTGTAGAATCTAAGAGTTTCTTACGGAATCACAAATCCAAGGATTATATTATTTATTCTCAGTTATACAGGTTTATGTTCGTCACACATAATAACTTATGCTTCTTGCAGCAAAGGCTTCAAGCTAGAATAATAACTTAATCCTGGAGATACAAATGAATTACAAGAATATTGTAGACTATCATCTTACTTCACAACGACAATCAAGGTAATCCTCTATGTAGCTGAGGTAATTACGACAGATCTGACGGTGAGAGATTATCCTTAAATTAATATCAAGTTTGTGGTTAAAACCTGATAATTGATTACAGATAGTATTGATAAGATTAACTCTGAAGATATCGATGATGACACTAATGGATAGTCTTCTTGCTGAAGCCTTTTCTTCTTGATGAGATAATTCATGAAATGTGTTCCTAGACTTTAAACGCAATTAACTTTGAAAATCAGATTTGCATTTCAGCGGGATGTCACATTTTGATTTACCTATTAAATGATGTGAATACGAAACAACTCATTGTTATACAGCAAAACAGAAAAAGGCAACACGCGTTCATGATTACACACTATGTGTACGTCTCAAATATTGTGCAAGTCATCTTGCGCTGCCATTCATGCAAAAGGAAAACCATGTGCTGTACTACAAGGATTATGCCCTTGAATCTGATGCCCCTAGTAATTTGCTTGTTGCAACAATCGCCAAACGATTATTGAATAGAAACACTAAGAAACGATTTCTAAATGCATAAAGCTAACCTGCAACTCATCAAGAGCTAAAAGAAACATGCGTACTATGCATGACAATATAGGATTTTCTATCTGCACGATTGTAATCATGCTAAAGTACTAACCTGGGTTTCAAACCATGAGATTATTAATATATTAGTAAAGGGTATAATACATTGCTTAATTTGGATTGACTTCACCTCTACATTTACGTGAACAAACCATTCAATGTTAAGTAGAACATGGCCCTGGATTTCACATCAGATTGGAAAGACAAATAAATAGTATAATACTAATGAAGCCAATGCTAAAATTAACATATATATCTTTAATGAGAAATGCAGAATGTTATTCTTATGGCTACATAGCTTATGAAGTTTATTAATCTGAAATAGAAACATTCTTGCAGGTTAATTAATTTGCTTAACTGGAAAGTTAACAGTCAGTCTATAGATTAAATAATAATTAGGATTGCATTGACATTTCAAAATCCCCACTTTGCGAAATATTTATATGATAAATATTGTAATTGTCAAACATTCTTGATTTTAAACAATATTTCTTTCAGTGTAATTTTAAGTTCTTTTCTTTGCAGTTTTATTGGGTGCCACCAGATGCCCCCCCCCAGTAAAGAACCTAATACGGAAATAAAGAATGGTTTCTTAGATGTTCTATAAATTCTGATAACGTACAGAATTAATTTTACTTACGTTTATAAGATAAACTTAAGCTATGAAGCATAGATATACCATTCCATTCTATTACATACAAGCACAAACACAGACATATAAAATATGCAAATGAAGTTTTATAGCATTAAATATTGAGGGCAGAATGATGGGTTTACTGGAAACCACTTAGGAATATTCATATAAGTGAATAGCTTTTTCGAATAAGCAGTTATATTAATTTAAGCAGAAATCTCTTTAAAATATTAGAAAAATAAAAAAAGTTATACTGAATTTGAGCTTAGTTTGAAAATAAATACACGACCCTATCGCCAATTACATACCAACATATAAATAATATGTAACTTCTGTAAACTAGTGTTCATATTTTTTAAGGATAACCCAGTGTATTTCAGCATGTATGCCTATTTGAATATGCGTGTGTTAAAGAAACGTTGTTTAATATTTCATTCAAGAACGCATGTCTAGTTATGTGAGAAACATTTCATTTGCAAAAGACTTTCTTACCTGAATTTTTACTTCGATTTTGTTCCTCTATTTTCTTATTCGTCTACCTCCTATTTAAATGACCTTTTCTAAATAATTCTTATGAAGGCATTTGAAATGATTTTGGCATCGTAATTTCCCACGTCAAGCGAAAACATAAAGAGATATTTACAATTTCTTTTTTGAAATTTTCACCCTCCAAACGAGCATTCATATTTTGTTAGTAATAAAATATATAATTGGAAGGTTAAATTTATATGTCCAATACGTATTGGTACGTATTCATATAATTGTAGACAAGAATATCTTTTAATATAATTTGATATTTGCTCAATGACATTACATAGAATATAATTTTATCAACGTTTTTGTGTTATTCTGTACGAGTCAAATATATATATATATATATATATATATATATATATATGCGTACGTGTTTGTGTGTGTGATAGAGAGAGGGGGAGAGAAAGAGATAGAGTCATAGTAAAATATAAAACAACTTCTGTACTGACATGCTTCTCTGAGGAACTGGCTTCATAATCAAAAACTAATTTTATCTCACATGAACAAAATCTGCATCATTCTTTTCAAGCATACGAGCACTTCAAGTTCATCTTTATTGAAAGCAGATTCTGAATAATGCAATACCTTTATTATCTCCTGGTTTAGGCATCGTACATTGTTTCAATATGAATTTCATAAGATTAAAGTGATAAACTGAAATAGCCAGACTTAATTATGACACTTTCAATGTATCTTCATTTTCCCTGTCAAAGTTATGGTCACGAAGGGCACACAAGTGCGATTTGTTAAATTTTAATCCCCTTTTCAAGTTCACATATTATTCTTTACAATTAGAACTCTTTCGTCAATATATGTTCGGGGAATGCTTGCATTATGTTTTGTAGAGAATGCTTTCTGATACAAGGTTATCTTTATTTACTACATCGATAAATTTGAAACTCCTTATGAAGTGTGCTTGAGAATAACTATATTCCGGATAACTGAAATTATTAAATACTGCCATCGTTTATATTTGCTTTTACTTTTAATTTGATATATACATACATACATACACACACACACACACACACATATACATATATATGTATTAATTATATATGTATTAATTATATATGTATATATATATATATATATATATATATATATATAAAGAAATATAGTCTTAAGGTGTGCTATATTTATGGAATAAAGTGCTCAATATCAGAGATAGAGCGTGTGTAAATATAAAAGTGAACATAGAAGTCAACACTTAGAGGCGACAGTCTGTTTCATGCTAGATGCAATCGTCAGGCCTGACGATTGCATCTAGCATGAAACAGACTGTCGCCTCTAAGTGTTGACTTCTATGTTCACTTTTATATATATATATATATATATATGTATATATATATATATGCGTTAACGTCATATTAGTACCTTCCAGAAATACATATATTTCTTCTTATTTCTTAGCATGTCAGCTTCTTTTAAATGAATAAATTGTTGGGTTAATAATGGCGATGCTATTTTTAACCCAAAACTTTACATTTTTAAACTATTTTGTTGAGATAGTCACCGTCGGTGAATGACATCAGGAGATAGATTGACGAAAGCAGTCATGATGCAGAGCTCAGAGAAGAAGGACATTCCGTTGCACAGAGCGGTAGGTCTTAAAGGAAAAAAAAAACATACTTCGTAGAAAAAACCGCCGTAATTTTCCCTCCGGGAAATATTAAAAGTTGGTTTCCCTTTCTTTCATAACGTTTGTTGTTGCATATGTTGTAACTTCTCTGTAGGACATGTGTATATGTGTATATATCTAATTTTGTGTACGACGTAGCATTATAATCCTCTCCGACAACCAAGCATGTTTATTATTCTTTTTCCATTCAGCTATTCCGACCTGTCCGTGAACTACGGGGTTGTTATATCACGGATACGACAAAGCCCTTACGAGAGAGATGTATTTGTGGAAATAAATATTTCTTTCCTTTGCACTTATTACAAAAGTATTATTGCTCTTCACAAATCTTTCTCTTTGATTAGTCTTACGCACCTTTAGCTCCTGTTCCTCTTACATTTAGCAGTAAATTTTAATTTTATCAGATGTTTTTCCTCATTAACCCCTACATTAAACTCAGATGTCTTTTACCTAAGTGTCGACAGCAGTTTACTTTTCCTTCACTGTAAACTGTTCTTGTTACTTATATGCTTTCTCTTTTATTACTAAAATTTTTAATTATTTAATTTGAATACATTCTTCATTAGCTTACTCCCTATCCGCTGGCAAGATATTTGTTCTCCATATGTCTCTAGTATATTTTCCAAGTATTTCAGGCTGTTCTAGTAATTAAGGTAACTCTTCATGTCGTGTCCAATCAAATTTGTATGTGTAATCTGTCAATAATTGTTCTATGTCATTTCGCATTTGTATTGTTCAGTCTGTCTAATATCATTCTGTCATTGTGTTTTTAACACACTGTCCCCATCCAATTTCCGCACTAATTCTCATGCGAACTATATTTATATAAATAACTGATCGAAGTTCTTATTTTGTTTTTCTAATGTACTTTCAACGATCACAGCCATTATCAAGAACAATGTGGTGTTTGTGCAGTAGTAAGAATTCCTTTGTTTACCTCATTTGTCTATATCCTGGTATTCGCTTGGTCGCTGGAAATTTGAAATCGTTTAGCATAACATCATGTGTAACGGCTACTGTGAACGAGACCACAAAACTAGTCCTAAAATCACCTAAAATTTTTCGCGTGCTATAAAAAGGTTTAAAATCTCTAATGTAATTTTTACCAACATCATCGAAGCTCAGAAATATCCATTATGCAAAAATAATGTCGTCTATGAATTCTCATGCCTCCTATCCCCGAATATTGCATCTCCAATAGTAATAAGCCAAAACAACAGTAAACACTCACATCGAGCACTCATAGATCTCGATTGAAATAGTCACCTGTAGAAAATCAGTGAATTCCTTGCACACATCGACCAGAACAACACGAACGACCAAAATATAACTATAAGCATTAGAAAAAACATTAGTAGATAACACTAAAATATTCTACAACAACCAATTCATGGAAAGAGTCAAATTCTTGATAATATTATTATTCAAAATAAACTGCCTACTTTAAATAAAATATCATTCAACACATGGGACATTATTTTGAAGTGCATAAATGAATAATACTAAATACTTTTGTGCGACTTCCTTCTCACATGACTTTAAGCTAGACCATTTCAATCATCCATCTTGCCAAAGAATATTAGGATGAAGACAATGGATATAGGCAAAGGAATGCTAACTACCACACAGACAAGGCCGTCCATTCTTGATAATGCCTGCGATAGTCGAGAAAAAATAACAAAATATTACCTTAAGACATTTTATCCTTAACTTCGAGCATATTTCTCAACACATCCAAAAATTGGAAAAATAAATTTTGTTCATTTTAATCAAACTTGTTTTTGTGAATAGATGCTGGCTAAACATTCCTTATTGATACTCATAATTGTCGTTATTAAATGTACTTATTGGTAACATTTTATAGAGTTCAGTTTGTGCGATGTGATATACATATTGACTGGCATAAGTAATCGTTTAGTTTTTCGTGAATGCGTTTACCTGCGTCTATTTGCTTGTATACACACAGACACTTATATATATATATATATATATATATATATATATATATATATATATATATATATATATATATACATACATACATATATATATATACATATATATATATATATATATATATATATATATATATATATATATATAGTCATCCATATTAGGAACATATATATTGTCATACACACACACACTCACACAACACATACGTATATATATATATATATATATATATTCTTATAGTCTTATAGTGCAAAAGGATAATTTTCATTATTATATGATTCTTTAAGTTGAGAACGTAATTGAATTACATAGAGGAATCAATACAAAATGAATTGATTCAGAAAAGCTAGTTTCAAGTTACCAGGTGTTAACATATAATAGTTTTTTAATATACTTTGTCCTTCAGCGCCACAGGAAAAAAAGAAACGCATATCCATATGTGAAAGGAAAAAAGACAGGTATGCCAATAAAAGAGAATTGCTGATAGTCATCTCTTGAGTGGAGAGAAATTTGTAATAATGATTCTGGATCAAAATTCGGGTTTCTCTTTAATGCTGTCATTAATGGAATAGAATCATTACGTGTGGCGCCATTTTCCATTCTGACAGAGCCTGCAAAATCTTCTGTTATACCATTTCAACTACTTTTTAAACTATTGATTCCTTATTTAATTGTTTGTAATCTTCATCTCTTCTTTCTAGGCACTTCAATATTGTAATTACAGGAATAGAATAGAATAGAATAAAAACAGAGTAAATGTTATGAATAATGGGTCAAAGAAGAAACGAAGGAAGTCAGTCAGTTATGTGCCATGCGTGATACACGCTTAGGCGATCATGTATCGAAAGATACATGACTGACGAGGCAGTTGTTTTCTCGCTGTAGGTTGTCATTTCGTTCAGCGGTAACCAGTTGCCGTCCAAGGCTATAGATACCGGTCTTTCCTGTTATTTGCACAAAGCTGGGGAGGGGGAAATGAAGAGGATTCATACGTTTCCCAAGGGTATCAGCACCTAAATGAATGTAATGGATTCTACTGGAATTCGAACTCGGCTTTCCGATTCCTCTATCCGAGCCGCTATCCATTACACCAATGCGCTGAATGGAGATTAATAAATAGAAATTAATATCCAGATGTATTGAGACATAGATATAGGTAGAAAGAATGAAAAGTGAAAATAAAATGTTTCGAAAGTAAGGATTTAAACATGTATAATGCGATCAATTACAGATGAAAGAAATTCGGATGAGTGATATAGACGTAAGTGAAACGGCAATAAAATAAACATTAGATGAAGATATAAAAGAAATGAAATCTAGGTACCGATGAGTTGATACCAGTAAGGATGTTCGTTGCGTCAGGATGGGCGAAAAATGCATAATAAGGATAGATCATGCAACAATTGGACATAGAACAAATGTTTCAACTAATATAATATTATACTATGTGACATTTAGTAATATATTAATGGAATATAAAAACCGTCAGAAAAGGCAAAATGAAGAAAGTAAATGAAATATGCATAAGAATTAATAGTATTTTTGACAATATGATGTTAGTGAGTTTTTACTCATTTCTCATAATCTCAGAAACGACGAAAGAAAATTGATGAAAATCAATAATTGAAATAATCAGAATAGAAGAGGAAATATGGAAATTTTTAAAAATGAGAATAACAACTTTAGCAAGATTAAATATAGTACCGATAAAAAACTACCTACCATTCGAATTCCAGTTGATAACAGACAAATGTCATTGCATTGAACTTATTTCGAATCTGTAATCTGCATTTTTCCCATAATGTCAGGGTTTTGAGATAAGCACATTGAATATTTCGTTTCAAGATATATATTATGGTAAAAATATCTTATCCTGGATGTATCTAACTACCTGGATGTAATTCATTCTTTTCATCTGTACAGAACTTTCTTGGCTGACAGAGAAGTGAAAGTTTCGTTGATTTTATTAACAGCATTTCTGTCAGCGTTTTAAAAAAATGGCTGCTATTAATGCAGATGATAAAGATCGCATTCTCATCACAATTTTCGAACGGAGCATATTGAGAAAATTCATTAGAGCAAGTTTAATCCCGAAATGATTGACGAATAAATCGGTTTCTAAAGATCAGCACAATTAAAATCCTTCAGTGCCTCTTTCCAAAAGACCGTTTCTACGGAGCTTTCCAGAAAGGGCGCCAAAGTAGAAAATTTTCTATGCAATTGAATATTTTGATGCGACACAAGAGGAATTAATCCGCCAAGCTCTAAAATTATAATTTAACAAATTATTTTCCTCTCTATATGTTGATATAAAACAGTGAAAAAGCAAATAAAAAACGTCATAATATTTATAAACAAGTCAGAATATTCTTAAAGATATATATTATTTGTACGCAAATTATGACAAGCCCGGGATTATTTTAATTTCTAATTATTCTATCCGAATTTGATGTCGTTATATTTAAATAGCAACAATAAATATAGTTTAACATTTCAGCATCCCCTTCCCTTCGTGCGCATTTATGAACGAAAAAAAACACTTTAATCCTAATGGACGAGATGCGTCACATGAACAAAAACATTAACCACTCTGTCATATATATATATATATATATATATATATATATATGAGTTGTACTTCTGTACATGTAATATCGACAACTTCTGAATATCCAATTTTTTATTATCTCTTTTAAACCTCCGAATTATTTGTTTCATGTAATCGGTAAATTTAAGTAAGTTCATATTTATTTTTATTTTTTCTTGAGTACTTTTGAATGATATGACTTTCATTTTCAAGTCTTGTGTTTTCTGTATGTTTACATAAATTAACCAAAAACAGTTCAACTCTGTTCCTCTTGCCTCCAATATGTTCCCTGAGAGTCAAATGCTGCAAGCCACTGTTCGTTTTGTTACAATTTTCGTCAAGATTTCTCGTTCAATTCATGATATTCGTAACATCCTCCTGTAGAACAACGATTGTGTTGCATAAAGTCTCTTCTGCATCTCTAAGGAGATTGCACAGCATTTGCTGCCATATGAACTGGAAATGAACGCGGAGAAAACAGGGTTCAATGATGCACTGTAAACGCCCAGGTAGTAGCCAAAGCTGGTTTTAAGAACATTGAAGACCCTCATGGATTTGGGGAGAGCCCAAGTTGAGAATTAAAAACCAAACATAACTGTTGTAAAATCTATCCAAGTGAGGACTGTGGGAGCGAGCACCTTCAGTTACAATGTAATCTCAAAATAAACTAAGAAAATGGAAGAAAATCAAAGTATCACACAAATTACAATAGGACACGCTCCTGAATTGCAATGAGATGCATGTTGGCAGTGTTAAAAGAAATTACAATGAATTAAACTCGACTGGTAATTCAAAACGGGACATATTCAGAGAATACATTAGTTGTATAAGCAAACGATATTACCTCAGCAATTTTTTGCTGAGGTAATATCGTTTGCTTATACAACTTGGGAGTGCCCAAAAAAAAAGACGAGGAAGAAAGGAGTGGATGTGAGTAGAAATTAACGATATGATAGAATAGTGAGAGCAAACAATTGCAAAGTATGATACAGAACGTGACACAAACTGGAAACAAACTCAATCATGCAAAAATGAATAACTCAGTGAAATGTTTGCAGAGATAGAAAGAATGAACATCACAGTTTGTGCAGGTATGCATTAAAGAATAAGAAAAATCAATAGTACGAATGACGTGTTCATCGACAGGATGCATAAAATCAAAAGAGGTTGAGATGATAACAAAGAAAAATAATTCAAAGCTGAAAACAATGTGTTGGATAACGCTTCCACAACAAACGAGAGAGACCTGCATTACGTAGAATTATGGAAAGACTTGAAATATTAAAGTCTTAAATGACATCAGGTTAACAGAAAAAAACAGTTGTTTCAGATGGGATTTTAACAGAGATGATATGAACATTAATTTAATTCAGAATTGACAATATTACAGAAATAATAAATGAAATATATAATAGTCGTGATATACCGTAAGACCTTAGTGGATCTATTTTCACATTACTGCCTAAGAAGCTATATGCAAATGAATATGAAGTCGATAGTTCAATCAGCTTAATGACCCATATAATGAAACTAATCATCCAAATTCTGATGAATAAAGTGCGCAGCAGAAATATACTGAAAGTAGTACAAGAACATAGCGTTTTTTTAAAGACACTAAAATAAGGAATGCGATATTTGTGGTCAGCCTGACATCAGAAGGAGTAAGAGAAATGCCAAAAAGTGGTATGTCTACGTTTTATATATTATTCAAAATCTTAAGTTAACGTACAACACAAATAGCTTTTTAGGAAAGCTTGACATTTTTGCGAAATATATTAAAATAATCTAGGACTCATAAAGCGCAACCCGCCCGCATAGGGATGAAAAATGAATCCGGTAAATAAACAAACATAGAAAGGGGCTTAAGACTATACTATTTCCTCTCACCAGATTTATACTAACTTTAGAACTAGGCGATTCTGAAAGAAATAAAAGTTCTGCCAGGATTGATTATGGTCAGAGATATTCTTAACAAAATAATGATACTGAGATTATATAGTTTTCTTAGCAGACACAGAAAAGAAACTGCAAAACTCCTAAGAAGATAAAATCTGTGATTGTCAGCAAGACAAATATCCCATGACTGGAACTACGAATTGGATATACCGAAATCCAACCAATAAGAAAATTTAAATATCTGGTAAGTATTTTAAACAGAGAACGGAAAATGTGGCAGCGAAATCTGTAGGCGCGTTTGAATATGAAAGATGACTTTCAAAATCAAAGTATTAGGAAACAAAATAATTTCGATAGAAACAAAGAAAGATATCCTGGGGTGTTATATAATATCAGTATTCTTATATAGCAGTGAAGGTTGGACAAATTCCTCACATATATACACTGCATGCCAAATTATTATCGAGAATTTTTTTTTCTAATATTTCAAAATCCCTCCAATCAATTCACACAAACTTTTATACAATGTTGGCAACACAGACCTGCGCAATCACTGAAATTTTCCTACTGATCTGCGCAACGTAAACAAACTGGCGCTGTATTTGTTATCAGCACCGTGATTTGAGAGTGCCAAATTATTGTAAGAATTTAGTGAATAGATGGGTAGTAAAAGCAGTTTAAGTGATGCTGAAAAAGAAAACTATCACCTCAGAACTCTCAAAAGGTATATCTACCCTAGAAATTTCTAAAATGATAGGGAGGTGTCATCAAAAAAAAAGTTCACCGCCGACCCTACACAAGTACGCAAAAGGGAAGCCGAAGGTTATTTCACGTCGTCTCATGTCACGACATAAACGAGAGGCCAGTCAAGAGCTTTTCGGTCGCACTGGGGATCCTACTGTGTCTAAAAGTACTCGGCGTCGGTATCTGAGGGAAATAGCAACAACAGTCAAACCTTTATCGAAGCCTCCGTTGACGAGAAATCACATTCCAAATCGATGGAAATGGGCCGAGGACAATATGAAGATTGACTTCTCTAAAGTTTTGTTCACAAACGAAACTCGAGCAACACTTGATGAGCCAGATATTAGGTTATATAATAATGACGTAATAATGTCGTTTTTTGAAGTATTTTTAACGTCAAAAAACGACATTATTACGTCATTATTTTTGCACCAACCTAATAGATGGTGCAAAAGTTGGGTAATGAATGAACAGAATCGCCATCAGCGTTTGAGACGCCAACAAGGCGGTGGAGGCATAATGATCTGGGGTGGCATTATTGGAAAAAACATTAGTGGGCCCATGGAGAGTACCAGATGGCGTCAATATGACTGCTGACGCATACATAGCGTTTATGAAGGAGCATCTTGAACCGTGGATGAAAAGGCAAATAGTTACTTTCAGAAGGGCCATTGTTTTTATGCAAGATAATGCTACCTCACATGCTGCTCACAAGACTACTGAATATTTGAAACAGGCTTCGATGCACCTCGAAAAATGAAGTGGCCAGCAAATTCTCCGGATTTGAACCCAATCGAAAACCTTTGGAGCATCATGAAGCGAAGACTGTACGCCAACGGACGGCAATTCAGGAGCAACGCTGAGTTGTGGGAAGCAATTCTTGACATATCTCGCGTCATGACAGCAGATGACATCCTACAATTAACAAATTCTATGGATCGTAGACTTATTCAAGTAATTTCAAAACTGTGAAAGCACATTCCCTATTAATTTGTTTAAAACTGTGCCTTTGTTTGTATCTGTTATTATTTGTTTGATTATCTTATTTATTAACTTCTTTTGATCATAAACATTCACGTGCAACATTAATAAACGTTTTGTTTTCTCAATTCTGGAAATTTTACTGGACCTTTCTAATAATTTGGCACTCTCAAATCACTGTTCTGATAACAAATATGGCGCCAGTTTGTTTACATTGCGCAGATCAGTAAGAAAAATACAGTGATTGCGCAGGTCATTATTGCCAACGTTGTGTGAAATGTTTGTGTGAATTGATTGGACGGTTTTTGAAATATTAGAAAAAGTTATCTCGTTAATAATTTGGCACGCAGTCTAAAAGAAACATGCAGTAACAGAATTATGGTTATAGAAAAAGATTCTGAGAATAACCATAGACTTTTGAGCAGCGAGACAAGTTGAAGGAATATGGGAACAGAAACGACATTTAAATTTACAATCAGAAAGGGTAAGTTGAAATTTTTGGGGTCATATAATGGAGAAATAGGGCTTGAAAAAATTGACACTCAAAGAATCTTGACGGCAAGAGGGTCAGTGTAAAACAGTGAGTAACGTAAATAATGAGTGTTTTTAAATTAATGGAAGAACAGGGATTGGGAAGAATAGTAAAAAAGAAAACTTAATAAGAGCCACAAATTATAGGAATTTCCGGAGAGCCATGATCGCCCATATTCTAAAGGGAGACAGCACCTAGAAGAAGAAAACATCGTTTGTAAACAAGTATTACCCGTATAAATAGTTTAAAACGTTTAACACAATTGCCATAATTGGCCGCCATCAATAGTTACAAATGTGGTGCAATTGTTAGCAAGCTGTTCTTGCTAGATCAATTACAATTGAGTAATCCGTTCGGCCCTCACTGAATGCTACTTACTTTCGGCCTTGTGTCACATCAAGGGTAGGCTTAGAAAATCAACATGATAGTCACATATAGATGTTCTGTTTTTAATAGTGTAATATAGGGCGTTCTGCTCTTCGGTTTAAGTCCTCCAGACATGGTATGATTAGATGTTGTTCCATGTTTTCTTCATAAATGACCATAGTCCATTGATATTTGTTCGTTTAGTATATTGTGTGCAAATAGAGTCTATTGATACGGTATCTATAGGAGATAGATACTGCTGATATAGATATAGAACCGCTGAAACAATTCTAACGAGGCACCAGGACAATTAAGTACATGTCTTGCATCATTTATTCTCGGTACATATGGCACTATATATATAGAGAGAGAGGTGAAACGTGCATGCACTTTTTAAATCGCTACGAAGCAATGATGTGTTTAAAATCCATGCCATGTAAACATATAACCAATACCAACCTGCAAGGTTCGTATTGGTTATATTGAAAGCTCTGTTACTTGGCGTCTCAAAAACTACCTTACGCTTGAAAGATCTTGAATCATGATCACGCCACACGTAGTCCGTCCTACATCTTTCAATTAGCGACATCCCAAGCTCAGTCGAGGCACTGTATCCAATGTCTTGGTGTTAAAAAGCTCAACCTGGTGGGTCTTCTTTCTACAATTCCATGAAAGCGAAAACAAAAAACACCAAAAAAACACTGACCTGAGCTGTTAGATGTGTATATGGTAGCGTCGCATTGTACACTGATGTAGTTCGAGCCATTGGTGCTTGTCTTTTACCATAGATAATTCTATCAAGATGACTTCGGTCATGAATATTAAGTACAAGTATTTTGGGCATCTATCTGTTCGTTGTATTTGGAATACATTGCATAAGGTATCTCTGATATTTGACACCTGAGATGGAGGCATGTCAAATCTCCTCCAATTTCCAAAATGCAATGTCTCAGCTGACTGGGACACATTAACACGCCCAGTTTGAACGCCAAACATTCACGCCAACTTTTCATTATCTGCCGAGCTATTCTTCGTACTGACAAACCATATCTTAGAGTACAACTGATATAAGTCTACGTGTGGAATAAGGGCAACATCACTAACCATTTCCGTAAATGCCACATCAGTTCAGAACAGTGTTTATCAACCTTTTCAAGCAACGCCACACCTGTGAGCAAATGGAAATATTACGGCATACTTATCAAAAAATTTAAAGTGTATGCATTTAAATGTTATGAAATAAAACCATAGAAATAAAAAATAAAAAATGCACAAATATGAACTTATCTTATTTAAGTATTTCTATTCAACAGCTTATTTACTGTGTAAACTGTGTTTAGTGATTTTCGCGATTTCTACAATATTTCACGGCGTACTTAAGATGAACGTGCGGCAAATTAGTGTGCCGCGGCCCGGCGGTTAAGAGTCACTGGTTTAAAGTAATCTGAGTCATTCTACTAATGGCGAAATTCTGATAACCATTTTTACTTTAAAAAGCATGTCTCTATTACAATGACTGTAATAATAATTATGTCATCATCAATTATTGTGTTGTAAACAATATTAAGAAAATGGAATAGTTCTGAGTGTGCACAGACTTGCTGCCATTTTCCTTCCAGTTGATGAACAATGCTTGCAAAGTTATGTTAGCTTGTTTTGTGATAAATGGAGAATGAAGAAGTCGGATCACATAACAAAAGAGGTAATGTTTTCCGTCTTGCCTGCTTTTGTCTAATCAGTATGCATTGGTAGAAAAAAAACAAAAAAGATTCAAGCTAGGATAAGTATGTTTACATTAGAAACAATAAAACGTATGATTTACGATATGGTACAAGGATTTATGTGAATGAGTGACAACCCTTTATGAAATGATCCATCATCGTATAAGCACTAAGAATTATAACAAAAACGTTATATACCACGACATAAATGAAATCAGGTTTTGACACTATATATAACTCAAGTTGACCACTACCGCATGAGGAAGCACATACAGTGTCAAAACATGATTTCATTTAGATAGTGGTTTATAATATTATATCATATATATTATATTTATATAGTGGTTTATAATATTATATAATATTATATTAATAATAATTATTATTATTATCATTATTATTATTATTATTATTATTATTATTATTAAGCTCTACTATATATTGAGCACTTCTTAAAGATATCATATCTGAAAATTGGTAGTAACCTACGTAACACACACACACACATACACACAACACACACACGCAACACACACACATATGCATATATATATATATATATATATATATATATATATATATATATATATATATATATATATGATTGGAAGGAATTATACGGAGAAGGTATTCCAAGGAGACTTCAACATATATATATATATATATATATATATATATATATATATATATATATATATATTAGGCATGTCTGATTGAATAAATTACAGAAATTATGCTTGCTAATTTCTAAAGAAAATCCGATCATACTCACGATTAATCTTCCATGTATTGATGTTGAACGGTGAGAGATATGTGCTATAATTTTTAAATCTCTTTTATTTTCATTTTTAAATCTCTTTTTATTTTCATTTTTCAAGTACATTCGATCTTTTCCCAAGATCATTATCAGGGGAGCAATAATACAAAAATTTATGTTGTTGATTAGTATAAATATTTATAAAAAGTTGTGCGTTGTTATCCATTACTGTAATTATTCTCATTATGCTTTTAAATGCAAAACGTTTGACAATGTTCTGATCGTTCACAAGAACGTGAAAAAAATATATCCATTATGGAATTTTTTCTCTCTAGGTTATAATGTCATGGTCAAGCGTTCATTAAATCATTAAAAAAAAAAAAACGAAGAAGAAGAAAAAAAAACCGTTCCTTTACAGGCATTTCAGAACATTACTGCAGTATTCGTAGTTGATTTTGTTCAGTGCCGGCTTTATTTTTTTTAATATAAATTTCTTCTATGATGTGTAATTTAATTTTGTAATTTTCATGATGTAGGTAAGTTCTGTTGTCGATTAGTAAATTTTACATTGTGAATGCGGACAGGAATGCTGTTGTAGAGGTCACGCAATGGACGAACAGTCAGACGCGTGTAATGTAAGCATTGCTTTTAGTGTATTTGTCGTGTACTCAACGTATATATATATATATTTTTTGTCGGAGATACATTCTCCCAAGGGACATTTAAATTGGTATATAATGTTTTACATTAATTTTATATTTTATTAGAATTCAGAGAAGATTGTATATATATATATATATATATATATATATATATGTGTGTGTGTGTGTGTGTAAAAGGCAGAATGTGTGTGTGTGTGTAAAGAATGCACGGCCGCAATTTTCGACGGATTTCCAACAAAATTTACATGCACATGCTCCAAGTTAGCGAGAAGGCCAAGACCGACTTTGCATTTACCAACTCCCATCGATAGTGGAAATAATTGATATTTTAATGCTTCTACGGCAGTTTTCATGTAGTTTGCGGACATTTTCTACTGGCCAGTGTGAGAGCATATAGCTGGCTGCCACGAATATGCAGGAAGATTCTATTGGCCAGCGTGAGAGCCGACAGCTGACTGACACGAATGTTAACTAGCATGCTAGCATGTCCCAAAATATCGATAGCTGCATTCGTCACAAGTGGGAAAAATTAAATCTGCATGGCACTTTACTCCAATTGGCTCATTCGCTTCCTTAAACGCAACGTTGATTCTAATTCCATAGAACTGGGTTGGGTGTGAAAAAGTATTTGTTGTTAACATTCTTTTTTCATTCGGTTTTTCCAGTTACGAGTCCTTTTTTAAAGCTGATTGTTTTGTGCTCATTTTGTTTAGTTCTTTTTCCGTAACAGATTTAATGTTTAGTATAGCGCTTAGAAAAAAAATCGCAGTGTGAGATAGGCAAGAAGTAAGGCAGGTAGCAACATCAGCACGGCAAAGGGCACTCCTTTAAAGGGAAGGAAGGGCAAAAAATAATTCACGTCAAGTGATAGCGATTGCTGTACCAGTCGTACGATTTTTGAATCAAACAAAGGCAACGCCGGGCCATGCTGCTAGTATATATATATATATATATATATATATATATATATATATATATATGTATGTATATATATATATATATATATATATATATATATATATATATATATATGTATGTATGTATGTATGTATATATATATATATATATATATATATATATATATATATATATAGTTTATTGTTGCCTATTGCATCTACTTCTATTTTGATGAAGGCTAAAACAAGAGGCAGGAGCTAGCTCAAATACAGCCCGATAGTGCTGCTTTTTAGCACACACACAGACACACACACACACACACACATATATATATATATATTCGCAGACAGTACTGTTTCGCTGTATCACAGCTCTTCAGTGCGACTACTCAACTGAACGCCTCAAGCCAGGATTTGGTGTCAGTCAGAGTTTCTAACACTGAGCTATCCTCAGAATGAAGCAGCTAAATGTAGCGTATTCTTTTTTACAAATGTAAACAAATGTCAATCAGCCAGAGTGTTCCATTCATTTTACTGAAGAGCTTCACATTAACGCAGGTGACTGTTGTTTGTAGAATTAGCTTATCACTCTCTCTATCCCACACTCTCTCCCCATCTCTCTCTCTCTCTCTCTATATATATATATATATATATATATATATATATATATATATACAGGGAGAGAGAGAGAGAGAGAGAAAGAGAAAGAAAGAGAAAGAGAGAAGTTAAATGAAAAGGCCATATATAATCACTCATGTACGGGTGTGCTGGTGCGAATATAAAGCCAAGCAAATAAATAATTGTTAAATTTATGCATGAGGTGTAAACGTCATAGTGCTCAATGTGGTTATACAGAGCAAATATTTGTATTAGTCAGTACATATACGTGTACCTACGTTTTTGGCATGTTACAATAGTTTCACTGGGTGATATTCCCAGTTCATCAGGCACGAGGTCTATGTTGCCGGAATTAAACAAATGCCTCATGTGAGATTCGCTGCCAAGCAGCGAAACTATAATCGCTCGCCAAAAACGTAGGTACGCGTATATGTTCTAATTAATACGCACACACGCACGTATATACACACACACACACACACACACACATATATATATATATATATATATATATATATATATATAAATATATAATATAATATAAGTTACATCTTCTTCGTGAATTTATTATATTCCTTTGAACAAGATGTCTTTCTTTTTAAAAGAGAGCTTTTACAAGAAATGCAGAAATATGATATAAAACTTAAATAAATAATATTACAAGCTCGAACGATATCGACCTCTCTAAAACAGCCAGTATCATTTATTGTAAATCTATATATAACATTTAATATTTTCTAAACATCAGCGACATTCAGCGATCTTTAGTATTTGTAGTTTTAGAAATGAATTCTCAAATATGAGATTACAGTTGTAAATCATTTTATACGCATAATGACACATAAAGAAAATAAGAAAAAAAACTAATATATGTTTCAAGTAGAGTGGATCTTAGACATTATAAAAACACACATGTACTTTGAAGGACATATATTTCTTACAGTACATCGAACTCGGTATTTTATTTTATCATTCTTATCTTGTTTTTTGTTAATATAATCCATTTTCTATATTCATCGAGATATCTTTATAAAAATAGTATTTTCTTTTCATCATTTTCCTTCCTTCTTTTCTATCTTTTGCCGTTTCCTATTCTTACGCCATCTTTTTCCCCTTCTTCCATATATTCCTTTCCTTTTGTATTCTCTTCCATTTCTACCCTTCTCTTCCTTTTCTACTCTTCTCTGCTTTTACTACCCTTCTCCCTTCTTTGTCTTTCTTATCCTTATCTCTACTCTTCCTTTTCTACCTTGCTCCCTTCTCTTTCTTTATTCCTTCTCTTCCTTCCCTCCTTTTTCTTTCTTTCCATCATACCTTCTTCACTCTTAATTTTTAAAATTCTTTTGCACTTGCCCTTTTAGTTTAATGTGCTTCGTTTTTTTTTCTAATTATTTCTTTTAATTCCTGTATAGTCTCTGTTTATAAAAATTATAATTCTTCTTCGGACCAGATTTCTTCTTTAAAACGTTAACTAACATTTTTCAGTTAAGATAAACTCAAATTTTGAACTATGTTTAACATGGCGGCATTTAATCAGTAAAATTTATAGAATTGCATTTAGCTACATATCGTCGTATGGTTACATTTGAGGTTAGAAAGAACGTTCTCTCGCCTTTGTTGATAGAAATTAAATACATGGTTCTTTGGGTTTAATTGATATTATCAGTCAACATATTTGCCATCATTATCATTAACATACATATCATCGTGTAAGAACTTACTTTTACGAATATCTAATGATGTCTGACTTTTATCGCATATTTCAATTCAAGGCAATATTTTCTCGCGTTTTTCTGTCTTGAATGAAGTTTCATGGGAAACAACAGTTTACATATTCAACCGATCACATCGCATTCATTTTCCGAGGGTAGTCCTAATTCAACTTAATCATTTAATAGGTGCCAACTTTATCATTGGCGTGGGGTCTGTCCGAGAAATATTCAATGGTAATGTACACTTTAATGATGAAAAGAAAATGGGAAATATTGATCAATTTTATTCGATATTCGAAGTATATGAAAGTTTGACTGCATTTCTAATTCTAATAAAGTTTGCTTCAATATTTGCTCAAATATTATTTCAGTTAAGGAGGAATCTTCATTACATAATCAAAACTGTTAAAATCATCGTTGTAATAGCTTGAAACTTAAAGCTTCATTTTTATAGACATAATGGATATTTATTGATACTTCCACTGCTGAACAGCCATTTTAAATTCATACACCATACACTTGTGACGGGTACACACCTGGCTCAGGGTCGAATCCTTTGGTTACGGCGCCAACTGTGACGTCGCTCCTCCTGGTCGCTCCTTCTGGTTCCAAGCGTGCTGCTCCAACCTCTTGGTTAGATGATCACCAGCCTCGCCTTTCCCAACCCGCTTCCAATACCTGGTTGCTAAAGCAACTGTACTGATCTCCGGTCTGTCTACCCACGCTGTGTTTAGATCTTAGACAGACGGGACCAGCAGGGATTGGGCCGTATGCAATTTGAGTCCGACGGGGGTGGCAAAACACAAGTAAAAGAAAAAAAAAAAAACTCACGAGACAAAAAATTACTGATAAAAAAAAAGGTGACAACCTTTTATATCTAATGTCATAAAGAAAAATTGTTCTCATTCCCGACCCGCTCTGTGGACTATGGCACCAAGCTTCTATCATACAACTTAACGATTTCGAATTGTCTACTCTCCAGAATTGTGTATGTCGGAGTGTGGTTTAGTTCGACACTGGGGCTAATTTCTATCAATCATTCGCAGTTGATTCTTCTCTTCGACTTGAGTTGTATTTCTTCACTTCGATCTGGTTGGGTCGAATTCTGTTCTCGGCTGGGCTTGATTTTAACTTCCTCTTCTTCTTCCGTCCAGTAACTCTTTGGCCTTGTCTTCGACTTGGCTGCAACTTCTCCGCGGCTTTCGAGTAATCTTCTCCTTCGTCGACTTAGATAGAACTTCTCTTGTCTTTGACTTGGGCCGAAAGGATTTCTTGTTTTCGACTTGGGCTGGAAGGATTTCTTGTTTTCGACTTGGGCTGGAAGGATTTCTTGTTTTCGACTTGGGCTGGAAGGATTTCTTGTTTTCGACTTGGGCTGGAAGGATTTCTTGCCGCAACCCAGCTGCAACCCTCCGTCGTCCGAGGTGATCTTTCTCGCTGCCGTCCGGGGCTGAACTCATTTCTTTGTCGATTGGGGTCCTGCTTTTATTGACGCCGCAGCAAACCGGGGTGGGTCTGTCGGCGTCAGGGCTCTCTCGATAATCCCAAAAGTCGCATTAGTTCTGATTTCCCATTATCGCTATTATTTTCACCCCTACTTCCTCACAGTGCCTCTGGGGGGAAGACGCATACCCATCTCTCCCGGTCTCTCGTATGTCAGGTGACCGTTTTCGACCAATGGTTCTTGATCGAGCATTCTCCCTCCTCTTTCCGCATATCACGTGACCGCTTTCGGCTAATGAGACTGTGGTGGGACGCCTCCCGTCTCCAATCGGGCGTGGCTTACATCGTTCTTGTTCTAAAAAAAACAAAATCTAATTTGGCCTTTTTCACACGTACGAAAAATGATAATCTTGGCTTTTTCTCACCTGGGTTCTGTCAAAACAGCCTGCCGCTAATTAGATGTGACTTCAGGAAAGAATATTGGCGCTATCTGTGAGCCGAGACAATCGTTTTCTTTCCTTCTTTGTTTTTGGTCAGACCTGATAGTCAAAAATCTTAATTATCTGAATTGAAAATGTCTCCACTTCATCATCGTGGGGTTCCAATTTTTAACAGGTCAGAATCTGTATACAGTTCCACCGGTCACCACCTCAACACAAAAAAACACCTTTCCTCCGATTAAAATTTCGTTTCCATTGTTCTAAAAAATCTTTATTGTTTCAGCCAACCTTAACAACTTCCATCCTACGCGGACATGGAATTAGTTCAAGTGCTTGACCTGATAATTTTGACACTTGTTAGGTGCTGGTCGTACGTGTGTGTTTTCGCTTACGACCTGGTTTCGTATTATGTTTCTGTCTTTCCTCTTCTTTTTGTTTTATTTTATTATCTCTAAACTCTATTTCTTCAACCAAATATAACAATTTCTATTTCCCTGGATTTCGGTCAGGTAATTTGACCTGATATATTTTGACACCTGTCTTGTCTTAGTTTTACTTATGACCGGGTTTTGTACCATCCATTCCTCTTTCTCTTTCTTTTTATTATTTTTTTTTCTTCTTCTCTTTGGATCGCCTAAATATAGTTAGAGAATTATTCTCAAAACTCAATTATTCTTCGTTTCTAAATAACTAACAACTGGTTAATAAACCGAATAAAAATTAAATCATATTTCTATGAATATCTCTTTTTAGTCTTTCTAAAAATGCAGGGTGCCACACACTGTCTGTTTACTCTATTTACATTGTTCAGACTATTGTCTTCATCTTTATTGTTATATTCATGACGTTTCGGTCGTTGTACACTTCGGTCTTCTTCAAGTGATATACCGTAGAATTTCCAACCGAAATCTTTATTAAGTCGACGTGGGTAGATTGTTTTAGCTCCACGTGCTATGCCTTTTCAGGATATCTCGAATTTCAGTTAATTCCGTTAAGTAACTCAACTTTCCGGCTAATCATACAATATAGGAATCAGTAATACAGAGAGCTAGAGAAAAACAGTAAAAGCGTGATATGAAATCTGCTAAAAAATAGTATTCAGACATTAGGTTTATAAGTCCCCAAAAATCATTTACCGATTTCCACAACAACACAATCCTTAGTGGATAAAAGCGTTAGTTGGAGTAAGTTATCCAGTGACTTGGCCCAAGTAGTTGTGAGTTCAACACCTGGTCACAACAGTGGTAGAAAAAATGGAGAGTTGAGATACTAAAATAAATTAACTGAAACTAAACAATGCAAATAATTAAGTTAGAATTCCTCATCTCAGAAATATTGACAATGCCTGATATAAACTAATTTAAATTGTGTATAAGGAATATAAAATTCACCTGTCCTGATATTAAGAAATCTATAATGTAAAGAAAAGTTAGAATTTAAAATGTTATCTTTCCTAATTGAAAATATGAACCTTGACAACAATCATGCCGAAATATGACTGAATTAGTATGTTAGTGTCTTTATGTACATCCGTATGTTAGTGTCTTTATGTACATCCGTATGTTTCCCTGTGTCTGTTATAGTAATATTCATCTGTTTGTGTCTTAATGTTGTTTCACTACCCTGTCAAAAAGGACAAAAGAACCATAAGATTTTTTTAAATTTCCTTGGCTGAAACCCATCTTGAATTTTCTATTGTTTAATTTTCTTGTAATTTAGAGATATTTTTTCATGTCTGTAATGTTCCTGTTTACGCAAGATGAATTGATCCGTAATTACACATTAGAAGTAAATATATAATTTAATGTTTATATCCGTGAAGCTATTATCATTGCAAAAAATGGAATACTGTGTGTATGTATGTATATTTTTGCGCATGGGTATGAATATGTCATGAATAATTTTCCCTTCTCTCAAACACTTGTACATATGTATCCTTGTATACATCTTTCACTACTTCTTGTTTTGCATTATTATAATTGTAACTATCTACTAATTACTCTCCTGTCTTTTTAGTGAGGTATTTCTTAAGCAATCACTTTTTTCTTAAATTAATATTATTGTTTAAATTTTACTTATAATCAAACATTAGTCTGAGGCGTAGGTTGAATTTTTATCAAATATTTTTACGGCACAATTTTCAATCTATGATCATTGAATTAAACAAGTTTACCTCGAAGTAGAAAATAATATATTTCTTATGTTGAGGATGTATTGATATAACACCAGACTATAAACATTAGTTTTATTTAATTCGTTAATTCCGTATACAACGACATTGGTTACATACTCTTTGTTCAAGAGACAGTTCAGAAGATGAGTCATCAGAACAATTTAGTAAGACGAACACGGGTATAGCGTTCTGTCGAGTCATCCTGAGGCTGCAAATATTAATGACTCTCACAATTCTTCATTCACTGCAATAAATTTTAGGAATACACTCACGTTTGTTTCGTAGAATAAGTTGCTAAGAGAGAAATATCATCTTTACAGGACTACTTGAAAATTATTCACAATAGTATGGTTTATCAAGACAATAACTTCCTAATCATGTATGACGCTATGTCAAACGTCGAATGATGTTTTTCTCTATTATTAAAGATTTGTTTCTAAATCTAATTAAAATGAATGAGATATAGAATTTCCACATATCGTATTCATAATCTTAACAGCAGTTACTAAAATATATAAAAATAATATAATAATAACAAGAAAAATGTAAAAAAATAACGAAAGCCAGACATCAACATGACACGAGACAATGAAAAACAGTATTGTTGAACGTTAATATATATTCTGGTCGATGTCCTTGTCGGGGAATAAATTTTAATTTTTTAACTCTATACTTTTTTTTTCTTTCAATCTCAAAATATACGATTTTTTTGGTTTTAAAAGCATTCGAAAAAACAGAAAAGTAATGTAAAACATTGCACGATTTTATTTCTTACTTATTTCTTACATTATTTTTCACTCACAGAAAATAGGAAAAAGATATGACGCACAATAATTAAAAAAAGATCGCAAAGAAATAATGCTAAGAATAGTGATGGGATAGATAGATAAGAAATCAAGCAGAACAAATGATATATGAACGTCAAATTCATCCTACAACACACACGCATATACCTAAAGCAGAATGCCTTCTTCTCATATGTGGTAGAGATGTGTACGCGAGTCTTCGCGTACACATCTCTACCACACACTATACACAAGCACACATACACACATGTATATGTATATGTGTGGCAGAGGTAAATATGTGTCCATGTGATAAAGAAACATTCTCCTTTTTATGATATATATATATATATATATATATATATATATATATATATATATATATATATATGTCTCTCTCTCTCTCTCTCTCTGTATGTGTGTGTCTGTGTGTGTGTTTCAAACTGACTATGTTTATGAGGGAAGTATTTTCATTAACAGAGATGAGTATTTCTAGATATAGAAAGTTTAGATGTCGCAACCCGGACAGAAATCTACAGATAACATTTCGGGAGTTCGCACGCATACATACATACATACATACATACATACATACATACATACATACATATATATATATATATATATATATATATATATATATATAATAGCTAGCCACTCGTATTCGAGGATACCCGTCTACTGGAGCGGCTAGACAATCCCCATTGCAAACGATCGCTCAGGCACATTTGTGTTTGTTCAACTATACTGAACAGACCTTAGTTACAGTTTCTGGGAGAGAGCGTGTTTCTAGCGTGATCAACAATCTGAATTTATCAGCCTTCAACCATGATTATGACAAGTTGATCATCGTGAAGATGATCAATTCCTAGAATTTATTTTAATTACAGAGCTTGCAAAATGTCATTCTCCATATTCATATCAGATTTTTCACTCAGAAATAAAGAAAAACGAAAAAGAAAACCAAGGTAATATTTTGTACTACATGGATTTGAGAAAGTTCAGCCGTTTACCTAATTTTTCTGAATGACTATTATTATTAATCTATTTTTACGTTTTAACCCTATAAGACTTATGTATATGCAAGCTTTTATAGACTACTTGCTTATTTTTGTAGACATACATACGTACATGCATGTGTCAGTATGTGCCTGATAATTACGTTTTTACGAAGAAGGTAAACGTCAGAGGAGTCTTTATCGATTTGCGAAATATGGTAAACGTGTAACAATTGATGCTCTTCCAATATTCGAACACATTGTCATAAAAGAATGGATGGATAGATTTTCCTAAAATCTGTAAGAATATGATCTGGTTTTTTCGTTACATTTGTCCTGCAAACTCAACCGCAAACTTTTCGATCCCGGAAAACTGGATTTTTCTTTACCAGGAGAAAGTCGGTATAAACTTCCTTTCTAGTTGGGGGACAAATTGCCATGCTACTAGATATAACTCTCTTCTTTTTGTAAGATATTGCCAAAGTTTCGCGAGAGAAATTGACTCTGGCTTTCTGCAAATATTTCAGGAACCGAAAACCTCACAGTGGTACTACTTTCCGCATATAAACGAGATGAGAAGATTTCTTTTCACACAGTACACAGTAATCTTGACCCTTTTTAGTAGTTCCGGAATAAGTATGGAAGACTTCTATCTAATCTTTTAATTGGAATCTTCACTAATGCTTCACTGAAATAAACCGAAAATGAAGACAAGAAAACAAATTCCATCTATGGAAACAGTGTTATGGCAAAGAAGACAGAATTAATCCACGTTATTTAAATCTAATAAGAATTATTTCACATAGAAAAATTGAAATGTAGATATTACAAATTAAATATATCTATGAATAAACTAATAGATTTAAAACAATAAATAAATAAACATAAATTTATAACAATAATTAACCTAAAGAAATTAAAGCTCAAAAGTGGAAAGGGCCGATTTTCACCTTTCTCAAAATCCAACAATACCTCTACAGTTTATCTACAAATCTTTCTAAGAATAGTAACGCGTGCTCTGGTGAGGCATGCAACTGTCAATCACAATGCAGTATTAATTCTTATATCCACACGCTATCTATCTATTAATCTATCTGTATGAAACAATAGTTCGTAGGATTTTTAAATGAATTTTACAAAAAAAACAGTATGTAGACATTTGCATATATATTTAACCGAATACAAGCAGTTTAGTTCTACTATCTTTTTCCTTACGGGAGCTATCTTCATGCAGCCATTGTGATGAACTGTTCAAGTGTTTTACAGGATTTCAAACAATTGAAGTTCTTCAAATAAGTGATTATCCGAAGTTATGTTTAGTACTGGGTCTCCAAAGAGAAGTGAATACTAAGCTTATCCTTACGGAAGACGAAACCTTTCTAATTGAGGTACTACATGGACTTATCATCAATTTTTGTCTCTAAACTTTGAACAATATTTGTTTGAATTCAACGTCGGAAACACACAATGTTCATCCAATCCTACCAAAGGAACAGCTTCACTTTCTTGGCATACAGACAAGCTTTTAGGTGAAGTTGATGGACGGCCATGTCGTTATTCTTAGGAGATTTTCGTGCGAAATTTCTTGAACAATCCTTTCTTCATGATATGTGATCGTCCGTTTCAACTTTGAGTAGTTTGATTACATTTGTGCAGAGATTCGCTGATAAAAATGAGGTCTATTTATTTTAGTTTCAAATGTTTTGAAATAACTTTAATTAAATATATGAGATATGTAGAGGACCTGCGATATCCTACTTCGTCTTACCGTTTACTATTAATCAGCGTTTCCATTTGGTTATCCTCAAAGACTGCATGCTTCACGGAACCTTCCTGATATTCTAAATTAATATTATCACATGTGAACTTACTGAAAAATTTACAAAGTGTATACTCATTATACAGTCAGGGTCGTACACGGCACATGTCACATTTGCAGTATATGCAGCGTTTACGATTTCGGGAAAAAAAAGTGTATCAAATGACAAAAATGCACCTCATTTTCCTATATTTTCACTTTCAATGTGTAAACATTTAGAATTCACGGCGCGCATAATCGTTGGGTAAAGAAATCACGTATTCAAATATCACCTATTGAAAAACGTTACTTAACTTTATTCCACATATATATATATATATATATATATATATATTATATATATATATATATATATGTGTGTGTGTGTGTGTGTGTGTGTGTGTGTGTGTATATATATATATATATATATATATATATATATATATATATATATACATATATATATATATATATAGAGAGAGAGAGAGAGAAAGAAATAAAGAAAGAAAGAAAGAAAGTGTGGTACGGTGGAGTAATTGATAGCGGTTTGGATTGAGGAATCGGAGAGCAGAGTCCGAAATACAGTTGAATCGATTAGATTCACTTACGTGCTAATACCCTTGGGAAAGGTATGAATCCTCTTCATCTTCCTCCATCTACGGGAAATTAGCAGGACAGACTGGGTTCTATAGGAGAAGGAAAACTCTAAATTCAAAGCCTGCGAAGGGTCGGTTATTCAAAAATTGTTGATGGTTCTGCACAAATCCTTCACCACTATAATCAAATCTCATATCGGTTTCCTAGGGACTGATCTGCTTACCCATCATACCTTTGGCGGGAGAGTCGAGTATATATATATATATATATATATATATATATATATATATATATATATATATATATATATATATATATATTGAACAATAAAAATTAAAAAATTAAAATCCTCAGACACACTGGGTTGTAGATTAATATTCTTTCGTTTTTTATTATTATTCCATTTAGATTCCTCGACTAGTTTCGGCCGAAATGGCCATCATCGGGAGGAGAAATATTTCTGCTTGCTGCTAGCACTAAACTACAGAAATGAATGTCTTGATGGAGAAAATGAACTTTTGTCTGTAGTTTTCATTTGTTTTTTTATTTTTTTATCTTTTTAACATGAATCTTTTAACATTCCTTGTGTTGGTCAAACAGTCTCTTTTAAGTTGTTATTTGAGATAAGAGCTGGATGCTGCTATGAATTCTCTGGTCAGTTTGACAGTTTTATTGGACTTGGTGAGGGGATGTGTCTCTGTTTAGTGTTTGTGTGTGTGTGTGTTATTTGGTTCTTAGGGAGTGAGTGAGTTTGATATGTGTAAGCGTGTGTATTGCTGTCGGTGTGTGTTATCATTTGGCTCATTAGGGAGTGAGTGCGTATGATGTGTGTAAGTGTGTATGTTCGTGTGGGTGAGTGTATAAGTGTGAGGCCTCCACACCTCCGTAAGCCTGTCTGTCTTGTGTGGGTGAGAAATGTGGGTAGTTTTTTTATATTTGTTGAGATATCTATATATTGTTAAATTTGTGATTTAGCCCGGCTGGATATTTTGTTTTTAGACGTTGTATCCACTTATTTTCATGCGACTCTAAAATCTCTCTAATGTTATCTGCTCTGAACTTTTCTATTCTCTCAATTATAGTGAATTTGGCATGGGTTTTGAAATCGTGTTTTTCCAGGCGGAAATGTTGTTCTACAGGTAACAATTTTTCATGGGGAGTCGACTTAATTCGTTTACGATAATTGTTAATTCTGTAGTGAAAGGGCCATTCAGATTTTCCTACATATTGTTTTTGGCATAGTGTGCATTCTAGGAGGTAAATTATGTTATGACTTCTACAGTTAGAATCGTGGTAGATTTTGAAAGTAGATTTAGTGACTGAGCTAGTGAATGAATTCGTGTTTTCAACATGGTTGCAACATAAACTTCTTTTGTTGTTGCCTGGTTGGGAAAATCCTGTTGTTTTTGTTCTTAGTTTATTACGGATTACCTTGTCCCCTGAAATGGGGTTACTACCTAGGATTTCTTTTAGGTTCTTAGGTCTACGATATGCAAGAAGGCCAGGTTCCTTAAACAGTTTTTTTAGGTTTGGTTTGAGATGTAGTATTTCCCAGCGACGTTTGATTATTTGGGACAGTGGAGGCAGAGTGAGGTTGAAAGTGGTTACTAGAGGGATGCGGCTAGATTTATTTTTAATCTTGTACATTAGGGTGTCTTCTCTAGGTGTGGAAATTGCTTTATTTATTTGTTCCCTGATTAGGTGTTGTTTATAGCCACGTGTTGTGAATTGATGCTCCAGATTTTCAATGTGTTTATTTAATTCTTCATTTTTGGAACATATCCTTCTGAGTCTAAGTGCTTGTGAATAGGGAAGGTTCTCTTTGAGGTGTTTAGGGTGAGAAGACTTAAAGTGTAGATAGTTGTGGGTGTCGGTGATTTTAGTGTGTAGTGTCATTTGTAGTTTCCTGTTTTCATCTATGTAAATGCGGGTGTCTAAAAATGTTACTGATGTTGTGGATTTTTCATAGTCAAACTTAATTGAGTCGTGCACTGTTTAGGGTCATAAGGAATTGGGTAAGTTTGTCATTACTACCCGTGTATACAAAGAATATATCATCGATATATCTTGCATAGAATAGGCAGTCACTACCAATGATTGGATAGATATGGGTCTCCTCAAATTTTCCCATGAATATTGTAGCATATGATGGAGCTGCTATGGTGCCCATGGCACAACCTCTTATTTGAAGGTAGTGGATATTGGTGCCATCCTAACGGTAGCCACGGGCTCATGGAAACTGATTACTAAAATTATAATAGTTTGCGAACCGACTGATTATCCAAACATAATCTTATATATAAATAGCCGATATATAATAACTAAAAATATAGTTCATATATAATTAATATAATTAATATAAAAATGTAAGTTCTGCGGAGGCTGAAAAACGGCTTTCTCTGATGAAAATAATTTATTCGGACAAAAGAGATGGTGTTGAATTTTTAAAAAATGTGACAAATCTTCTAATCCAAAATTTGATAGGACTTTGATTGGATATTTCGAGCTGCAGCGAATCAGTTCGCATGTGCCCAAGAAACAATAACACGGAGGATGTCACTAGAGTCAAAATGTTACATCATTCTGAACAAGAATATAATGAGAAGAGAATATCAATATGGAAATTCTTTAATAATGATTTTTGTCTATTAGATTATTAAAATGCTTTGTTTACATTCTCAGGTAGACAAGAAAAGAAGAAGAATGATTTTCTAAAGATTACCTCTCTATAAAGGAAATTTGGGATACCTTTATATATATATATATATATATATATATATATATATATATATATATGTGTGTGTGTGTGTGTGTGTGTGTGTGTGTGTGTTTACGTTTGTGTCCGTGCATCCATTTTTACACATGTATTTTTAGTGGCATGCATGCAATGTTTTAGTTATAATTTATTTAGTAAGGATATGTGCAACGTTGAAAATAAACCCATTCATCCCGGTCGCAATGATGAATACACTAGTAAAGTGTTTGTTGTCATGATGTACAAGTTAGTTTCAAAATTAAAATCACAACTTATATTCTCTTTTATCGAAGTTAAAACTTCCCTCAGAATGCTTACACATTAATATCAAAATTGGACTAAACGCAACATGTCTCTTGAAACTGATCTTAAATACGTAGGATGCAACTTTCTGTTTTTGTCGACCAGACACCGTGAAATGGTTATGTCAAAACATTTGATGCTTGGTCAACTTACCTCATTCCTTCAATCCTGTCAGCCAAGAGAAATAATGTAGAACAACATTTAGTGTTTCATAAAAGCTCTAAATCATATCCACACATAGTTCCAGACATTCGATTTACCCCAACTGTTTTTGGAAGTGGTTCCTAAAGCAGTTTTCAATTATATCCCTATTCTATATCAATATATTAATTGATATAGATGTACATGTTTGATATTGCTGGGTGAAATGAGATGTGCCAGGAAACGTGCTTTATTTTAAAACTCCTTTTTAATATTATTTAATTCAAGACTCTTAT
This sequence comes from Acanthosepion lycidas, assembly GCA_963932145.1. NCBI lineage: Eukaryota > Metazoa > Mollusca > Cephalopoda > Sepiida > Sepiidae > Acanthosepion > Acanthosepion lycidas. The sequence continues at coordinate 71,044,682 of OZ010577.1, forward strand.
CCAGATTACATACAATAAACATAAAAGGAAATAGACTATTTAAATCTAGAATTCTCTTGCAAATTAACATTTAAACTGTATCAGCATATTTAGTTGTGTAACAAGATAGATAAACAGAGGTGATTTCGCCAGCGACATACACTAAGTCATCTAAATGGGCGGAGATAAAATAAGCGAGGAGTAGGAGTGATATCAGATCAAGATATGAAATTATGTTCTGCGAAACTATCAGCTAAATGATAGAATTTTCATAGGTAAACTGAATATGAAACCATTTAATATAGCTATCTAGGTGCATATACACCGACAATACTGAGTACAAAAGAAACAAATCAAGAGTTTTGCTGTACACTAGACAACTGCATGGTTCAATACAAATCGCAAGATATCACAATGTTTATGGCCTACATGAATGTCAAATTACGGAAGGAACGAGATGAAAGTGCAAATTCAGACTACCAAACAGTAATGAACGCGGAGAAAAAAAATGTCCAGTGTTGCATGAGAACCGGTCAACTAGTAGCCAACAATTTTTTTCTGTGTCACCAAATATGTTTGTGGATACAGAGACGCCCAGGATGTGAAACTAAAGACTAAATCGAATATTTAACCATCAGTAAGAGATCGAGGAATGTAGTTTTACACTTTAAAACATACCCAAGAACTGACTGCGACTCAATCGTCTGCCAGTGATATGTAAACTTAGAGTGAAACTACGCAAGTTGAAGCGGCACAAGGTACCACCAAAATTGAAATACGAAAAACTCGTGAATGGACTGACCTTGAAGGATCTCTATATAAACACGATGAAAAGCAGATGCAATTAACTAAATGAAAAGGAAATTCGAAGTGGGACAGGAATTTCATTAATATCATTAGCAATCGAGACAAATAAAACTCGACAAAGAAAGAAAAAATGGATGATAAGTGAAATACTCAACATGGTATAAAGGAAACTGCGAACAATGCCAACGTATAGTATAGAATATAGGACAATACACAAAGAAATTAGACACACATACTGACAGTGAAAAAATGAATGGCTCAATGAAATGTTCTGAACTAGACAGAATTAGCATCACAAATAATGTAGATATGCAAAAATACAATAAGAGACCACATTCCTGATGAAGAAGAAAAACTACAAGAAAAAAAAAAAAAACTATCGAAGGACCAGAAATATTAATGACCGAAATGAAATCACTCCTGGCTAAATTGACCAGAAACGAGGCAACTGACCCCTATATAATTGTAATGGAGATACTGAAAGCTTTAGATGATTTTTTTCAAATGACATATGCGAGAGTGGTGATATCCTGGAATATTTAAGTAGTCGGCACTCATATAGCTGCCCAAGAAGCCAGAACGAATGTGAACTTCATTGGACAATCAGCCTATTGAGCAACATGACAATTCGGATTCTGATGAATAGAACGCGTATCAGAATTAAACCAAGTAGTTTCGCTAAGGACACTGGGACAATGAATACGATATTCAGAATGATATCAGAAAGAGTAATCCAAATGCAAAAGGAAGTGTACCAATGTTTTATAGATTATTCAAACGTTCTTGATAAAGTACGTAAGAAACAACTCGTTGAACTGCAAGGTAGTTTTGAATAATATAAGAATTATATTAGAACAATACAGAACATATACTGAAAGAGAACAGCCTACATACGGAGAGAAAATGAATTAAGATTTTTTTTAAATAATGTTCACTCTGTGCAAGTCCAAAGAGCCAGTCTTGGTAGAGGATTACAAAGTAAGAGGTACAAGTTATTAGGCTATGTCGTTAAGACAACGGTTAATTCTAAATTTGAACAGGTTAGATGTAGTGATAAGAGAAAATCGTTTTGGGATTCAGTTCCATATAACGGTGGTTTGGGTGAAACACACACCTAGAAAATGCCATGAAACAAGGATGCGTCTTCTCACCTGACTTAATCATCCTTTACAATGAAGTGATTCTGAGAGAATTAGAAATCCTGCCAAGCTTCATTAGTGGCTGTCATAATTTGTACAATATAGAATATGACAGTGTTGATAGCAGACACGTAATGTGAATTACAGGTCCTCCAACAAAACACAGTAAAGGAATGCAATAAGAAAGGAATAACCACCAATTTTATGAAGACATAAGGCAGAGTTGTCAGCCAAAGTAACAATCCAAGATGAGAATTGTAGACACCAAAATCAAGTAAGTACAAACATTAAAATATCGAGGAAGTGTTTTAACGGAGGATAGAAAATGCATCACCAAAATTCAAAGACGCATTGAAATAGCGAAAGATATCTTGCAGAAGTTGAGAAGTATTAAGCAACAGGAAATTATAGTTAGAAATAATGAAAGGTGTACTGGAATGGTATGTCATGTTATAGAATCTCCTCACGGATGAAGAAGACACTTGAAGTATCAGAAATATGTTTCTGTAGAATGGTATGGACTAAACATCTGAACAACAACTACAAGGGATCTGAAGCCTCCTAAACTGGAGAAATCATAGCTAAATATATGAATTAGCCTATTCTTCTGTTTGAAATTGAATCTCTTCTTTACCGTGACATACATGTTCACATCCGTCTTCGGCGATGTCGTTTCACGTCCCTATTATGAGATGTTATTCACTTTAATTTTCGTATTTGGCGAAACTTGGTTGATGGTAAAAGAACATCTGACAAGAAAATAATGCCTATGGTATGGATTTGTTTAAATCAACTTCGACCGATCAGAAAGTGACCCGGACACTTCATTTCATGATCTTTCACTGCGTCACATATGGAATGAAACAGGTAGAATGGAGTTATAAAACAGCAACGGACTGCCTCTGACTCTGTTATAATTCAAGTGACGTCATCTTTCGCATGTGTGACATGCTTTGCCCTTTTCATCCACTGGTTCATCCACTGATATCTGTTGCAATCTTAATCGGCTTGTTCTATCATTAGGGTTTTTGAAGTAGCTAGCCTCTTCACCCCAACAAGAAACGACCAACAACAGATATACTGGTAAGAAAAGTGATTTTTACATTTATTTCACTTTACATTTGATGTATTTTCAAACAAGGAAAGAAGGAAGGAAGGAAGAAAGGAAGGAAGGAAAGAAAGAAAGAACATCATACGTTATAGGTGTCGCCGTTTTACTGCTGAACTCTATAGATGCAATCATCTCTTCTACTCTAACAATTTCTTTTCTTTCACTTCTCACTTGTGAATCTCTTTTCCGATTCCTTGCATTCCTATTACATATGATCTTCAAAAAAATTAAATATGACCGCAATCGCCATCTTCATGACCGTTGTTGCATATTATCCTCTAATCACTTCTCCCCACTAAAGTATTCTCTTTCTCATTCATTCCCTGTAACCCCCTTCTTCTTAGTACCATTATCGTCTTACATGGGGTGAACTGATAAAAATCATCTTTAATTAATGAAAAAAAAAATAAAATAGAATAAAATACAAAATTAGGTATAAAGCTAAATGAATAACGACTTAAGGCGTTGATTAGTGAATTGGTGACTTCAAACCCTGTAGTACGGATGTACTGAGAATTAGAGGAAACAAAAATAGCACTGAACGAAAAAAAAAAAAAAAAAAAAAAAAAGAAGAAATAAAACAAGACATCCCTTGAGATGGATAGGGGAATGCGAATAAGGTATACTCGTATATAGCATAAAAGACTCAGTTTGAATTTACCTTAGTTACCAGGATAAAAAAAAATGAAGACGTCTAGATGCTACACCATTTAAAACCTTGAAATCAAAATAAGAAATATGTAAACATTAGACCGATTGTATATAATGTAAGTAGATATGAGCAAAGCCAGAAATTTTTTTTTACAAATAACACTTGAATAATATCAATTTAAATTTGAAAATATTGATTTTCATTGAAATAATGTGACTGTAAAATCGAAGACTTTGTAAAGATTTCTGGACAACACTCATTAATATCTGGATATAAAAGAAAGCTCATACACATTGGTTAAAAAATATTTTGTTTATCGGATTTGATATGTATGGCAAAATATCAAGCATCGCATTGTTTCGCATATGTTCATTAGTATTACTCAAATATATGATGATCTTTCATTAAATATTAAAAGTCGTACTATCACACACACATACACAGACACACTTCACACACACACACACACACACACATATATATATATATATATATATATATATATATATATATATATATATATATATATATATATATAAGGTACAATGGCTAAAAAAACACCACATGATAACAGAAATCACTCCGTCGAAATTTGGAAACGGCATGTGCTACTGCTTGATATTTGCGCCATAATCTCCAATACGAACATTTCAGTGTATTTGGGTGTCAATTTGATGAGTGTTCAGAAGACTCAGAAAGAATTGGGTGAGTCTAATAGTGATTAAGATGGTGTTTTGAGAGATCACCAGTGATGGAAAAGATATGCCTCCATTCATCAACCTACAGAGATCTCAGATTCAACATGTAGGCCTACTTCAAGGGATGTGAGGAAGTAGTTTTGCCCTGGGTCAAGATGGTGGCTACTGGAAGACTCTATATCTGGCAACATGACTGTGCACCATACTACACATACAGGAAAACAGAGTCATGTCTGCATGACAATTTCTGCGACCATATCACCCCTTACATCTGGCCAACTAACTCCCCAGATTTACTCCACTTGATTATAATGTGTGGAGTGCAGTTGTGCCAGAGATCAATAAAACTCTTTGCAACACCAAAGATGAAGTGAAGGCAATGATTATTGTAGCATTCACTAACTTAAAGAAATAGGCCTTCTGGAAGTGTTTCAGAGGCCGTTGTTAAATCTAATGGCGATTTTTATTAAATAAATTTACTTTTTAGTATTTCAACATATTTTGTGTAATTTTAGTAATATTCAAAATGAGGTGTAAATATTATTTTCTTTTTGGGGAGGGGGAGACATAATTTTCACGACAATTTATTCATCGCATATCCATTATTTATATATAAAAATAATTTTCTGATTGATTGAATCTGTAAAGGAATAAAATTAATAAAAAACAAGAGGAAAAACTATTTCGTCCTCTGACTGAGTTTATTGAGGCAAAGTAGTATTTATTTCGTTGTATGTGTTTATATACAAAAGTGAGTATCTCATTGGTTTATCAAGGCTTTTAAATCCTTGAACGTTCGTATATATATATGATAGATAGATAGATAGATAGATACCCTCACTGATAGAGTGTTCCTAATTAAAATAATTTTATAAGTTCAAATATTTTGAGAGGCACATATTTCATATGCGACAAGTTATCAATTTTAATACATATGATGGGTGGAATCCAGCAGTAGGTAGTCTGAATTGGATTTGAACAAGTGTTGGAATGCAACATGTCATGTTTCGACAATTGTGAGGCTGTATTAATTGAGAGGCTGTGTAAGTCATCCTGTCAATCCTATACAACATCTTTGATTTGGGGATGGTAAAATCACCATGTTTCCCCTTGTGTCAGAATAGAGTGACCCTTGTACATATGCTCAACTGCTATCCCTGGAGCAGTAGTGCTCCCTCTGGCGCCATATACAAGGTCTGAAATCCATAACCCATTAAAGCGGAATGCATGCAGTTCGCGGGTCATTCTCATTCTAAGCCATGCAGCCATGCTGGGCATCACAGGAGCCCCAAGTTGAAGATTCATTAAGCTGACCACTTAGCAAAATTTCATTCAAAGGAGCGATGAATTAGAAGAACATTGAGAACAATAGAATAAATAATGCTACCTGGTCACAAGCTGCAGTGTGAATTACTTGGAGTTTTAGAAAATACACAATGCGCCTAAGAAGCAACACTCAGGAATAATATATGTAAAAACATATATTACTAATGCATAAATACTAGCCACAAAAATGATTAAGAGAGCATTATTTTCTTTTTTGCTAGAATGATATGAGCGAATAATATAATTCGGCATGCATAATTTTACCGTAGATAAATGGAAAAATCGTTTCAGTTTCTAGTAAAGATGGTAAATATGATATATCAGAAACGATGTCTGGTTTGAAGCCGGATAAAATCATATATACTATTGAGAAATGTAAAGCGAAATACTGAAAGTGAGAGAAAAAATAAGGCTACTCATTTTGATAATATGAGTTTATTCGAAAAATATTTTTTTTTAATTTCATCAATGCAATAATTGAAATAAAGAACGTCATTCGACCGTCTTGTTTGCGCGTGAAGACAGGAGAAAATATTATATCTGAAATTATGTCTGATTATAGCGCGAAAAGGAAAGCATTCATAATACAAAACTAAAACAGTTTAAAAAAAAACGTGAGAAGAATAGAAGGAAATTAATAACAAAATAAAGATGTAGGGAAGATGGAAGGAAGGAGAAAGGAAACAGATATACAGATAAGCAGACGAAATACAGAAAAGCTTGCAGAAAGATGACAAGGCAGACAGACAACCAGAAAGAAATTACAAACGATAACCCTATCAGGTATTTAACATCTGCTTGAATCAAATGTAATTTTTACTCTTCTTTTATGTACACCTTATTGTTTAAACCCCGAGCAGTATTCATAAGTAGGATCATTATTGTAGATAACAAACAATACAAAATATTTCTCAAAGGTGTTAAGCTCAAATATTTAACAACTAGTAGTCATACACAGGTGGTCGATCAGATAAAGCTTTAAATTAGAATGGAGCAAAACAGCATTATGTTTAAATTTAACAGAGTCTACATTCTTCAATTACTTTAAAGTATGTTCGTTAAATAACAATTTGAATTAATACTTTTACTGATATAACAAACGTAGTCAGTATTTATTCAATCGAAGTTAGCAGAGGACATGAAGGAGTAAAACAGGTAACATGAAGACCAACTTCAGATAAGTATTTTGGAATTTTTGAAGTTCAATTTGCAGAGTATTACCAGGGATGTAAAAGAGGATTCATTTATAAAGCAATTGTTAAGTTTGATGAAAATTGTTTGAAAGATCAACGAAAAATAAGAAAGACACCATTACAAATCGCCATTTTTCGCTATTTAAGAGGATTTCCACTATACGGGTAGACTCAGTTATCAAGGTAAATGTCTGTTCATATATATATATATATATATATATATATATATATATATATATATATATATATATAAGAAATATATTTCATTATGAAAATGAGAAGCTTTATTCCCCCAGGCAAAACGAAGATGGAACAAATATGAATGGTACGAGCCCAGGATGCATACATCAATCAAGAGAAGGGGAGAAAAGAACTGATCCCGCGAAGATCAATTAAAGTCATAAACTTATAATTATAAACCCCTATCAAAAAATAAAATAAAACATAAATATCTTGCCGATGCGGTAAAATGTACCCAATGCCGTAAAGAGTGGAGCTCTTTTTTGTAAGAAGAACAATAAACAGCTCTTAAATAGAATTGTGATTGCAAACCGGAAAGAAAATTGCTCAGCAATGAAATAGCAAAGCTTTTCTAAATTAAGGATCAAATTTCATGGGTATCTTTTTGGCACTAAACACATTTTTGCCACATTGGCAAGATGTTAGATTTTCCTGGAGGTATAAAGATTCACAATTTCGCATTACAGCTGCAGATTTCCTGATGATTGCGTAAAAGCATGAAATTGTAGTAGTCATCGGAGTCTGTACGCCTGAAAGGTGATTCTGAATTTAGAAAAGATCTGTCATTTCACATGGTGTTGATCATCTTTTCTTTCTGGTGTGCATTCACGACAGACTCTTTTTAAACCTGCTTATTTCTATTAATATTAATAAGCCCTGCCATCGGTGTCTTTGTGGCATTGAGCATTTACACCTATTATATCGTTCTTTCTCCATGTTGTTGATCTTTAATAAAAACTTCCATTCACCATTTCGTTTGGTATATTCTTCAAATCATTTGTCTTTTATACACAAATATTTTAAGACTATAAGTAGAATAGACCTATATTACATACCTATATCACACATACATTTTACATTGATTCCAGTAGAAAATACTACATATTGCACAATTTCTAAAACACTAGTACTGAGTCTAGAATATCAGGGCCGAAATATACTCAAGAGTCCAAAACTTTCAATGAAAAAAAAGTGAAACATTTACGTTCACAAAAACCTGTCATTTTATAGCACTATCCTTTTTCACATCGCTTATCTTCTTGTTAATGGCATTTTTATAAGAAATTGATTCGATTTTATCGCCATCGCCCTTCTCACTTCCTACTTCGTACAGTTGGCTTCATTGTCTTCCGCTTCCTCTATTAATCAGATTATGCTATACTGTGTCTCGATAAAGTAAAAGTTACAGCAACACAACACGAAAATCAGTAAAAATAAAAAATGGTTATACATACAATGGCGTAGGCAATGTCATATATTATACACAAGGAAGAAAAGTGCATATATGTACGCCAAAAAATCTTGTGGATAGCTAGAACAGCTTCTTCTTTGCCATCTAGAATCGCTTACATAAATTCGAGGTATCTAAGCCTGTTTATCTTTCTGACTTTCTCTCGCCACCTGTAACTTTCTTATATAGGTCATTTCAATCTGTTCTTAAAGAATTCGATATATAAATATATATATATATATATATATATATATATATATATATATATATATATATATATATATATATATATATATTCCTTATCGTCATGTTTTTTAAGCAACTACTATAATAACTATAAACAAATACATTCACTAAGTCATTAATGAGATCGGCACGCCCCCCCCAAAAAAATACAAATAAAATAAAAGATGGGGAAAAAGAAGCGTGAAATGTAAAATGAAACATTTTACCTGTATAGTTCGATAGATTTGTCAATGGGCATGAACTGAAATTAGAGATGAGCAAGAATTGATGAAATCATGGTATCAGCAACCAAAAAAACTAACGGATTAACCCTCTTTCGGAATATGTATTCAATGTAAAATTTTCTATTTTTATAAATATATACTCTATGCCAGATTTTATTAGATAAATCAATACTTTTGCAATAAAATTGACATTAACCAAATGAAGTTTGTAAATTCTTCAGGATATGCATATCTTTATACGATTCATATACAAGGTTTATATTTGTATACGTAAAACATTCATTTAAATACATCTTATACATTTAAAAGATATAAATTGTTTTTAACGTGACAGCACATATTAAAATACAATTCAATGCAATATTCATTTATATTTATGGATAAATCTAAAACATACACCACTGAAATAATAATAATAATAATAATAATAATAATAATAATAATAATAATAATAATAATAATAATAATAATAATGAGCAAAAGTAACATTCAAGAAAGGTAGAATTACAGAAACACGCTTAATAGATTTAGATTTTGTCACAAAGATTAGGGGACTGGAGCATGATGAAGCTTATAAGTACCTAGGAATTAGCGAAGGAGATGGCATGCAACACCCCCAAATGAAGGAAAAAATAAGAAAAGAGTACTACAAGCGTGTACGTCTGTTACTAAATACTGAGCTAAACTCAAAAAACAGAATATCAGCTATAAACACATTGGCTGTCGCTGTGGTGCAATACAGTTTAATGTCCTTAACTGGACCATAGCTGAAATTAAGCGAATGAACGCCAAAACGAGAAAGCTCCTCACTTGATATCACATGCATCATCCCAAAGCTGATGTTGATTCTCTGTATGTGCCCAGATCCGAAGGAGGCAGAGGATTAGTTCAACTAGAACTGTCCTACAAAACTACAAAAATTGGCCTCCAAAGATACTTGGAAACTACAGAAGACTGGATGATGGTATGCGTCAAGGAACATGGAAGTGGTAAGCGTCTTTACTCCGTAATAAAAGAAGCCAACAAATTCAAAATGGAGTTTCAAATGGGCGTAGAGATGAAACTACAGCACAATACACCGGCTGAAACTGCAAAATACTTAAAAAAGACAGCAAAGGCGAATGCAACCGACCAGATACAGAAGCGATGGCAAGATAAACCACTTCATGGCCAATATTCTGCCCGTACCAAACAGGCTGATTTAGACAAAACCCGTACCCATCAGTGGCTACGCAGTGCAGGGTTGAAAGCGGAAACTGAAGGTTTTATCCTTGCTGCACAGGACCAATGCTTGCTAACTAGGAATTATCAAGCACATATACTAAAATATTGTGTCAGCCCAAAATGCAGATTCTGTGATAAGTATGCAGAAACGATTGATCATCTTTTATCAGGTTGCACGATGTTGGCACCCACTGAATATAAAACCCGACATGACAGAGTGGGCCAATATCTACACTGGAAAATCTGCAACTTCTCCGGGAAGGAAACTGAAAGAAACTGGTATGAACACCACCCAGACCCGGTTACGGAGATAGGACCTGTTACAATTCTATGGGACTACACAATTCACACTGACAGAACAATCAAGGCCAACCGCCCAGATATTGTTATTAAAGACCACAAACACAAACGGTGCCTCCTTATTGATATAGCAGTCCCTGATATTCAAAAAGCTGTCAAAATACAAGGACCTTGAAATAGAAATCTCGAAAATGTGGCATATGGGAACATCAACGATCCCTGTTGTAGTTGGAGCCCTAGGACTGGTTGTAAAATATTGCAGTAGACTAATTGAAGGGATTCCTGGAAGTCCATGCCTGAAAGAGATACAAAAAATTCTTCTGACAAGTACAGCCCACACTTTACGAAGGGCCTTATCTATGTAATTTTTTTTTGTCAGTGGAAAGTGTCATGATGCCATTTCTAACCTTAGGTCCCTGGGCAGGACCCGGAAAGAAATGTGTAAACGCCAGAAATCAAAGAAAATAATAATAAAAAAATAATAATGACGTTATCCCTGTAGATAGGCTGTATGGGAGCGCTGACTTATCGTGCTAAATGTTGCTACTATTTTATGAAGGAAATTTGAAAGCCACATAGCCAACCGGTTTTAAATTCAGATTTATTTTACACCTAGACTGGGTTTCAACCAAAGAGCATAGTCTACCCTAACCTATATCTGAAGGGGCGCTGAGAAGACATGAATTCTTTGCGATTACAACGACCCAAACGTGAATTTGAAATATAATTACCTATCCCCCTTTCCTCACCAACAATCACTATGCTATGCTCACATCCAAATAATAATAATAATAATAATAATAATAATAATAATAATAATAAGAAGAAGAAGAAGAAGAAGAAGAAGAAGAAGAAGAAGAAATGTTTCAATAATGATGCCATTGAGGCGAACTGAACTTTGAAAGAAGTTTTCTGTTTAATAGTTGTTTCTTTTTTTTAGAGTAATCGCCTTTAAATAAAATCTTCATTGCATTTGAAACTATTCAAAATTCGAATTCATTTCTGTTATTTTCAATGATATGTGCAGAAATCCATCATCAAATTCTAATTGAAAACACATGCCAAATTTTATGATGTAAAATAAACGAGCCTACTCAACGGCAATGTGTGTGGTCCAAGGCCTTATCTAAAATGCTTACCACACACACATATATGTTATTAGTAACATACATTTACTTTTCATTGGAACATTCTTTTTGAGGAATGAATTGCCTTTGACTTTCCTTGTTCAATTGAATAGGTGATACCAGTAATGATGAACCCCGGGAGATAAACATATTGCCTTTATTTTTTAAATAATTCGGTTTCAGGGGATAAAGATTAGTCCAAACGCGCACTCTATCTTTTGATATATTTAATACATTTACTTATATTTTAATTTTTTATTGTCACTCTAGGAAGTAATACTTTTATCTTGTTTAAATGACTGCATTTTTAAAAAAAAATAAAATATGATTATTCATTTTAAAATTAGTGGGTTTAGTAAAAACTAGCGATTTTTAGTAAGTTTTCTATACAAGGCAAGCTATTTAAATTACATCATATTACATCGTGACGATTTGTTCAATTCAATTCGTGGAATTATTTGAATTACATTACAAAAACGTTTATGGTATTACTGTCTCTTTAGTTTACACTCAAAATTATATATCTTATAATCAATCGATTTTTTAATGCTGGCTTTTTTGTAATACTTGATCTTTCACTCTGTTTTATAAGAACTGTTCGATTAAAATCACTCGACTTCTAGCCCTTGCCCTATATTTTTTCTCTTTATAGACGATTTTATAAATCAATTAAAATGACAGTATTTTCATATTCTTATTATTGACATCGTCTCAGATTATGAAATGTTTGGAAAAAATTAGTCAAAATGATAAAATAAAAACCTAATCTGAATTCCAAATTTCCAAATCCATTATAGAAGTTTTACATTTTGAATAAAACATTTGGGATTTGACTGTGTTCAACGCAATCATGTGTCATCGTTGGCATTTATCGATTAGAGTGTGTTCAAGTTTTTACCATTTTATTTTGCTACATGGCATGGACTTCACGAAAACCAATAAAATACCGTCTGTGTTTCTTACTCAGCACATAACTCTTTATTTGCAATGCTTACACAATATTTATCTAGAAACACGCACAGAAACAAACAAACACACAGACACACATACACACACAATCACACACAGACACATATATATATATATATTGAACAATAAGAAATATTAAAAATTAAAATCTTCAGACACACTTGGTTATAGATTAATATTCTTTCGTTTTTTTATTATTATTTCATTTAGATTCCTAATTCCAATTGCTACGTCTGGTTATATATATATATATATATATATATATATATATATATATATATATATATATATATATATATATATATATACATATATATATATATATATAGACGTAGCAATTGGGTGTATATAGATATGCGGGTTTAATTGGGTGTATATTGATATGCGTGCGCACATAAAAAAAAACATATACAAATGTAAGCAAATTTCATTAAAAAAAACATATATACATATAGCTAAGGTTACATGTGATACTATGTAAACATTAAAATGAACTTTGTTGAATATAGTCATGATAATATCAACACCTTTCCAAATATCTGCATATATTATTTTTAATGATACGCCTCCGAGGTTATTAATTAACTTACGATCTGGAATAATCAAATTACTTACCTAACAGCATAATATTTACGAAATATATTTATACATAATTTAACTAACAGGTGTAGTTAACCTCTGTAGGTACACTAATCGCCTTGAATTGAACTCCGGGAAAATTGCGCTAGCATTGAAACGAGCGGAGGCATCTAACAATGCGCCATATTTTTGGAATATGGACTGATATGGGATTCCTACGTAAAATAATTGGGATTTAACATATATAATCAGATATATAAGCATATGGTGGATTTCCCCATCGTATTCGGCGTATGAGGGTCAAGCAACTCAATTCCTAGGAACCAGCAGCTAGACAACCTGCACATATGATTTGATTATAGCGGTGAAGGCTTTGTGCTGAACGAAATACGACTATAGAGACCTGGTGCACTATGTGCCACAAGGTTCCCAAACGACTTTCCGTTCAGAATTCAGAGTTGTCCTTCGCCAAACTATAGAACCTAGTCTGTCCTGCCACTTACCAATAGATGGAGGGAGAAGAGCAAGATTAATACCCTTCCGAAGGGTATTAACACGTAAGTGAATATAATGGATTCGACAGGAAATCGAACTCAGCTCTCTGATTCATTAAGCCGAGCCGCTATCCAATACTCCTCATATAAGCAAATAATCTAGCATAACAGATTTGTCAAAAAAAAATAATTCTCATGATCAGGATTTGAAAAATATAAGGAAACATTAATAATGAAAGTGGAAAGTGTGACGCTTTTCGTTCTGTAGGACTTCATCAGGCCTAATGCCATGTTTCCGTAGATGTAACTACGCACGCATGCACTCACACACACACACATTATATGAATGACGCGGCTTATCTAAATAATAATTACATTGCGAAATCTATATTGTGAATGAAATAGACATTAAAGGGTTGTCATTGTATCAATATTTTTCTTAATGACAAAATGAAAATGACTTTATATGGCAATTTTTATACTTTCTTACTTCATCGGACTAAAATGTTTCCGTTGTGGTAACTACGCACACATATACACACACGTGTCTGTATGTGTGCAATATAACGTAGAAGTCGGTTTTGAACTCTTAATAAACATTTATGCAAATATATTTTCGACTGAGATATTTGCTTTCGAACACACATGCTTCGAAATCTATACGCCTACATTTACTTTACAGATCTAAAAAAAAAAATATTGTATCTCTTTTGTAACCGACTTCATTTTGCAGTCATTTACTGTTTGTGTGAATTTCTTACCTTCATCTAAACACAGTTTCTGAATTCTGGATGAATGATGGATCACAATGGTTTTGCGATAGTTTTAACTTGATTTATATCTACATTTATGAATGGGAACATCCCAAATTACAATTTCAAAATCATATATTTTATAATAGAATGTAAACTTTCCCGGCAATCATTTTTAAATGAGTCCGTTAGTTTAGATACAATATATATATATATATATATATATATATATATATATATATATATATATATATATATATATATATATATATATACAGGGTGCGGCTGGTATTTGATGACATACAGATTTAAGATTAATACTGCTTCCCCCCCTAACTTCTAATGCTTTTATTATTCAGAAATCAAGAATGACAAACCCCATGATAACAAATGAAATGAAAAGGCATGCTGGGATTGTGGCATTAAAGGCGGATCATTATGATTTGGATATTACACGTTTCCTCAGAGTTGCAAGATCGTTTGCCCACAAGATACGAAAAGATTTAAAAAACGCTGACAGTTCCCCAATATCTGTATCAAAACGTAAAATACATTTTTCTCGTACTGATACAGTGAGAACAGCCGAATTTATTCAGGAAGTCAAGCAGAAAATTGAGGAAAACCGAGGTCAATCAATGTGTTCAATTGCCAAAAAGTTGCATGTGTCTGAAAAAAAAAAAAAATTCCACAAGGTCATACAGTAAATGTTGCTGCTTACATTGAGGTTCCAGAAACAGTTGTCAAGCCCTGGATTGACAACAGATGCAACGGCAGGCTTTACATACACCAGAAAGACTCGGCTCCATCCCACAAGTCGCTACGAACACAAGAATGGATGGCTGACCATTTGTACAACCACATCACACCCAACATTTGGCCTCCTAACACTCCAGATGTCAATCCACTAGACTATTATGTGTGAAGCGTTGTTGAGAAGAAGGTTAATAAAAAAGCCTCATAACACCAAAGACTCTCTTAAAGCTGCAATAGTTCGAGTAATGTCTGAGATTAATAAGGACCAATTAATCAGAACTTGCAGCCGATTTCGACCTCGTGTAGATAATTAAATAATAGTTAGCTAAATTTTTTGTTTACTTGTTTGAAATCAAATATAATCATATTCATTTGGTCAGCAAGGTTTTTATTAATCCATAAAATCTATCCTCAGATACCAGCCGCACCATATATATATATATATATATATATATATATATATATATATATATATATATATATATATTGATAATTATACAAAATGCTCCCTGAATTATGCATACACTGAAAAAACAGAAAGACACAGAATTAACAGTCGTAAGATTATCAAGATGAGAAGCAATTTCATACATATTTGTCGTAATGATTTTGCTGAACGACTGTTTGCGTAAGTGTAGATTAATTTTTTTAGTGTCTTCATGTTTTTATGATGTAAATTATTATGTAAGAAAATAACTGTTTTTATAAGTGTGCCGGATTGCAAGGAGAGATCATCTTGGATCGTAATTGGACAGGCCTTCTACCTATATTTGTGTGTATGCGTGTTTGTGTGTGTGTTTGCTTAATTCATTCTGTACTAACATGTGTACATTTATTCAGGAAGCTAAATATACGCAATCTTAAGTATGCGTCCGTGTGGATGTCGATATTTTAAATGCATGACATAAATTTAAAAAAAAAATATCTCCGTTCATCAATGGCAGTGTAAACGAAAACAAATTTTATAGATTTTTCCCGATAAAATGCAAGAATTTAAATTCATTGAAGAAATAATAAAAAGCAGTAAAAAGAAGAAGCAAAAACAAGAAAGAAAAAGAAACGATAAGCCTATTAATATCTGGAAGTAGAAAATGGAAACGAATAATATTTTCTGCCGTTCTGGTTTTCTTTACGTTTTTAATTTTTTTCTAGACATGAGTTGGCCGTCACAGTTACAGCCAATATTTGAATAGTCGCTATGCATATCACCTGAGAATGCTTTTACAAGTTAACTGTATAAAAGTATTGAATGTTATCTTACTCTTTAATAATTTGATTGATTAAAAAACAAAGCTATTTAATCTTTTAAAGCATTATAACATGTGAAAATCCAAGCAATCTCAACTAGATAAAAAAAAATCAATGTGTTTATTATTGAAGTGATTATTATTCGCCGACAAGTGAACTCCAAGACAAAACGTTAAATCCTGACAAGAAAAAGAACACAATCACCCATCATAGATGAAAAAGATGCGTAGAAATTTATATTGTAAACGAGCGAATTATCTACTCGTGATGATCCAGTGTTCCTGATCCCCCACCACCAAAAGCGCCATTGATTAAAACTAGAAGAAATAAGATAATAATTTACACTATTTACATGCGGACTACTGTTCTCTTCTTCGATTTTGTTATCACAAAGTTTCGGACGTTTTTCGCTCATGTCTTCATCAAGTGTGTATCGATCGAGGTAATCTGAAGAGAATTCTGAACAACAACAAAGATAGGGACAATAGTCCGCATGTAAATATTGCAAATAATTATAACTCATAATCCACTGAATTTCAGACAGAAAAAATAACAATTGTTTATCTCTTATAACTGATATACAATTGCATTAACTGAAAATACGTGTTTCTTTTTTTTTATTTAAGTGATTATGAACAGGGACAATTTAACCGTGCGTTAGGCACATTATGGGTTTTGTTACCCCCAGCTTTTTAAACTACTCGTAATTCCTAGTTGGCTACTTGGCTTATATTTCTCTATCCCGCCTCTCATTCCGGGTGCATAACAGTTGTTTTCATTTGCGTGTGTAGGTGGGTAGACACCAGAGGACCGCTAACATTAATACAGTACATATGTATATGTGATATTCACCGAAGTATCTCATACATAACTGACCAGTTTCGTGTCTCTGTCAAATTCAAATATATGTCCCAGGTGATGGGATAATATTTCTTATAAACATCACTCCTGGTTAAGAGCTTATTTACCTAAACAAATGCCTCACGTTTTAAAAATAAATCCTTTCCAACAGGAACTTAACAACTTAAAATATTTTTTCTTCTGAACTTTGCAAACAATAGACAATGAGGCGTGATACTTTAATATATTTAAGACCAATGATCATATCGTCTGATTTAGAAACACCTATTTTATGGTTGTCATTATCAGCATCTTTTGTTCGATCATATTTTTCACATTACAATTTCACTCTTATGATACCTCCATGTTTTTTTAGATATGATATATTTGTATACTACATGATAAATTAATAATACAGCCGATTTTTTAAACTACAAATGTAATTCTTGATATGTTTGTTAAGTGTTTTCTGTTATTTGTCTCACAGCAATGATTTTATTGTTTATAGCATTTACTTATTTTTATGCTCTCGGAAATTCTATGTGGAAAGTTGACGTTCGATTTTGAATGGCAAGTTTGAATTTTATTCGTATTTTTGAAAATCACGAAGAGAAATGATACCCATTACAGTCAAGGATGTTATAATCTCTGCAGTAAATTTAGTGACATTATCAAATATTCGATGTCCAAACCTAACCCTCTACCTCGACTGCCCATCCCCTGGGCCATGTAAAGAAAAAAGGCAAAATTTTAGAATCGAGATTGGATGAATAAAATTCTTGAAATTACTGACGCTGTTCTAACGACGGCATTTATGAAGTCTGCAATATTGTTTAGTATGGTTCTTTATTGAGTATGATTTGAGGGTCTTTTCTACTATGTAGTCTCTAGCGTTTACTCGTGGGCATCTGGTTTGAATCCGACGAAAACACAAACAAGAACGAGAACAACAGCAAAAATAATAATGTTAATGAGAAGGAAAGGAAAAGGTGAAAAAGGGGAAGGAATTAGTTGACATGCATAAAATTATGGATGATATTAAGCAATATCTTCGAGCTGAACTAAAACGAGTAGTCTTATTTCTATGAAAACGAAATCAATAAATGAATGAATAACATTAACTATTGATTCTTCGATCATTTTTTTTCTCACATGTCGAAAATGGACAAAATATTTTGAAGATCCCGAGAGGTAAAAAAAAAAAAAAATCCGGGACATTGTCAATTATCAAAACGAAAAAAAAAAACGAAAATTATTTCATAATGGAAACTTTTTTATAATTACTCAAAACGTGAGCAGATGATACGAAAAAAATATTAGAAACCAAAGATAAAACAAAAATAAGCAAAGAAATCAGGTCTAATCATAGGAAGGCATTCAGTCAAAGCTCCAGAAATGGGACAAACATAACTGATGCAAGTTAGAAGACCAATATTAATAGTATTTTGTAGCAACTAACAGAAAAAATGGCTTTTCTCAAACAGTGACGATGTCATACTAATGTAGAAAATTCATTCAAAAATGAAAGTGAAAGAGAAAAAAAAATTACTGAGAAGTAACGCTGCTTTATTTGTTCATTAAAAATCTACATTTTTAGTTAACTTTCATTTTCAATTTACAATATATAAATTTTATTTCTGAGTGCGTTTAACTAATACATGTTAGGTACCGAGTTACTGAAAAGGCGTCATTTGGTAGTACGAGTGTTATGTGCAATAAGAGCTTGACTGTTCCATGCCCACAAATATTTGGTACAATTGTTTGCATTCATATAACGTCATTTACTTCCCTCTAAGCTCACTATGTGTACAGACAGTAACGCTCGTTGAATCTGTATATCTGCGTTGCTAGAAATGAAGGTATAATAACAAGTGTTGTGGTGAGTACCTACGCTCTGTCATTACTTTAGATAAATAATGGATTATTGCATTGTTATTGCGAGGAAAGACAAAAGAAATATATATTTCGGACTGACTGTTTGGTTTTTAAATAGAAAGTAATAAAAAGAAAAAAAAAGATTACGAAAACGAATGTAAAATGAAGAAGAAAACGAAAGTAAAAGAAAGGCGAAAAAGAAGGAAGTCAATGTACGGATAAAACGAAAGAACGTAGAAATAATAAGTAAATACAAGAAGATAAGGAAAAAAAGAAAAAATAGAAAAGCTTTTCAGTTATAAATATTTTCTTTTGTACCCATTTATTTAAATAATTATATATAATGATTGTTAATGTATTATTTTTTTTTAAAGTTCTTATTATTAAACATTTAACGACGATAAAGATGGTGCGATGCATATATTTCCGTCTAAATTACGCAGAAATGAAAATTACACTAATATATCATTTTAAGAGATATACTTAAGAAAATTAAACAAAACTATCTTGAAATACTAAAGAGTAAACTTATTCCATAAAATTGCCATTGTTTCTAGCTACAGCCTCCAGGCAACTTCGGAATCTACTGCATCATTTCTGGACGGTCTCATTTTTATGGTGATGAATGCTGCCATAATTCTTGTTGTTCATCTTTGGTGCTACAAAGAGATTTTTTGGTATCTCGCTTAACAAGGCCACACACATAATAATCAAATGATCCAGTCAGGGGTAAGTTGGCCAGTTGCAGAAATTGTGGGATATTCATAATTAGGTCATCTAGCTTGAGTGACATGGTTCAGGGTCCTGTTACCAGATAGAGTGTCTTCCAGCAGCCACTCTCTTGACCCAGAGCAGCGCTACCCTTCAAGACACTTGATGTTGACATCCATATTGAATCTGAGGTTCTGTGAAAAGATGATTGGAGGCATAACTTCACCATCTCTAGTGATCACTCAAAACGCCTTCTTAATCACCATTAGACTCATCCAAATCTTTCTTCAGATTGACACCCAACACTATGTTTGTAATGGTTTTCCAGTGCGAATTTCTAAATTCCTGTCAAATTCAAACAAAACTCCTGTGCGAAATTAAAATTATAATATAGCGAAAATTTACTCATCACGTTCTGTAGTTGAATTTCTTGTTATTTTACCGTCGAGGAAAAGTTGATCCCATCATTAAATTAAAAATTATGCCTCGTCAGAAATTCAATTAGGAAATTTTCACTGATACTGCTGGCACATGTCTTAATCCTTGTATAATATACAGGTAAATATGAAATATACAATGCATATTTCCCTTAGTACTGATTCGATGTGTACAAAAATGCATATGTCATGCATATTGACAGCGCTTATACTAACAAAAGAGGAAGCACTTGAAGTGACTTTTATAAGAATTTCATTTCCATTTTACTTATCCTCCAACGGCTAGTAAAGATGCAAAACAAATAGCTTGGTTCTAAACAACTAGTAGGGAAGGACGTAGTTTCCGTATGAAAAAAGAAGCTGTATTTGTGATTATTATTCTGATTACTTGAGTGTATTTTGGGTGAATATCGTCGATTATGAAATGCATACAACACACGAGTAAATGGACAAACATGCTTACAATCACACTGGGCTATATATATATATATATATATATATATATATATATATATATATATATATATATATATATAATATACACAAATGAAATGAGAACGAATCAAATGTAAATTTAAACATTCACAACATTAATTTAAAAAAAATAGTGCTCAATACAATAATAATAGAGCAACATTCTATATTATAGGATAGTACATTCGAATGTAATATCCTACAAAATTATATATATATATATATATATATATATATATATATATATATATATATATATATATATATATATATATATATATGGTAAGACACCAGACGTGTTGAAACAAAATGGCTATTTTTGTAGTGGTTTTATTACGTGTTCATGTTATAATTTTCGAATAAATAATTATATATATATATATATATATATATATATATATATATATATATATATATATATATGTGTGTGTGTGTGTGTGTATGTATAGTAAGTCCTGGGTATGAAGATAAACTACATCCGGCAGCAAGTTTTCACATCGGCAGATTGGAGGATTTGAGGAGCGTGTAACCACCTTTTAATTGTTGTTTTTCCCAGGTCTCTTTAGTGTTATAGAACGTGATTGGTCTAGTTGAAGACTCTTATACGAAAAGCCCGAGGTATATTGTCTGCTTCGTCTGTGGCAATTATTTGCACCGATTGAGTGTATCAATAGTTCCGAAAAGTGGAGATGGTTCTGCACAAGCCTTTAAACATTAATCAAATCACTTGTGTGCGTTTTTTGGCGGTTTACCTTGATTCGTTCTTATCCACACAGTTCACTTGCAAGGTCCGCTGGTGAGAGAGTGGCGAGAGACGGGGTCAGTTGAAAGATATTACTGGAACGCCCTAGCTGTGGCTCTACATAGTGGCAGGCCGATGGGTGATGGCCGTTCTTTCACAAATCCATGAGCAACTGTGATGTCCGTGCCCTCCATCGGTGACAAAGCAGCCCTATTTACGATTGCATTGCTTTCTCTATTATGCGGAGTGGGTGAAAAAAGGGCCCTAAACATTGCTTGCTCACACAGAGACTTGAAAGCCCGCTGCAACTGGTTATCTAATAAGGCAGTCGAAACAGCAAGAATGATCAGAATAAGTATAAGAAGAATTTCCATTTTGGATCCTAGAATGTTCGCACCCTTCAGGACAATGATTCTGCACCAGAGCGTAAAACACCTCTTGTTTCTCTCGAGTTGAAGAAATATAACATCGATATTGTGACCATTAGTGAAATATGTCTGGCTGGTAATTCTCAGCTTAGGGAAGAAAAAGGCGGATACATACTTTTATGGGTTGGCAAGACTGAAAAAGAGCCACGCCATCTGGTGTTGGCATTGCCATCAAGTCGGACCTTACTAGCTCACTGCCTTTCTTACCTAAACGTGTATCTGAGAGCATAATGGCATTAACCCTCAATCAGGGGTGCAACACCCGTGTGACAATGATTAGTTGCTAGGTGCCAACCTTAGGTAGTTCAGATGAAGAAAAAATGATTTTTACAATCTACTTCGGGATGTCATCTCCAAACTCCAAAATAAGAATAAATTATTCCTTACTTGTAATTTCAAAACTCGTGTTGGCAGTGATTATCATTCTTAGAAGGGAGTTTTAAGTCAGCATGTTATTGGTCATATGAATTCTAATCGATTACGCCTTCTCACTATCTGCAAGGAATTTGACCTTAGTATCACTTAGGAACTCAGCTGTCGTAAGACCACCGGAATGCATCATCATTCGAAAGACTGGCATCTGATCGACTACGTCATCACCAAAAGTTGGCACATAAAAGATTTTAAGATAACGCGTTCAATCCACACAACATACTATCTGTCAGATCACACTCTACTTCGGAGTAAAGCTACACCGCATCTGTAAAAGCAAGGATTATAAAAGCGCATTAACGTATTGCCTCTTAAATTGACTGAAACGAAAATTGAGCTCTCTGACAAATTTGATGCTGCACTTGATTCTGTAAACATTACCAATGATATGGAATCATCTTAGAAGTCTCTGTGTGATGCAACATATTCTACATCCTTGGAGGTTCTCGGCCTGACACGTCGTAAATATCAAGTCTGGTTTGATGACAATAATACAGAAGTTCAGCAGCATATAGGTCAATTGCACTCTTCTCAAAAAGCATGGATTGAGGACAAAAACTCGTCCGATAAGAAGATCGCTTACACGTAGTGCAAAAGTCAGGTTCAACGATCTGTCAGAGTCATGAAAGAAGCTTCAGGTAGATAGATGTTGGCCTCAAGAGCAGTTTTGGTCCTCATAAAAGTGGTGTTGCTCCAATCTCTTGACGGATAAGTCAGACATTTTAGATCGCTGGAAAGATCATTTCGAAATTGTGTTAAACACCACTTTGGTTACTGATGAGGAAGCCATCACATCAGTAGAACAAAATCTTGAAATTCTGGAGTTGAACCTACTTATCAAGAGGTAATTGTCTCCATCAGGTAAATCTCATCTTGAAAATCACCTACACATAAGGATACTATTCCACCCGAAGTGTATAAGCTTGGTGGCCAAAAGTTGTTAAAATAGTTACATCTCTATTTCGTGAAGATATGGAAGGCAGAGTGTGACCCACAGGACTATAAATACGCCTCTATCAAACATCTCTACAAAAACAAGGTTTCCAGGTGTGTCTGTAATAACCATCGAGGTATATCACTACTTTCAAACGCAGGCAAAATCCTAGCTAGACTGATTCTAAACAGAATCATTATACACCTTGTTGACGACATCTATCCTGAATCGCAGTGTGGTTTTTGGTCGGGTTGTGGCACCATTGACATGATACTTTCTCTTCGTCAAGTTGCAGAGAAGGTTCGCGAGAAAAACCAGGAGTTGTACATGGTGTTTGGGGACTTGACGAAGGCCTTTGATACTGTGAATCGAGAGGCACTTTGGCAAGTCTTGAGGAAACTCAGCATCCATGAAAACATGCTAAAGTTCATCATCTTTCATGAAAGAATGAAAACTATCATCGTGTCTTATGGTATGTTGTCAGAATCTTTTGATGTCTCAAATGGCATCAAGCAGGGTTGTGTCATGGCCCCTGTTTTTTCGCCCTTTTCTTCTCAGTAATGCTGAAATATACATTTGCAGACACAGAGAGTGGCGTAAAGTTTCAGTTTTGAACAACTGGTTGTCTCTTCAATCATCCGCGCTCCAAAGCCAAGACCAACCTTCGTACGAAGATTATTCGTGATTTGTTGTTTGCTGATGCTGCTGCTCTTGTAGCGACATCTTTTGAGGTGGCCCAACATCTAATAAATCGTTTCTCTGCTGCATGTAAACATTTGGTCTTACACTTAGAATAAAGAAAAAACTGAAGTAATGCACCAACTTTGTCCTACTCCGAAGCAATTCCGTGGCAAGAAACAAAAAAACACCAGTCTTTCACCTATCTTGGTAGCAAAGTTAACTACAGTGTGACTTTAGATGATGAAATCATGCATCAGATTTTTAAGGCTACCAGTGCTTTCGGCACACTTCGCCATCGCTTGTAGAATGATCGGGGTATTCGATTAGATAGGATAATTCAGTTTTACAGAGCTGTTGTACTTGCCATCCTTTTGTACGGCTCAGAATCGTGAACTCCATACAGGTACCAAATACGTCAGCTGAATGTTTCCTTAAAAGTTGTCTGCGAGCAATCTGTGGAGTTAACACTCAAGATAGGACATCTAACGCAGACCTGTTTAACAAATGTAATATTGGAGGAATCGAGACTTTTCTCATACAGTCTCAGTTAAGGTAGACCGGTCATGTCTTGAGATACCCAAGATCCTAATGTACAGCCAGTTAGATCATGGCTACAGGAGTGTAGGACGCCAACGGCTATGATACAAAGACAAGCTGAAAAGCAACTTGTCAGCTGTCAATATAGCACCTAACACCCGTGAGTGCTTAGCCTCGGAGCGGGTAGAATGGTGATCAACGTGTTTTAGTGCACTCAGCAGTTTTCAATCTGCTTGTCTGAATTATTTTCAAGAAGCGAGAGCAAGAGCTAAAAGGTCACCCAATCTAACACTGATCTCATCTCACAATACTCACATACTCCTTATGTGGCCTCCTTTGTAAATCATAGCTGGTCTTAAGATTATCGCACAAAATTTCATAACTGAATCATATATATATATATATATATATATATATATATATATATTGGTGTCTGGGTGTTCTCTGTTAAATAAATCTCAATGTGATAAATTATGGTAAATCAACCTGTACTTATTCTAATTATTGCAAATCTAAAACTATAATTTTAGTCAATCGTTCACGAGTATCTTGCCTATTTTTTGAGCTAACTTCCTATTGAAAGAAACGAATATGCTCATCCGTCGCACATAATATTTTTATCAGTTGTTTCACTCTGGGGCAATGCAAGTATAGCGGTGATCTGTATGGTGGTATGAACAGAAATCTTAGATAAATTAGATATTATCAGACATTAATATCTCTCAGACGGGGTTTACGATAAAACATAGTCATCACTCCATTATTATTGTATTTAACATATTGTTTATTTTTTTTTAGAATTTTTCCAAAAAAAAAAAAACTGATTCGGATCAGATTCTGAAAATAATTGAAGATACATAGCATAGATCGTTTCTCATGTTCTCGAATATTCAGGGTGGTCGACGAAATAAAATATTGTTTAAAAATGAATAAAGTTTTGTGAAAAATAAAATATTTATATAGAATTTATGTGAGTAATAGTTTGTCACTTAACTGATTGATTTTAGCTTCAGCTTCCGGGCTCCAGAGTTTGGTCGCCGGACCTGCCCCTCGACTCTTCACGGGGTAAATATATATATTTGAAGCATTATTTATCTTTACCGTAATTATACAAAGCATGAAATTTTGGAATATTATACGGTACACATACCTGTATATATATATATATATATATATATATATATATATATATATATATATATATATATATGTATATTAGGTTGGTGCAAAAATAATTTCGTTTTCTCACATAGTAACATATGTTAGAAAACGAAATTATTTTTGCACCAACCTAATATATATATCAACAAAACTTTTGAAAAGCAAAGAAAACATTTTATTTACTTATATCATCACATTATGATTATATTTATTTAAACATCTTAAATATGCATAATCCTAAATCTTTCAAGCGATCATATATATTTAGATGATTAATACAAATTAAAACGCTGTATACATTTGTAATGTATATGGTAAACATTGCTAAAGAAAATCACCGCAACTTTGTATTATCACTGAATGCTTGAATGTTTATATCCAATGTTCTTGTTCAGATTAATGATCAAACAATAAGCCGATGAAACAAATAAATTTTCACAAAAATTATGCTAGTAGTATAAAGAGAGATGAAACTTTGTAATTAAGGCATTTTTATATAAAGCTCGGTATCTCATTCCGAAATTGTTTCCATAATCAAATAAGAAAAAAAAGTTTCATTAGACATTATGCATCAATATTAATGTGAAATAGCTCAGACCTGAATTATTGACCGTACTTATCCTCAGTATTTAATTATTCATTATTAACATGCCAGTCATTAGGACCAAATGTGTAAACAAATGGGAGGCAAAAGTATGCAATTACAGTGAAAAGATGTCCAGTCAATTTAATCATATTATAGTCACCCGATAGATTAAAATTTATTTAATATTGTGTATGATTGTTGCGAAACCATGTCATTAATTTACTAAAATCGAAAGCATTTATATCATTTAGTGGATCTGGACATGTTTGCATTTTCTCTGGTTCTACATTTTGTGGAATTGAAGGTGTTTGTAAAACACCTGAAGTTATTTACCGTATTTCCCTGATCGACGAAGTTTCGCATGTTTCTACGGGTTGATAAATTGTCTTTCCTGAAAAAAAGAAAAAACAAAAAAAGATATACATTAGGTTGCAATTAGGATTAAGAAAAAAGCTGAGAAAAAATGAACACCATCATGAAGTATGAATATAAAGCTTTTGTTATAAGAATACTTAAATAAAAATGTATAGAAATACATCTCGTGTAATTCATCTTTAATATATTAAACACTTATTTTAATGCATGAAGCATATTGTAAGATGCTTCTTATGTCAGGTAAAACAAATAGGCAAACTACTACGTGCATGTAAGTGACCCATTATAACGTCATTTTTCCAGATATTTGGTTTCAATATTTCCCTCGAATAAATGTATCTCAACTAAATAATGAGGAATTTCTCTTTACGTCCTCGTCTAACTAGCAAAATATTTAGAGTTTCGGCTATTTGCTTTCGCGTTAGTGTTAATTTGTCTCACCTATATCAGATGTTACAATGGCGACAATCTCCAATCGAATCCTGAAAAAGTTCAATTATATACAGGAGTAAACACTTATTTTATTTGCTACAATGTATAAAAACTTGAAAATTCAATAATTAATTTCATTAATTAATGATTGAATTGTTCAAGTTTTTACATATACATTTATATATAATTTTATAAAAAAAAATACGATAATAAACTACTTAAACCGAATAAAATCAATTATTTCTGATTCCCAATGAAAAATATATTTTACAAAGACACATCTAATTTATATTAAAATACGTGCATTCTTCTTCTATGTGTCCCGTCACTTCAGAACTTGGGCGATTAGGGTTCACACAACTTTCTGTGCTTTATAACTCTTAATACATTTTCTCTTTTTCTTATCTCTCCTAAACCTTGCTTCACTAACCAGTTACTCCAGCGCTTTAAGTAGGTTATGCCTTGTTTTCTTCTCCCTCTCTTATCTACAATCTGCCCTGTGGGTATCAAATTTGTCAAGCCTTCTTTCCTCGTTTTGCACCCAATAAATGTCAACTGCCTCATCCAGATGCTAAATATAAGAGTCTATTTTGTTTCCATTTACTCTAAGACTTCGTCGTTAGTAACATGTCTCATGTTGGTATTTTCAATATCTTTCTGCAGAACCACATTTATTTTGCAACATATCCCCTTCATCTGTGATGAGATTGTCCATTATTCACTGGTATATAGGATAACTAATATTAAATAACAGTTCAGCACTCTTTTATTTGAGTCTAATATTTGTTTCTGTTTCTTAATACTTAGCTCAGCTTTTGAAAGCATCGTTCTTTATCCACCTTTCGCCTCCTGATTTCAGTGTTACACTTTCAATCTTCTTTTATATCATTTCTCAGATATTTAAATTGTTGCACTTGTTTCATTTTCTTATTGTCAATTTGTAATTTAATGTCTTTCAAATTAAGTTTATAAACTTGTTTTCCAATTTATAATTCAAGAGTGAACAGCAGGAGTAAATTATAAATACTTAAATGCTCCCCCTTTTGACTCAACAAAAGTTAATATAACAATGCAAAAAGATAAAATAATCTTAGGTTAAACGTGTAGTCGGGACTAATGTGATAGTAAGACGTGAGCATTATTCGTATAGATATATGAACAAAGACATATAATTTTGTTTTCCGATGGTTCAATGTGATACGCATTCGAAAGTTGGAGATCTGCTTATCCTGTCACCTATAATTATTTTTCTTATTCTATTATATGGTTTACTTCAAAGATACATAGAAACTGTCGACTGCTTTTGCTGAAAGTATAAATGCTACTATTTTTGAAGTGGGTGATGCATCGCATTAATTCTTGTATATATGTAAAACCTACCTACACACACGCACACAAACACATACACACAGACATTAGAAATTAACATATTGAGTCTGAAAATAAACTGATGGAGTCTTTTAGCATCATAGAGTGTGTATACCAATGTACCTTTTCATGAGATCATTAATATATGTGTTGATGTACTTGATAGTGGTAATTTGGG
The DNA here is from genome assembly GCA_963932145.1 of Acanthosepion lycidas. Lineage (NCBI taxonomy): Eukaryota > Metazoa > Mollusca > Cephalopoda > Sepiida > Sepiidae > Acanthosepion > Acanthosepion lycidas. The sequence continues at coordinate 71,073,165 of OZ010577.1, forward strand.
TCCGGCTAGCATTCCAGAAAATCTGCTTTTAGACTGAAGATGTTGAATTCAGTTTCCCAAACGGACGGTTTTGCAATGGGTAGTCCATTGGGCCCCATTTTAACCAATATTTTCTTAGGTTATCATGACCGACTTTTATTTAACAAGGTCAATAAATCCTACATTTACTTGAGATACGTTGAGGACACCTTTCAGTTTTGATTCCGCCAGTGTTGCCACTGATTTTTTGCGAAACTCAGTTCTTTCCATCTATCATTTCAATTGACTATGGAGGTTCAGATGGGACATCATCGTTTTTAAATGTTCTCGTTGAACGCAAGGATGGTGTTTCTATACTAGCATCTTATGCAAACTTAGATTCACAGGCTTATACACAAATTCGAACTCTTTTCTTCCAAAAGCCCGTAAAATTGGTTTAATTTCTACCCTGGTACATTGTGCTTTCATGATTTCTTCTCCTGGTTTGCTAGACGTAGAACTTGCTAGTATCGAACATTTTTTTTTGAAAGTAATGGATATCCTGCCAATATCATCAAACGCGATATAGATGGTAAAATCAGACGCTTTTTATTCTAGGACCTAGTTGGTGCGAGACTTATTAAAATTGCCTTGGCTCAGCAGGAAGTGTCAGCTGCTATCTGACAGAATTTCAGCTTGTATTGCTTTATGTTACAGTGCTGTTAAGTTGCGTACTGTATTCGAAACAGAATAGACATTCACTTCCTTAATTGTCCTAATTTCAGAAAAGTTTAATCATATATATATTAAAATGCCGATGCAAATCGGTGTACATTGGAAGAGCCAGTCAGAAGTTGGAAACGCGGATTCCGCAACATGTCAAAGCCAATTTGTGTTGAAGCGGTTCACGACTAGTCGATTGGGCAGCATTTGCTGGATAATCCTGATTGTGCCGCCGAGTACGAGGAAGCACGTTTTTCTATTTTACATAGTGCTCGCATGCTTTTTCTATCTCCGAGTCCTTAATCTGTGTATATAAAGTTCTACCAACCGAGCATGTGCAAAAAGGAGGAACATTTAATGCGCTCCTTATGTTTGATCGAGAGACAGTGAGTGTTTTTCTAATTTATACTCCTTTGGAACTTCCGAATTATTTTTTATTTGTGAATTTATTTACAATTAAAATTTATTTTAATCGCTTTCCAACTTTCCCTCCTCATTCCAACTTTTCCTCCACAGTCTTGATTGTGTTTTTATATCATCAAAGTTTCGTTTTGAAAAAAAGCGTTGGCCGAAAGTGTTCTAAATACACATACATTTGAACTACATGATGAAGAGACCCGCTACATTTATGTACCCATAAATGCACACAAGGAAATGACACTTAGACCAGTATTTGCTTCTATGTGATATATATATATATATATATATATATATATATATATATATATATACATGCATCAGGAGAGAGAAAAAGGGAGATAGTGAAATATGATAAAAATATAAACAAAGGAAATACAACTAGCGATATATTGCGAAAGAAAATTGTCTATATTAATATATATCCATAAATGTGATTTCTCCAAATGACTAATAAATTACAAATATATATATTGCAAATTATGTGAAAAGTAAAACCATAACAATAAATTATTGTGACAATTATTATTTTTATTTACAAGAATGATTAATCAATATCTGCAATCGACTAAGAGATAAAGAAGGCAAAACCTATATTACCTAGAGACATTGCAATCCCCGCCAGGTGGAAAGGTTTTGCACAAACTAGATAGAGAAATACAAATATTCTATCTGATCAAAAAATAATTTAAATTAGTTTTCATTTTTAAAGCCTGCATTAGAGTTTTAATCATAATGAGTAATGACATCTTAAGTAGTTCTTACTGGTTGTGATTGTAAACGTATCAAAAGAAAACTAGACATTATAGAGTAACTGGGATGTTGAGAAAGGATTGAGCCAGTCTAGATAATGTTAGTGATGGGTCCTGCAATCATACAGAAGTAGTTAACACCGATATTTTGCCAATATTTCACTAACGACATGTCAAACAACAACAACAACAACAACAACAACAACAACAACAACAATAATAATAATAATAATAATAATAATAATGATGATGATAATAATAATAATAATAATAAACACTAAAACTGCTGTTAAATAAACTAGTAAAATTTGACTGACGATGAGACTTCTGAAATCCATGCCACTTCGTAGTTGACTATTTCGAAGACAATTCAAAAGCATTTAACAAAGCACAACAGAGATATCTTGTTGAACTGATAGGAAAACTTGATGAATTTGGGAAAGATATTAAAATATCCCAGAATATTTACTGGAAAACAAACTTCCTGCATACGATTAAGAAAATGATTAAGTAAAAATAGAAAGATGTCTAAGATACATATTTGGTCGGATTTATTTAACTTATACAGCGAGGCAATACTACTTGAACTAAACATCTCAACAGAACTTTTATTGGTGGAGAATATCTTAACATAATATATGCAAATGGAACTGGGAGTATATAATAATAGTGGAAGGTAAAAGAGATGGACGGAACCAGGAAGTAACCAAGCTAACAGGCTTATGTAAAATGGATGACAAAACAAGAACTTGGCGAAGTAGTAAGAAGACACAATGCAAATGAGGGAAAGCTGTAGAGAACCATGTTCATCGTTGGCGTGAAGGGAAATTTCCCATAGAAGATGAAAGAGCAAGAGCAGCAAGTATAGTTTGCTTTCTCCAATGAATATCCAAGAATATTTCGAAGAAAACACTTCATATCTACTATCAAGTAAAGAAAAATAATTACCTCAACGTCGACAGATTGTATCTTTTAATGGAATTCACCCCAAACAAGGCAGTAAAAGTCATTATGACACTAGTGGTTATTGGGTGTGAAGAATTAGAAAACAAAAACATTGCTAAATACCGAGAACAATGGAAGAGTAATCAGGAAGACAATAGATAATTATAGACGGACGTTACATTTAAAATTTGAAGATCAAAGATTACTGGAAAGCATGCAGCCGGAATAGTTCAACAAGTGAAAATTGTTAGCATAGAAATTGTTAGCATAGAACGGATAGTTACATCTAGCCAATCGAAATGTAATCGTACGAGACCTTGCTGTCAATGCGCTTTAATTCATAAAGTCATGGCACCATAGCAAAGAATTCATCTGAAGAATTACCATTTACAATGAAAATATGTATACGAAAAGCACGGGGATCAACTATAGAGCGGTGGGACACTGACTGAAGCCAAGACGCCAGGTCAGGACCAATAATATTGCTGATTCTTCTTTGGATGTTATCAAGAATCTCTAAATAGATTGAAGGAACACTGATTAATATTTGACAGCAATATTCTAAGCATGAACACTGAGTCTGGGAAACAAAGTTGAGAATCGTTCAATTTAATATATATATATATATATATATATATATATATATATTCACAAATAAAAAGTGTTTTATTTCAACCTTGATGAAATGAGAAATAATTTTTAGAGTGAAGTTTTTTTATAATTTTAGTAAACGTTAATTCCCACTAATGTTTCTTTCTTTGATTGTATACCATCATGATCTGCAGCATGATACGGCAGTGAATCCACCTTGCATTTTCTCCTCACATTGAGCGGCAAAAAAAGATTTTGTGTTTCCATGAGTTTGAAACAAGTTACAAAGGACATATATAAAGTTTAGATTGACATATATCAAGCAACAACCTTCTGCTCTTACAGAAATACCCCGGTGCATTTCTCAAATGATGCGGCTATCCTCTTGCAAAGTCGATGCTTTAGCATGCAACGTCATTTCTGCAAAGGCCACAAAACTTTCGTTCTTTAAAATATGATTATATATCACAAAATTGTACCTAAAAGAAGTATCCCCCAACTGTTGATTTCCATCAGTTCGATAACACTGAAAGTATTGGATTTCACTACCCAAGGCAACATCATTCCTTCCAAAGCCAGAAAAATAAATAGACTTGATAAAGCAAATAAGGTTCAAACAAAAAGCCATTGTGTTAATACACTTCTATGTCAAGCTGAAACTTGACATATAACAGCATTATCTTTAATTACTGGTGCGCTTCCTTCATCGTCATCTCTGTATTATTCTCAAACTGCGATTTTAATAATTCTTTACTTTAAGCAAAATGCCCAAGTATACTCAGGACCAGAATCATAGAGACTATGCTCTAAAAGATTCATCTCTTAATGTAAGTATGGAAGAATATCATCTGGAAGACATCATCTTCCTCGGAAATCTCATTGAACTGAGAAGAACCACATTAAAGATGATCTCCAACCTTAGTGAAAAAAAAAAAAAGAAACCCAAAAAACCGCCGCCCACAAAGAGTGAAGATAACACTTCTCTTTCAAAACAAAAAGGCAGACTATAGAAGAAAGAAGTTGCTGTAGAGAAGAACACAGCAAGTTTAAATCTTCCACTGATTATAAATCCATGGCCCGATTATATTGCCTGACGCTTCTTTGTTGGCCTTACTGAAGACCGAGAATCCTTCGTAAACTTTCTTTCACAAAACCAAATCGTAAATGATTTTCATATTTTGTCCGAAAATCTCAAGTTATAATCGGCTTGCCTTTGCATAAGTTAATAAATAATATATTTATTTGTATGTATGAATAATGCGGTTTATTAGTTTATTTTTCAGTTTAAATTAGGAAATTTCCAATTCATGTTTCTTATATTTGCTAGTGACTAAATTCTGAATCATATATTTCAACTTTTAAAACCGATACTTATGCAAATATAAAGACTGAAGTGAGTTAGCTGATGTATAATATATAGATAGATAACATTACTTGCTTCATACATTTTGGAGACGAAAATATTTCAGCAAATAATAATTACTGTTCGGGCATCATAATATTTAACAAAATGTATTACATTAAAACATGTCCTCAAATGAAATTGGGAATATGCTCTATGAATTACATTAGTCTTCAGCAAGGAAAAAAGTTAAGTATAGTGAGAAAGAAAATAAATAGAATATTTGAACAAGATAAAAACGAACAAGGGAAAGATTTTATTTTCGGATAAAAATGAAAAAGAAAATAAATTTATCTGTAGCGAAAATGAAGGCAGTATAACGTGAGTGGAGAGGAGAGAATAGAACATCAAATAAGCATGTAAAAAGCTAAAAAAAATAAAATTCAGAAAAGAATTCAAGAAGCAATTTGGCATATCAAGAGAAAGGGCGGTCATTTACAAAGCAAAGATAAATAGGAAAATGACTGACAAGAATGTTATTTGATAGCAAAGAAAATACAAATGAAAAATATGAATTGTAATAATATTTGCAAAGTAAAAAAAAATATTATATCTTCTCTTTGATGAAAATGGACTTGCATTCAGCAGAAAGATGACATAACACATTTAAAATATATTTTTTCTAGAAATTCGGAACTAAAGAAAATATATTAAAACTGTGTTGTGAGAAATTACTTTAGAGGATTTTAAAAATATGAAAAACACGCAACTATTTGGAAGGAGGATGTAATGAATTGAACATTGAAAAAGAGCAAATATGTTTACTTGAAAGTTCGATAAAAAAGGAAGGAAAATTTGGAATTAATGAAGGAAAAGGATATATAATACGAATACAATTAATAAACAAAGCTAACTAATTATAAATTTAAACAATTAATTTAGTGTAGGTAATATAAACAAAAAGATAAATTATTTTTTTAAAAAATGCTTCACAATTGGGTGAAGATATAAAATCTAACATTGACATGTTTGGTCTTAGGTGTAAACGTCATCATAACTCCTCTTTCCCGATAGAAGTAACATCACCTGCCTCTCGCAACTCGTTTTCTATTTCCATAGCAAGAACTACATCCCTTAGATTTAATAGTTCTAATGTTCACCGCTAAGATAAGACATGCCAACTATTTATTCGCTACATTGTGTAACAGACTCTCTAGAAAATATTTCCCTATCAGTACAATCTTATCATCTTCAAATCAATGGCTAAATTTTATCTCTTCAGTATAACTTCATAACTGCACTTCTTAAACACCCAGCCTCCCTCTTACACTCTTACAAAATATTATATCGTGACCCTCTATCTTGTGTGGCGCTTGTGTCTTGTAATGGGTTAACATTAGTAAAAAGAAACGTTCATGTAATAGAGAACGATTACAGTAAATGATCATATGAATATTTTCAGGACATGCACAGGTGTAACATAAGGATTGTATCACCGATCCTCAAACTCCATATTAATACACTACATATTGAGCTTTAATTAATAAATTTCCAATTGATGCGATCGTACATTTGGCTAAAACTTATTTGTATTACAATATTTGATACATCTTGCCCCTGTTAGCACAATAAAGCAACAGTTGTAGTAACTGAATGAGTCAGACGTCGTCATATCATGTTCCTTGCGGAAATGTTGGCTAGCACTAACGTCATGTGGATGTCGCAGCAGCATAAGTGATTTTAGCAGAGCAGTCTCAACAATATTCCGAATGTGCATGTTAACATTTCTCTACATAAACACAAATTGATGTGTGAGTCGTTATATATGACTGTCTATAAAATACAGTTAGTATATCATGAGATGTTACAAACTAAATTAATTCTAGCCCTAAGCCTAATTTCAGCACTCTCTATTCACTAAGTAATTAGTGAATAGAGAGTGCTGAAATTAGGCTCATCATCATTTCATATTTTAGTTCGCCCACTTATGTTAAAAGTTGTATAATAGTGCTGTGTTGTAATGACTCCAAGTTCTGTTACAACTAAACAATGATCGGTGTTGATGCATATGGTGTAGAATTTACTCAGACGTAAGCTGCGAATAAGAAGAAGTCTGTCATAGTTTGTGCTTAAAATGCCCCTAATTTGTCGAACGTATGAACTCCGTAATCTTTTACAGCATGGTTTCATATTATCGAATACTGTGCTGAAAAGCGGTACGAGGCTATTAAGGAAATAATATAAAATATAATATAATAATACATTGGAAATAATATAAAATACAAAACGGACTCCCAATAAGCAGAAAAGTAGGAAGCAGTGAGACAGTTGCTTAAGAGTTTGTACAGAACTGGAGTCAGCTCAAGAGCACATTTCGTTAGAACGACGCCAAGGATATAAGTGTAACGCGGATATTGCCTGTAAAAAGTTGAATGAATTCTAGATTAAATGACCTGCAAAACGACAATTATTTAAATTGTATGTGTAGAGATCTTTCATTGACGCTCACTGAAGTTATATCTTTTTTTATTGGAGGGGGAAAGAATGATTGAGGCTGGCCGTATCAAGAATAGTTACAATTACACAATGATAATGCTTTCTCAATTCAAATCATGCACAATATGTTTCCTTTCAATCAATATCAGAACCTATCTATCTATCTATCTATCTATCTATCTATCTATCTATCTATCTATCTATCTATCTATCTTGGAATGTTGAAATCCCCGTTTGCTTTAAAAGGATCACCTTAAGCAATATATAAATTTCATTGACACCCATCTGTCATTCGTCAAAGTATTTTGTAGAGGATCACGTACATAAAAGGCTTTATAATTTCAAGAGGACACAATATACGGATTACAAAGCAGAAAAGTGATTACTGTTCTAACTTTCCTGCAGTCTTCACAATGGATGTTGTTTCTCGTCTTACATGCGGTATGTTGTGTGCGTTTCAATCTGGCTTCAGAATTCATTGAATACACAAGCACACATCAAGGGCATCAAGGGCAACATATGCTGTTGTATGATAATACGTCAAAAACGAGTAGAGTGTTCGTCACATTAATTGTAAAACAATTTCTTTTTAATTTGATATTATGTTTTACAACTACAAACGTTATAGTCAGCAGGTACATGTTTTCTTTAACATTTATTCTTTTGATAAAAATGTTAAATTATTGCCAAATCATGTGTAGGATTGCCTGATTAATAATCCGGATAATATTATTTTTACAATTACAAGCATGTTATTATCCTCAACTTTATTATTTTTTAACAACGCTTCAAAATTTGATCTCTCATCAGGTGATCCGGTTAAACTACAGGGAACTCCGGACTGAATTTCCTCTAAGTTACCCGGATCGATCCATCGAGAAGGGAACATTTCTTTCTGTGACCAAATAGGCAATTACAAATTGATAAATGTGAATCCCCTTGTGATTTCGGACCTATTCTTCTTAATTGGTGCATTTTCTTCAGTGGGTCATATGGATCCCAAGGGCAGTAGAATTTAATTCACATTAATTTATGCATATTCAAAAAAATTACTTATTAAATAAAGCATATTTATGGATATAACGACATACTGAATGCTCAAATATATGTGAGCAGATTCGATTTGATTTCTATACTTTCACTCCTTGTATATCTACATATTAATGCAAAACCTAATTCAATGTAATATGCCTAGATTTAAATAAAACAGAAGGATTTTTATCATTCTTGAAATATGTATGTGTATATATTTAAATATATTCATTTATTCAAATGAATATCTCTCCAAAGCACACACATGTACAAACACACACACGCAAACACACACACACACATATACATATATATATATATATATATATATATATATATATATATATATATATATATATATATATATATATATATATATATTAGAAAGTGTGAGGTACATTTTAAATGTATTGTAATAAATGTTTAGAGTTTGCTAATGTTGATAACTTTAAAGAAAATCATTCTATTCAGAGAAATTTATGGGAAAATTCATTTAAACTATTTGAGTAATGTGAAGCAAAACACGTACAATTTCTCAATATAAATGCATAAATATAGAAACTTGCACATGTAAGGGTAGCTTAATATCAAAATATTCGTATTAATATAAAATATATTTTACTGAAAGCGCAAGCACGTTCTTGTTGCACGTGTTATACGTGAAGATAACAGTGTTGGCTATGACTACCTATAAAGATAGAGTAGATTTCGATTATTATTGTGCCGCCATCAAACTCTTATTCTCACACTCATCAAGATTCTCAAAAAGAGAAAAAATATCTATAATGAAATAACTAAATATATTTGTCGTAACTTTAAAACTGGACGACGATGAAGAATGGAGATGAAGCTGTTTCCCAAACAGACATATGCTATATATTCAGAATTTACAGAGCTAATCTGAATACACAATTGAAAGCTACTGTTCAGACCTCTGTATTCACTATTTATTTATCTTATGTTGAGAAAAGGAAAATAGCGAAGAAAAATAGCGGCAGACAAGATCCATATGTCCCTTTATAAGTTAAACAAGAGAACAAGAGAAGCATAGATGATTGATGAAGTCTATATAGATGATTCACTTGAAAGCCGTGTGAATCGTGAATCGGTTGCAGAATTCAAGAAACGTGAATTTGACCTGGATGACTATCATGCTTCGGTAGATATACATGAATTTACTGGAAATGATATTCAAGCTCTTCTGGATGATGACTCCATTCAATAACTAGTGGAAATGTTTCAAAACATAATGCTGGTTGTGAAACTTTTGTCGATATACAGAAAGACAAATATATTAGCAAAAGTTTTTACAAAGTTTGACTAAGATACATTCGGTCACGTCCCATTATCTGTATTTCATTTCTTGTTAGATATGAAAAGCGATTTGGGCAAGATTAACACTTCAAATGGAACATATGTTTACTAACTGTAGGTGTAGAAAAGCACGAGCATCAATATCAATAAAGAACAAATATGGACAAAAGTGTAGCTCTTCACATATTTGCATACAGTATTACGAATTGCTAAAGTTGAATAAAACTTCTATTAAAGGATATTACAATAGTATTACTAATTCAAGTGTAGAAAATCTTCCATTTATAGAACGAGGATATTGATGATTCATGCTGCTAGTTTATAACTTTTGTCTACACAGTTAATAAAGAAGGAATATGAACGGAAACATTCCCTACTCTTCATATAACATAACTGTGCCATAAGATCAGTTGATACTATAAATACAAATTATTTATTTATTAAATGTTGAAAAAAAACATTCGATGATAAAAAGTTTAAAATATCTTTAAAGTTCTTACGTACACGGAAATTAAGGTAAATCTTAAATAATGATAATTATATAGTTAATAGTCTTAATTATTAAACTGTTAAGGAAGCGAATACATTTATACACAACTAATACACACATATGCATGCATGCATCCATCTATCCATCCATCCATCCATATATATATATATATATATATATATATATATATATATATATATATATATATATATATATATATATATATATCTGTGTGTGTGTATTTCAAATTCTATTGCATATTGATTTATACATTATAGACAGAATACGAGACTGATTGACAGACGGAAAGGGAGAATGACAGGCAGACATACACAAATAACGAGTGACAGACACATACGAAGGCCGACAGACACACACACACAAAGACAGACAACCAGAGAAAAAAGAAAGAGAAACTGAAGACAAACATAAAATAAAGCAGTATTAATTTTATAAATTGCGTTAGGACTGGGTTAAACCTCTACATTCTACTCTAGAATCTGTCTCTAATCTAACTTGTTCAATCAGACAGATGCATACGTATCCGGACGAACCTATCAGACGTTGTACCCTCCAACTTTTTTTGTTCGTGTTAATCTCGAACTCAAAGTCTCCAGTGATTCCCAAAAGGAAAATCACTCAAATGGCCAAAACGTTGGAACAACACAAAATGCGGAACAGTAGGTGTGTGCGTGTGTGACGAAGAGGGATGAGGAATTTGGAGAGAGAATGAGTCAAGAAACCGGTCGAATCACTTGCACAATATCCTAATCTTGAGTCGTTGCTTTCATAAGTTCTAGCCATGAGGGCTAAAAGCACGTGCATTGATGAAGAGGCCTGCTGCGGCGGCAAGTAGAGGTGGACAGACAAGGCGAGGAAACTGGGGGCATTTAAATAGATGTCTAGGCAGCGTTGTTGGGATTTAGGTCTTTAGATGGCGCGCTAATGCACGCTCACATCCGATTCGAATGTAATTAATGGCATTTCTTCGTGGGGCGACGTTTACGGCGCCATTTTCTATTGTTAATCACTTGCATCTCGGCGAGAAGTGGATTTGTGGGAAATAGAAATGACGGAAAGAGATTGAATGGATAATACACATCATTTTACATGGGACTTTGTGGTGAACTGTTATGACTCATTGTGTATCGGCACGTGCAGATATGAAAGTTTGAATAATTGCGGATGCACATGCCTCTTAGTCGTATGGAAATGTATATTAAACATTTATAGATATATTTAAATATAACATAGTGGCATCAGAAAAAAGCAGACTTTAATCAAATGGCAATATTTATATTTCTATCTACCTGTTTTTACAGATTAGTGACTCATTTGTCAATTGTTTTTGCAAAAACTTATAATGACATTCTCTACTGACTTCGTCTGCCTCTCATTTTCTTCGCCTCTGTATCATGCTTTAGTAGACTATGACTGAAGTAATGGACTTAATTTAAATACATTATCCTTTCGTTATTTCGTGAACAATTACTGAGTATATTTACTTGGTGTCAAAATTAAGTATGTTTATCTATCTATCTATCTATCTATCTATCTATCTATCTATCTATCTATCTATCTATATATATATATATATATATATATATGTATAACGTGTGTGTGCCTTCGTGTGTATGTGTGTGTGTGAGAGAGGAGAGAGAGAGAGATGAGTCAAAATGCATATCAAGGATAATGGCATTACATATTTCCAAGGGTTTTGACAAAGTGAGGCATAAAAGGTTTACTTGTCAAGCTCTCTAGCTATGGAGTCTCTGGAAAAGTCTTCAGAAATATGAAGTCCTTCGTAACAGGTAGACCCCTGAAGGTTGTTGCCAAATTTCAGACCTTCGAGGCTAAAGTAATCAACGTAGGTGGCCCACAAGTTTCACTTCCAGGTCCAACCATTTTTCTACTTAACCCAAATGATCTGCCGAAGAGTATATCCCGTAGATTTGTGAATATCTATGCTGATGATATCATGGTATACGGGTGCTCCGCCAAAATTCTAGATGACCAGGGATTTATAGCTGATCTCTACACTGACCTCAAAAACTGGCTGGTCACATTCATTGACTCGAAAACGAATCTAGTAACGGTCCATCATAACCAAGATGATACAGCTCACAATGAACAGAGACCCCGTACGTGGAGCACGTATCAGGACTTAAGCTCAACACAGACCACCTGCTGATATCGTACATACGATCCATCGCTAAAGATTCTGGGAAAATGGTTGGTTGTCTGAAGCGTATCTGTAAGTAGCAGAATCATCCTGTTAGTCTCTATATTTAAAAGAGTCAGATCAGGCTGAATGTGGAGTACTCCTACCACACACGTGTAGGAACTTAACTTTCTAGTATCGACAGAGTCCAAAATCGCATCCGTGTCCTTGTCGTTGATGAATTATTTTCCACTCTTCAATACCGATCTCACTGACGAAACATCTCCAGTTTCTCTTTGCTTTATCTCTATTTCCTTGGTAATCGTTTAGGCGAATCACATTCCTTAATTCCACCATTCGTAACCTCCATGGCTAGGATCGACTACGCTACGCTACATTGCAGTGAACCAACTTTATCTTTTCCGCATTTCCACGAACTGCTAATTTGTGCAACTGACTACAAAAAGGCTGACCCCACAATCAATACATTGTTAGACTGTTCAAGTCTAAGGTCATATCCATATCCAGTTAACAAGGTTAAATTACTGTATTTGAACTACAATTTAACATTGCTAACCAGACGCTCCCTATCTAGGTAAATAGTATGACACGTCCTGCAGGGTTAGCGGTTCCGTGAAGGATTCTCGGGCATTCAAGCCGGTAAATGTTGTTAATACTGTTTATTATAAACAAAACATTTACATTTCAAAATTACGTATAAACCAAAAGTATGTTAAAATGATGATTTTTTAACATAGATACATTTATATTATAGTATAGTAGACTCTCTCATCTCGGACGAAAAATGAGAGCTCAGTAAATTAAAGAGATGCTCAAGTTTTAAGGACGCGCATGTATCTCGCAAAGCTTGCAGAAATGTTTCAGATGGAAGAAAACATGTTGGTTGTGTTTACTGAACAACGTGCAGATGTCTTGTTTATAATGATCAATCCGTGTGCAGAACAATTCAATTTATATATATATACACACACACACACACACACACATATATATATATATATATATATATATATATATATATATATATATATATATATATATATATGTAAAATCATTTGCGAATATACTACAAAAAGTCAACATAAAAATACGGATATATTAAAATAAATGAATATATATATATATATATATATATATATATATATATATATATATATATATATATATAACTTTTGGGTAGAAGGCATATAATGTTTTGGAAAACATTTATGGATGATAAACAGGATAATGCTTTGATTCTGGTTCTACCGATGAAGCTGTCACACAGTTGCTGATCTTATCAGTTAAAAGGGAATTATAGAGAAATCCGAATAAAAATGAAATGGAAAACATGACTAATTTTTGGAAATATATTGCGTTAAATGGATTAGTTTAAAAAAAACGAATAAAAACTAATGAAATAAATAGATTATAATATAAAGGAACGACATCAAAACGAAGAAAAACAAGAACAAGAACAATGTCTACAACAGTAACAATAGTAATATTAAAAGAGAGAGAAAGAGAGAAAAGAGAGATATATAAACCAATATCTATATAGATATAAATATGGAAATGATAGAATTTTTCTCACAATGGTGTAAAGACAACGTGTCAAAAATTACTTTTATGCATAATTTCGCATGGAATTCTTTTTTTTTTTTTTTCACGCGAGTTTTTTCTTATCATGTAAAATATAGCTATAAACTAAATTCTTCTCTCTACTGTAATTTGTTTTGTACAGTTCAAAGGAAAGAACAATATTTGTTACAACAATGACAGCAACATTCTTTTTTAAAATTCGTTCTCATCTTACTAAATACGTGGCTAATTAAACGTTTAGTACTGAAGTATAATGATGATGACATCAGTTCTCCAAATAAATACGTATGTAGACTGCAGAAAGGCTAAGTCTAGAATAGTAAAAATGTATCACACATGAAAATGTTAAACCAAAATAAATCCTCAGAATGTGGAGTGTAAATGAAGACTTGAGTATCATGATTATGAGGTGGTCGTCGGATGATCGCCCGAGTAACTTAGCATGAATTTTGGCTATTTTAATTATCATTATTTCCTTCGTGTCCTTCGGAAGCGTCTCTGCTTATGTGTAACTGTTGGCAAAAAGAAGAAACTTGCTATCAAATTAAAATCATTACGAAAACGATTTATGTTTTGATATAATAGAGATATACTGAAAGGTAAGTATGAAGGTCTAGAATCAAAAGAGGAAATATTGCCTGAATTTCTGGGATGAGGAGTTATTACTTACAAGTGAACTATCGTCTCCATTTATATTATTGGTATCACAACTTCTTTTTTTTATCATTCTCCATCCCCGCCTTCATCAGGTGACTGAGGATCCGAGTAATCCTGAGAAAAATTCGAACTTTATTTAATTTGACATGGAGCGCTGAAAGTGAACATTAGATTAAATGAAGGGTTCAGTACGAAATTCCATGAAGGTAACACGGAGCAAAATATTCGTAATACAGACTGGAGAGCGCAACGAGCAAAACATTGTGCTAAAAAGAAAATGGAGAAAATACTCCGCGTGTAAATAATGCAAATAAGAGAAAGTATGTATCTATCAAATAGAACCTTGGATAATGGGAATATTGTAAAATGCGGGATATCAATCTATATTCCGACTCACGTCTACTGAAATCTTCAGTCATGCAGAAAAGAAAGGTATTACTATATAAAACTATTAGATGAAAAGAAATGAAAACAAAATCAGAAAGTATTAAGTTGTTTCATTATATCAAAATGACTCTGCCAAAATGAAAAAGTTTATGCACGAGCAAAAACAGTTATTCCTGAAGTTGATTTTCGGTTATTAGAATATAAAGGAAAAAGGAAGACATGGAGGAGATTTGACCGGGAGTAAATGTTAACGTATAAAATTAGAAGCCTATATGGAAAATTACATTTAGTGAAAAATAGAGCAAAATATTTGTGAACTCAAATGATATATAAGAGAATAGGTTTAAACTGCTACAAAAAGAAACAGAAGTTATAATAAATGGCTCAGCAACATCAAGGTGAAATTACAAATGATCGAAGAATGGTTTTTAAACTAAGTGAAATTATTAATTTGAAAGCATCAGTCACGGTGTGTTCTATGACATCTGTTTCAGGAATTTATCAGATATATAGAGACTAGCACAACAGTTAAATAAAAGTTTGAAAGTGCCTAAAAATATTCCTGAAAAGATACTGAAATAAAACCTATTCTAATCTAGAAAGACTCCAAGAAATAAAGTGTTCCGAATAAGTGTAGTCCGATAAAATGTCTATTCATGATGAAGAACCTACTATCTGCACATTGAGCTGAAATCAAAAACTCGTTATCAAACGGAGGAGACTCTCCGAAGATAGATTCATTTAATTTTTATGGCTTATCAGTCATATTTCGGATTTGAAGTATAATTCTTTTTGCGAGCGAATATTGCATTAACACTTTTCTTCTAAGAATAAGAATGATTTTACCAGATTCAACAAATCCTACAATTGTGTGTTGAGATGGATTCTCACCTTTCACAATGGTATTTGTGCTTACGTTAATGTATGAAGACGACTGCATTTCTAACTCAGCTCTCCACTTTCTTATTCCGAGCTGCTATCAATTACACCAGCTGCCGAACGCACTCTTTGAGGAAGAGAACAGTCAACAAAGGAGAACTAAAAAGTAGACTGATCCGCTAAAAAACACACGGAAAGTTAAATAAAAATTCGATAAAAACACACTTACGGAAGTTAAATAAAAAAAAGAAACAAAAAAAAATAATATCTTTGGTATGGATAAATTACAAACGGCGTTCAAGAATATGCCAAGATCCTTAGCAATAGAATGATTTATGTTCGGAATATGACAAGAGTGAACTTTATAATGAAGGCAATGGAAATAGAACTAGCCACACGAATGCAACTCCTAGTCGAAGTCACTATAAACAAAAAAGTATTTTCTCATATTAATAATTATATATTACAAACATCCAATTGAAAATATAGATTTAAAATATCATAATAAATTCTGAACAACAGAATTTAGCTAACCGGGGACTCATTATAACATTAAACATTAAGGAAAGTTACGAATGCGTAGATCTATTTCTGAAGCAGATATGTTTTAGCAGGAAATGAAAAAGTTGGCACAATGCAAGAGATGGTTATTTTAGAAAACAAATTTCACGGAAATCTTAATGTATAAATAACCATGCAGTTATTCCATTGTGAGATAATCCATTTCTTGCTTAGATTGGTCAAAGAAGGATTTCAGAAATCCAAACAACAATATGACAGCTAATGACTATATATATATATATATATATATATATATATATATATATATATATATATATATATATATATAGATAGATAGATAGATAGATTAAGTTACGTCCTAGAGGCAAAGGTGGTAGATGGTAACGTAAACCAAAACCGGAAAGGAGGATCCATTTACATGAAGATTTGTATCGGCAGTGGAATAAAAGGATTTAAAGAATAAATATGGCAGATTAAGGAAAGACGAATTCCAATAGCTAAAGATTAGAAAGGTAACCTCTAGGGAGATAGTTTCAAGAAAAACATAAAAGAAAGTCAATAAAAGAAAGCAAATATATGCCTGTTTCAGAAAAGAACCCGAAGAGATTGCATAACAAGTGAAAAGTAATTATATATAGGTAAAATAGACATTGTTTCGTAGAACAGAAATTGTACATTATACGTAATGATAGGTGATGTTTGAGGAATGTTAAGAAATCTAAAACACTTCTGTATTATTTATTGTTGAATCTTTTATGACAGACCAAGTGAGGATCGTAGTCCTTAAACATTCGTATTTGACTAGGAATGTTTATAATCAGTTTTAGTCTTGGCAGCTTCCCTTAGGCCAAACCACCAATACCATAAGGAATCAGTTAACTGTAGAATAAGCACATGCAACAAATTAGTTCAGTAGTTATGTAGAGAGAATATAAGTGGGAGGAAAATCTTAAAGTATTAAGTAGACATACTTTCACGTGATACCCAGCGAAAGACATAAGAAAATATTGATCTTAGAATTCAAGTAATAATAATAAGGAGAAAGGCCAGAAGAATAATTGTAAAAAGTGCGATGCTGTGTGTGTTATATTTCTTGTAACTCTAAGAATATACAAATCAATTTAATTGATTTAAATAATACAAATATATATATATTTTATAAGCGCCGCCTAAAGTTTATGATGTACAAAAATATTATGATCGACACTGGCTGAAAAACTTTGTCGACTTCTCTTTCTCTTTCTCTATCTCTCTATTTCCATTTTAAATCAATATCGAAATTTAAATATGTATAATGACCCATAAAAGTTAAAGAGACAAACATACCGAAATTGTAAAAAAAAACAAAAAAAAACTTAACAATTTTTTGAAAATAAATATGAAACATACTTTTCAACTTTTAAAATTAAAAGCATTTGTCGATTTTACAAGTTTTTAAACCTCGCTTTATTTGTTATTTGTAATTTCAAGAACTTTCGGTAAAAATAATACATATAAAATTCTAACATCAGGTTAATTCTGAAGATACAATTTTTGCTTGTTTTTTTGTTTTATTTTTTGCATTTAATTCAATTCCATGTTATTCCTTTAAAAAATAATGAATGCTTTACAGTTAGATTTATAAATTTGCTATGGCAAACTTGATGTGCTTGTCACTTTTAGGCTTACTTTTCACACTACAACAAATGTACATTATCAGACATGGAAATTTAACTTAAGAGTTAAATGACTCGAAGTACGTTCGAAATTGATCAGTTATATTTTGTTAGACAGGTATATTTCTTTCTGGAACACATTATTTGTAAACACGGTTTAGCAAAATAACAGACGGGAAGTGAAATCAGTATGAAATAACAAATCAGTACCTTAATAGGGGGGATTTTATTTTAATTTGTATTATTCATACTGGATATTCATATCTGTTGTTCTATAGTAAGGAAAGGAAATATTATCGGCTAGTAAATTGAAATAAAAGATAGAATGTACAGACGATGTAAATCATAGATTTTGCCGTAGCTTGTGGTTCAATTAATTTAAAAATGATAACTTCATCTAGCAATTTCATACATGATTGATGGAAGTAAGGACAACTAAATTTGTGATAAACTGTAAGACACAACTAAACAAATGATGCTGTTGTTTGACTGTTAGCTAGCCTATAACATACCTATACTGGAAATGAAAATGGTAAATTTCTGAGTAAATATATTAGTAATGTGGACCCTTAAAAGTTTGAAAAAATCGACGGTGGAAGGAGTACGTTTCTGGACATTCAGAGTTGTTACCTTCTTTTTACCAATTTTGTATACTTAAAATGTCTCATGTCTTCTTATCACGTGATCACTGTAGTGGTTATATAAAAGAAATGATTTTTCGCATTTTTTCCTTTTACCCTTTCTTTTATGACTCACGTTATCAGGCGTTCATTTCCGCGGCCTGCACCATCACAGATTTTATGTTTCTTTTGTCTTAGGTTGAGATTTTCGGTACGGGACAACAGCGGGTTCAAACTATAATATGGTTCACCAAGAAATAAATGTATGTATTATTATTTCTGTGAATAAATAAATCTAATGCATTTTATTTACCATATTATGTATAAATCTTTGTCAAATTTTAATTGCCATATTAATTATGTTGAATAATTTCTTACTCTCTTCCGTCATTTTTATGCTACCACCTGAATTCTATCCTATAATCATTATCCGATCTCTTTTACATATACGAAATTCTATTCATTAATATATTTTTAGTGAGCAATACAATGATACAATATTTGTTTAAACTGTTTGATGTATGAACAATCTCGGCTCAAGCTGCAACACATTTTCCTTGGTCATCAAAAAAATATGTAGTCTATATTTATCTGTTAAAATATGACATGACTTCACCGAACAAATTCAAGGCGATCTTCGCCGGGCCCTGCTTGCTTAAATCGATTGTTTTTTTTGTTTGTTTCCGGAATTAGTTCATATTATAACCGTTTGAATCTCTTATTTATTGAAGTAAGATCGTCATTTACTACATTTTGTTGTGCTTAATTTCACTAGCATCGTGTTTTGTTTTATATCATCAGTCCCAGTGTGTTTCATAAAAGGAAGGTTTTGATTATGTTTTAGTTCGAATGCTGTAAGGATAGGTCGTATATTTTTTACTCTTGGTATTAGAGGTTCTCCATTGAAAAATAGCATAACTTTAATGTGAGAAATCTCTATAAAGAATAATATGAAGAGTAGCAAAAAGATAAACACAAAAATAAACTTACCAAGACAAATATTAAAAGTAAACAGAAGCCAAGAGCAATAGAAAAGAAAATAGTCAAGAAAGGTATTTTTGGGGAAAAAAAATAAACACATCGAATCAATAAGAGTAAAACTATAGAAATGAATAAATAAAAATCGAATGAAAATTTCATTCAAAGTCGCGTAGGAAATCAAATTACTTCTGATCAATAATACAGAATTACAGATTTGTAAGGCGCAAGGTTGTAATGAAATTCCCTATCTCATAATCTTATCAGGCAAGGTTTGTTATGGGTTGAGTATAAACGATAGAATGAAAATAAGACACCAAGGAACATAATGACATGACTCTCTTAGTTATATATGACTGTGTTTATTCATAATGTAGTTAGAGGTTTTCCCAATTAAATATCCCTTAGTATACGCTGGTGTCAAATTAGGCTTTTATTTCTTTTATTACATTTATTCATATTTTGATCATTTGGGTTCCTCTTCATTTTTCTTCTTCTATACATATGTATCCTAATTTATTGCTAATTGTCTTCCTTGATTCGTATTTTCTTTAAATAATAGTTCCTTCTTTCTGACGCCTTGTTTTTTTTTCTTTCATTATCATAATAATTTAAAAAATTGTTTTTAAATGAATTGCAGAAATGCGGATAAAAGATGAGACAGAAATTGAAGAAATAAAGAAAATAGAACAAGAAAAGATTGGCTGAGAAACATTATTCGTAACTTGGAAAAGTCGTCATTATATTATATCTAAAGTAATATGCTATTAGACTTCGAAACGGTGAAATCTGTAAGAACATTTAAATGCTGATAATATATAAACAAGGAAAATGCGAAACTAAATATTCTAGAATCTAAAGTAAGGCATTAAAATGTTAAAATTTTCTATTGAACATGATGATATTTGGTCTAAATGAAGAAGTTTGTGGGTCATTTATAAGAGGTTATAGTATAGACTTCAGAGAAGACAGCTGCAGGGTTGACTCGAGTGATGTCTTGCTGGTCTTCTGCGATTAATTCGATGTTACTGACAGATTTGACATGTGAACACGTCATCGTCTCATGTTTGTTTGAGATGTCTGCGAGTGTGAACAAACATGACATGCAAATATAAAAACAACGACGCCAGAGTGGAGAGAGTTTTTCTAAAATTCACTCAAGAATGTAGTTCCTAAGTTACGGGTCCACAATATCTGGCTGACAGTAATTAACAAAATTTAGAAATTATCGAAACGACATTTTACGTGTGATTTGATCTCCTGTTTCGGGCTCACCCTGTTTGACGATAATATAATGAAGCCAGTCTCCATGATTCATAATTAGGTATTCCAGGGAAAAACATATAATTTTCCACTTCGAAACTACAAGCTTCACACAAAGTCAATTTGCGTTCGTGATGTCTGCAATCCATACTCTTGTGCTTAATGCATTTTCATTATTATAATTACAATCTGTTAAAATGCCCATCATATGTCGCTAAGCTAGCGTTCCGGCTGAGACATAAGTTTTAAACTGCGTGTCGACTGGTATTTATAAAAATTACTTCACCCCAAGCAAGGCAAGAATACCACTAAGTCACAACGACCCACTAAGAGTGAAAGAGAACGAGAAGACTCTAGAAAGAGCCAGAAACGTAGACCTAAAAAGAAAAAGGGTAAAACTCTACTCCTTTTCAAAAGACGGGTTCCGGTATAAATTGAACAATGAGCAAACATTTGAACTCTTAGGCTGTGAATATTTTGGTTCATAAAGATCAAGTTTTATTGTTAGTTTCTACGATCGTATGGCTTTTTTCCAATCAGTAAATAAAGAATATCATTTACGTTTTACAGTCTAACAACACTGTTATACAATATAACTCTGATATAAAAATTCCTAATTATTTTAATTCTCGTAGCAATGTCTTGCAAAGACGATGTGTCATTTTTATTAATTTGGAATTGCCAGTAACTCAGAATGGAATTTTATCTAACCCATAGTTACGGTTAGAAGAGATAGATTCGTGAAATTCATCAGGGTGTTAGTGAGAATGCAAACATAACAGACTCGGTTAGAATTTGAACTCGTTTCACCGATTAGAATTTTTGATAAGCACATTGCAGGCTTCCAACACAAACAGATTAGCGAAAATGTATTTTCGGAAAATAACTACTACAATAATCTATAATTTCCTTAAGTTTAAAGATATTTTAATATATGTGGCATTTATGCATTTGGGTGATTATTTATACTTGGTATTGATATTGTCTCTTAGTTCTTTCCATTCTGCCGAGTAAGAAATACATAACAAAAATATACCGCGAGAGGGAGAATAAATAATGAAATAAAATGGCCTCCAAATATTTGATACTTTACACCTGTGATTCAAATTAAAGTATGCGGACATATATCATGTCTATGTTACTTCAATGATTACAATATGCCGTTCTGTGAAATCTTCCGAATATAATCGGATCAGTGGTTAATTTACTCCAAGAAAATCACATAAAATTATCGCAAAACACACACACATACGGAGACAGACAAACAGACAGTCACATACAGACATGCAGAGAAAGAGAGAGAAAATGAAAGGAAAAATAATGATATTTGTATTAACTATTTTGACGAAAGTTATCATAAAAATTGATATAATTATTTCCTATTCAGGATTTCAATAATTTAAATGAGCAAATGATCGCCTACATGGATTGATGAATCGCATGAACTTCACGGAAACAACTCTTGCGAACTACATTCTGAAACTGTCCTATTTTATTTTGCTTTTCATAAACAAATGATCGACAGCAAAATAAATATTTCAGTAGTGTCTTGATATCAGGTCATCTTATTTGTTTTACGATATTAAAAATAAAATGATACATACATGTTAAGTAGGATTTCGCGAATACTGTGTAATCTGTACACAGTAAAATGAATAATATTTGATAAACTTTGGTAAATTCAGAAAATGAAGATATCAAATTGTTTAGATTCAAAATAAACATGTACAAACAATAACCGCTGTTAGATAAAAATCTATAATAATTTTTAAAATAAAAAAAACGGTCAACGCAATTGCAAGAGGAGAATGCATAAAAAACGAAATGAAATTAATCATGCAGTCTATTTAATAGAAGGAAACATTGCATTTGCAAATCAAAACTGGAACATAAAGTATTATATATATATATATATATATATATATATATATATATATATATATATATATATATATATATGTATATGCATATATATATGTATATGTATATATATGTATGTGTGTGCATGCGCGTGTGTGTGCGTCTGTATATGCGAGTGTGCACATATATGTTTATATATGGATACGTGTATGTGTATATTAGGGGAGGTTGATTTTTCCCTTTTTTTAGAAAATCAAAAAGAATAATGTAGCGAAAGTTGCGTATAGTCCTATTAAGAACTGATACAAAAAATTAGATCTGACAATTCAACGGCTTTTTGAGCATTTGATATCAAAGATCGTATAGAAAAATCCACTGAAAAATCCTCAATTTTGCAAGTTTTGGCCTAAATATTGATGAGAAAACCAAAAAATTCCAGAATTAAAACAGGGAATGTTATTTTATTCATCAAAATGAAATAAAACGAATTAATTATAAGTAAACTTCAAATTGAAAATCTGCCCCCCCCTATTATCAGTGACGACTTTGAAATGCTGTTTTTTTACCTCATGAATTAAGCAGTAATAGTTGAATACATTAAAAAATTGATTTTTTTTCTATTATGAACAAAAATACAACAAACAAACAAATATGAAAAAATAAATAATAATTTAATAGGGCTTAATATATAGAGTCAAATAGCTCCATATAAGAACCTTTCGATGAAAATGATGGTCTCAATTTCTGACACAAAGCTTTTGCTATTATGTGCTGGTGCCTTGCTTCAAAGCCATACACAGATTCGGAAGCTTCTGTTGTTAACTTGACTGCCCGTTCCACCCCTTGAGAATGTGAGGGCAAATCTGGCAAGTCAAGCTTTGTACCATTTAATAATGATTCCCGAAGTTCATTTTCAGAAAATTCTTCTGTGAGTGGTGGTTCAGAAACTCCACTTAATGACAGATCTATTAACTGTGTCCAGTGCATGGCTTTAAAATTTATAATTGTGATTCTTTTCAATCATTTCTTGGCTGGCTGCCCACTCCTGAAAGAATATAAAAATTACCTATTAAAATTATTTAAAAAAATGTACTCTGTACTGCTTTAATATTTATGGTGAAATTAGATAAAATCCTTAAAACGATTCTATAAATCAGCATAACTGATTTAGTCAGTTTTATATGAATAAATATTTACTTACCTAATGGCCAAAATTCTTTTTATAGCTTCTTCCCTCACTTCCATTTCATCAGATTTGACCATTGAATATAAAATATTGTCAGGCAGTAAGGCGAAAGCATTGTATTGTATATTTTTCAATGTTATCTGTAGGATTTCAAATGGTTGCTTCCTAATCCTTTGGGTCATATTGAAAATATACATTTGCTGATTGTGGAACTTGTTATCTCTTTTAATTTCGAACCAGCAAATGGCATACACATTCACAATAAAATTTATTAAACCATGGAGTTTAGTTAAAAGATTTTGTGGGTATGCACCACGAGTCCATAAACACATCAGCCTGATAGCTAAAGTTAACCATCTTGCCTGGTTTAATGGACCAATTTTCCATGATGCAAATCTACAGTCCACCTTACCTCTAGAAATACCCACTGTATATTCATAAAGGAGTCTTTGGTCAAAGCTAAGGGTATCTGTATTTTCAATTTTAAAAATAGAATCGAGAGGACTGATAACAGCTGAAAATGATATTTGGGGTAAATTATGGCAATCATTTGCACATAATTTACCCAGTGGACCATTGAATGTGGTAGGGTTTTTTGTGGTACCATCTACACGTATAAAAAGAGCTCTAATCGGAAGTTTATTTTGGTGCAAGGAGCAATCATTAGTGTGAAGATTTCTGTTAAGTTTTCTTTCTAGAAATGCAACAAATCCACCTTCATAGCCTGTATTGGCATTAGTGTTGTCAACAAGGATAGCTTTGATAGTGCTCACACTGTTGAATTCATGCAAGACATCAGCCACTTGCTCAGCAAGAACAGCACCAGTTGCACCAATATTAGGAAGAACCCTATGTGTCAGATATTCACTTTCATATGGCATCTCTTTTGTAACAGTCAAGTGGCGTTCTGCTCCCTTGTTTTTTTCAGAGTTTTCTTTCCATTTTCCTCCACTATTTCCTTGTACAATAGCGTGTTTTTGTCAGTTCTCCCATCAACTCCAATACGATGAAGACTTTCCACCTTTTCATCATGCTTTTGATGGGCATTCTTCTTCACTTTAGCCTTTGCTCTATCAATTTTACATTTATCTATATAAATATCTTTTAGATTAATATTGGGGATAAGAAGGCCCATAGCCCTCAAATCCAAGAGCAAGGCATTGGCAAGGCTGGCTCCAACATTGGAAGATACATCACCTCTTATCAATTCAATAGCATACCTTGGAATTTTGATAAGGCTATATGACCCTTTGGGATGACTATCTAGTTGCAAATATTCATATTCTGTTTCTTCACAAGGAGAAGATGAGAAGGAATGGGAAGAAATATCATCCTGGACATATGATGTTGAAGCTATTGGTGATGAATCTAAATCCTGTTGTTGACTTAATCTCTCTATTTCCCTTTTACATTTTTTATAGCATTCTTATCTGTTGGTCCAAGCTGGAAAGTGCCCTTCGGCCCTATTTTGACCCTCTGATCTTTCAAATATTCACGGTCTTCCACTGGAGCCTGAAATATCAGATTTTACTTATCTTAAAAATACATCTAAACAGATTAAAATAAAAATTATTTTACATGAAAAATAACATGGAAAAAATGATTTTTTATATTTCTTTAAATAATATAAAAAAATGTGGAAATTGATTTCATTCAAAATTCACATGATTTTAATATTACGTTGTCTCCATCACAAATACATTAAAAAACAAAAATAGAAAATAACTTACTTTCTGTTTCATAGGACAAGTGCAGATTATGTGCTTAGTCTGGCAATTTTCTTTGTTGCATTTAACATTAGGGTCGTTACAACTTAAAACTGGCAGTTTGCAGGAACAGGACGTAATATCAAATAACGTGTCCAGCTTTTCCTTCCAGAATTTCTTTTGGGCACCAGTGAGAGATTTTCTATTTATTTGCTTTGCTTTCTGGAAGCATAGAATTTTCACCTTGTTCACAATACTAATTTCATTTAATAGAGGCAAACGGGGGTTAACAGCCTTCCAAATATCTATTACATCTTTTGCTATTAATTTACAAATAGCAAAACTTGAAAGGTGGGGATAAGTATTCATTAAAAAATAGCTTTATTGAATAATTTGTCGATATAAATTGGGGGCTCTGTTTTTATCTAATGGTGAAGGTGGACCTGAAAATTTAATTGCATCTTTACTGCGAGTTGAAATTTAAGTGCTTTTTCCTGCCATTTTTATTAAAATATCTGAAAAAGAAAATATATATATTATGAAAAGTTACACAAATGAATATTTTTCAGAATAAATTTGAAAATAAATTTCGAAATACATACATTTTAAAAAGTAATGTTTTGTTTACTTACCTAAAAGTAGAGTCAGTTCTGAGATTATCTTGTTAGCAGGCCTTTTAATAAAACACTTTGAAAATATAAACAAATTACAATAAATATAAAAGTTATATTTTTTTTAAATAGTTATTATATTTTGATGAAATATACAATAGATATTTGTACTAGTTAAAAGCGTAAACAGTAAACAAAAATAAACCGAACTTGTAAGAGGAGGTAATTACAACCGGAAAATTCCGAAAAAATATCCAGTAAAAACGACGCCGTTCATAAGTAGTTATTTGTATTTTAAACTAAATATTTTAATGTGTTTTATTTTTTTATTTTTAATAAGTTCATTGAATTTATTAAGAGAATAGATACTAAACTTTAAAATATCCATTATTAAGCGGATTTTCTTCTTTTCTTTTCGTTAAGATTCGGTTTTAATTTAAACGACACATGTTTCCGATGACACCGACATGAGGATAAAAATCGCAATTTATTTTGCCTTTAAGTTCGATTGCTCAAATAAATACGAAGTTTTGAAGAAAACTATTTCTTGTGGTAATTTAGGAGGTTATTTTGCAACTTTCCCCGAGTTATTCTTTTTACAGTTCCAAAATCGACCTACCCTAGTGTATATATATTTGAATTCCTCCTACAAAATGGTACGGTATTAGTAGCAATGATGTCTTTATCTAGTTAATATCATGCCATTATGTGGTGGGTATATCTTCTAGGTATATGTAATAGGCACTTTTGACGCACACTATCTATCTATCTATCTATCTATATATATATATATATATATATATATATATATATATATATATATATATATATATATATATATATATATATACATATATATATATATATATATATGCATATACATATATATATATGTATGTGTGTATCTTTCTCCCTCTTTCACTCTCTCTCTTTCGCTCTCTCCATCCCTCCTTCCCTCCCTCTCTCTCTCTATATATATATATATATATATATATATATGTGTGTGTGTGTGTGCGTGTTTTGAATATTTACGCAGCAAATGGTCTTTAAATACAATTAAAAACGATAGACATTTTATGTCGATTAATCTTAATCCTAATCCTTCTGAGACAAAAAGAAAATGATACGTATATAAGACGGAAAACACACACGTTACACCTCGCTGTCGTCACAATACTCTTAATTTACGCCACATTGTTCATTAGATCTACGACTTTAGATCCCAAAATAGGCTCCACGTGCTTTCATCATTTACACTCTTAAACCTTATTTTTTAAAGTAGCGTTGTTTCACGATATCATATTTTATTAAACCAGCCAATTGTCTCTAAGTAACCTGTTGATGACTTAAGAAAATTGAAAACTTGGTCCATGTTTCCTAGACATTTATTCCGATATGAACAACATTTATTTAGATTATTTATCGCGCATATATTGCTTATATATATTATATACATATATTTATATTAAGTTACATTGATCAGATTTGCGATTTAGTAAAAAAATAAATATATATATTTTCCATTAACCGTATTGCTTTCATTTTATTATGTATACTGGGCACGTTGGTTTATTCTCAGATTTTACCGTATACTATTTTAATTTTCACTACATTATCCTAGGTTGTGACATTTTCTACTTTTTCTTTCCTTTTAATCACTAATATTTTTAATGTTTTTCTAGTCTTATTGAATTTAATGAAAACTCATAATCTTCAGTTCTTTCCCGATTAATCGATTTCGGTGTCCCGGATTTCAAATACTAGTCAAATTCTAAATTTTATTAATATAGCATCATACTTTATCAACTAAGATTAATATACCTAAGAAGGATGCTTTATTATGCCGTGATAGATAATTTCTTCCGCGTAAAATCTATATTCAATATTTTAAATTTTGTGCACCTGTTGTATATTTAGCGATTCTTGATAAAATCCAAAGAATCTGCAATGTTACTGCTCCTGAACTGGCACTTCGGCTTCTGTCCCTTTCCCAGAGCTGTAACGTAACTCCCCTGTGCCTTTCCTATAAATACTTTCAGGATCATTTGTTCTGATGAACTTTCAGATACCTAGACTTTATAAATTCAAGTGAAGTACTAGACTGGCAGTAAGGTCTCATTACTTTTTCAGCAGGAATTGCTAAATGTAACTGTAAGTTCAGTCCTAACATATTCTTCTATCGCGCTTCTCGTTTGCGAATATCTTTTTCGATTTCATACTTCCCAGTCAACTTTGATCATCAAAGATTTAAATGCAATATCAAGCAATATCTATATTTCTGAGATGAGGTTTTATGTACATTATTTACATTATTCGGACTATAGCCCTCATCTTTGTCGCCATATTTATTACAACGTTTCGGCCGTTGTACGCTCCGGCCTTCTTCAGGTGGTTATCCACTGCTTTAACGGGTACTGAACTCACACTCTTTGGGTCATATCACTGGATCTAACCAACGCTTTATCCACTGTGCTATGTGCCCCTGAGGACATCTGTGAATGAATTTCTAGGTACTATAATCTTAATGTCTTCAGCAAACAGTAATGAGAGGATGTTGTTACTTTCTTTTTCCATTGTGAACTGTATCGAAGGTCTTATTGAGTTCACATGGTTCAGTAGAACCTGACCATCTTCCTGGTTTGGCCAGAGTATGAAGGTATCATTTACGTACCTTAACCATATACTTGGCTTTAGAGATATAGATACTAATGCCATTTCTTCAAAGTATTCCATACATATATTCGCCATTGCTGGTGATAATGGCGAGCCTATTGCTAAGTCTTCATCTTGTCGATATATGTGTGATCCCATTCCTTGATGTTCTAATATATCGAACACAGCATGGGTTCAAGACATCCGTATACCATAAACCGACATTCACCGGACAGTACCTCAATTTCAACTCCCACCATCCATACAACGTAAAGAAAGGGATCGTTCGTTGCTTACAACACCGAACAAACGTCGTAAGTGGCGACCCAGACATAAAGAATTGGTCAGTATAAGTAATACCCTACAACGTAACAACTGCCCTGGGTTCATGGCAGCAGCCCACAAAAACTGGGATAGGCGGGTACAAGAGGATTGAAAAAACACTCAGTCTGTCTGCCTTATGTGAAGGGGTTATCAGAAAAAAAATACAAAGGATCTGCGGTCCATATAACATCAGAACAACCTTCAAAAGCTTGACGACACTTCGCATATATCTCTCCCAAGTAAAATCCCCCCATAAAGGAGACTATGACTAAAGACTGAGTGTATGCTATCCCGTACAGATGCGGAAATAAATATAAAGGGGAGATAGGTCGCCCCCATAAGGTAAGGCTTCAAGAACACCAAAAAGCTGTAACACGAGAGGGAGTGAAAAAATCAGGCGTGGCTGACCACATATGGAGAGAGAATGGAGATCACCGCACTCTTTGGGATAAGGTTGAGATCCTGGACAAGGAACACCATTGAAAAATTCGTAAACTTAAGGAATCAGCACATATGCTAGGCCACAAAATCACCTTAGCCGACCAAGCATAGAAATGAATACAATATGGGAACCAGTTATAAGGAGTACCAGAGAAAAGCATTAACAACAAAAAAAAGTTGCAATGTGAGTTTTGGTAAAAACGTGTTGTGATAACAGCCAAAAAATGCAATATGAGCACTGGTAAAAATGGTTGCTGAAGTCATTAGGTTTATAATACCCATAAATCCATACACAAATGTCCTCAAGGACACGTGGCACTATGGATAAAGGCGTTGGTTAGATCCAGTGACAGTACCCAAAGAGTTTGAGTTCAATACCCGGTTAAGGTAGTTGAGAACTTTCAGATAAATGATAACTGACATCCATTAAACATGGCACATATAACTAGACCAGTGAGCGAAATAAAGAGTTCAGTTCGACATTCCAATCACTCGAAGAAAGCTAGTGCGTACAAGGGCCGAAACGTTGTGATAAATATGGCTACAAAAATATCTTCTGTCTGTTTAATGCTTGTCTTTTCTCTTTAATAATAGTTTTGCTCATATTCTCTAACACCGATTAAACTTTTGTATCCTTGTGCATATATTGCCATGCTTGGTGTGAAATCATTTTAGAAAAAAAAACAGAAATATTTTCATGATTATATCATATACAATATTAAACTCCGAAAGTAATTATCTTTTATATTTATGATACATTTAAGAAAAATGATTTGATAACGTTGTTTAATATCTACCATTTCATTCCGAATTATTACTTTCTCTTTTTGTTCTGTTACTCAATATAGCCCATTTATAAAACTTTATGCAAGAAATCTCCATTATTAATATGTTGAATAACTAGAAGGATTCACTGTGGAATGAATATATCTATGTATGTTTTTCTATATTTTCTTATGAATCTAATTTATGATGTATTCTCAGGCTTATGACAAACTAAAGGAAATATTCCTGAAATAGGCAAAGTTAAAACTAATAACTGGCGATAATTTATGATACCACAAGTTTCTGGAATCATACCTTGCACCAACTCACATATCGGTTAAACGCACTTACTGATCGGTTTCCATGCAAATGAAGATACAGAAATAAAAAGTTCGGAAATCAAATTTGTGAAAGAAAAACTGCTAAAGTGTTCGAACAAGTCGACTTCAGAAAATATAGTGAGGTTAATGCAAAAGATTTAAACCAACATTAGCGAAATTTACTTCAATAAAATTCCTTTACTCACTCGAACAAAAAACTTTCTATGAGAAATAGGAATGTCATTCGGCATAAAATACATCTCTCTGCTCAACAAACGAAATTTCATTTCATATTCTCTGTAGATTAATTCTTCACTCATGTTTCTTTTTTTACAATGTTTAGCATTTTACTATTTTATGTCTTATTAAATATTGCGTAACAATTTTATTCTTATTCATTCAAGTGACACATATATTCTGTCTATAAATTGTATACAGCTTGAAATTTCAAAATTTTCTCTTACACTTTCATTGATTATTATTTTTTATTGCATTACTGTAAATAAAGACAGACATAAGACAGTTTCGTCTGTGAAAAGACATAGTTTCGTCTGTGCCCTTAGTGTGTGTATATATATATATATATATATATATATATATATATATATATATATATATATATATATATATATATATAATTATTATTATTATTTTACTGTTTTTATTTTTTTTTTTTTTTTTTTTAACATGACAAAACAATACACAGATCGAATCATCAATGCTCATTGCCTCGCTTCCATAACACTAAGCTTAACTGACTCAAAAGGGATGGTTAGATGTTGCTTTGGACATACCTATATAAATCCACTAAGCGGTAAAAGCCTGTTATCCTTTCAAAAAATTCCGTTATATACATTAATAAGAGTTGGTATCGGTTTCGTAACGGAGACATGCGTAATTCCTTCATCACAAATGGCGTCGGCAAGCGTACAAAAGCAATCTTTTACTGAGTCAGTTGATATTCACTGCACAGTTTGTTTCCTTCGTTCTTCTTTCAATGTTTACGATATTTTTTATTTAACTTTCCGTTATTCGTTATTTTTATTTTATTGAATTCGCCTTCAAAGATGTTTACACACTTTCCTTCCTTTTCACTTCCTGATCAAGCTTATATTCTTCACACTCATAAATCTGTTTCTTTGTCTTATCCGCTCCTAACATTTATTTCTGCTATGATTCCGTCATTCTCTAGTTTCACCAACATTTTCTACACGTGTATTCCTCCTCAATTCTTCTTACCATTTGCGGTCAATCCTTCATCTATTTCAGCGAAATGACCCTTTTTCATTTTGCTCTCTCTGCTCTTTCATACATTTATTTAACACTGGGTCAAAGTGACCCATCTACAGATCGATCCAGATCCATATTATCTCGTTAGTTGCAATATTTTCATTCATGCCAACATTTCTAAAAAATATATCTAGACATCTCGAACTTTCCACCTCGACTATCTGTATCGGCACTTCTCAGGTTTTGATGTCGAGCTTTTGTATTGCACATAATAGGGTCGTTGATATATTGCTTGGTTACGATTTTCTCTTTTACCTTCCTTCAAATCTTTCTTTCATATTTTTTTTCTGTTTTTTTTTAATTTGGTGCGTTTTATTGTTTATATTTTAACTGTTTATTTCTAATCTCAATGTCTTTATCTGCGTTTACATTTGCTCCCTATATTCTTCCCTTCAAGGTTTTCTATTGTCAATAAATATTCTGATTTTCTCTTTATATTGAGAAATTTATATTTCTCTTACTATTTTCTTCCATTTTATATATTGAAAGTTTTTTTACTCATTTCTTTAGATTTTTTTCCCTGTGTCTCTGGCTAGGAAATTTCCCTTTGCTTTCATAAAGTTTACAATAACTTGGCTTTTCTGTCTTTATTTTGTTATAAAACGTCTTGTACTTGATATCTGTTAGCTTATTTCTTGCCTCTATATTTAGCTACTTCTTTTTTTTCTTATAAGCTTGTTTCTCTTTATTTCATCACATTCCTCATGTTTAGACTTGCTTTGAATTCATTTATTGAACTTTATTTCATACTTTTTTTAATTCGATCTCAAATATTATCTTCCATTACTTCTTTATTCTTATTAATTAATTTGCTGTTCTTTTTCTTTAATTTCTCTTTGTGAACATCGCTTGTCTTTCATTTCAAGTTTTATAGTTTCTGTTATGCTGCACTTCGTATCTTGGCAATTCTTCAGTATATTATATCGCATCCAGGTCAAAGCAAGATTAAAAATCTTGTTATATTATTTCATTTTGTCGTTCATTATTTCATTTACGTTTCATCTCGTTTCATTGTTTGAAATCGTATAGACTAAACTTATTTTCTGTCTCGCTTATAGCGATTCTTTTTCTACATTCTCGAGTCTTTTTTACGCTTCATTCTTTTACATTTCATCATCCTTTCATACATTTATTTAAACTCTCATTTTCTTCTATTCACTTCGTCAGTTTTTATATTTTTATAATTTCATTATATTATTCACAGTATCTCATATTTAAAATACATTCAATAATAATCAACTTCTAACATTTCTTTTTAGATGAAAATTCATTTTTTCATTTTAACAGTTTGTGGCCATTCTTTTGTGTTTTGTTGGCTTTCCTGTTGCTTGCAATTCAATATCTAACCTATTCTACCTTTTCTGTTGAAGATTAATCCTTATTGTTTTCAACCCATATTTTTTAAACATTTTCAATTTTCTCTCTATTCAACAATGTTGCTTTTGTTTCTGAGATATCATTATTCTAACCCTATTTATACATACGTTCGTTTGTCATGGTTTTCCATTTATATTCCCGACATACTCATGTTATTTCTCTTCATGCCTGTTTACCTTTCCATTTTATCACGTCAGAATGCCAATATTATTCAACATTTTCTTTGTTCTATTGTTTTCGCAATGAAAGATAATAGTTTTCAGTGTTTCCTTATTCCCTGTTCAATATAATTGCAGAATATAGAAGTAAATCAAGATCGTGTGTACAATATTAAAACGTTTGAAAAAGAACTCTCAACTATTCGGATATAATCTAAACAATAAATGCAAGCAGGATACATAAGATCTAGTGGAGTATGGCAGAAATCTCCGTGCGAATATATAAAAAGAAAACGACAAACTTAAACCGGAAATTACTGTTGGACTTTCATATACGATCATACTTATAACACAATTAATTTCAGATTTCGTTTTCGTAAAAGGAGAAAAATATCGCTTTGGATCTGCATATCTTAACATGAAAGTGAAATCAATTCAAGAATAATAAATTATTCGCGGACCAAAACTAATAAAGGAAATAAAGAGGAAATCTTTATCTATTATTCTTAGCCGGCTAAGAAAATCGAAACACGCGTGGCATCAGTATTAATATAATCAGTTCAAATTTGGAGAACGCGATAGAATGACTAAGATACTTGCGGCCACTTGATCAAAATCGGATCCATTTTGTGATCATTAGTGCTACTCGATGACTTAAAATATTATCATTATATAAAATATTCATGTATTTTACCAATTTATTTTATTCTTCATTCATTCACACAATCGTTATTCACTATTTCTCTAGTATTTTACTCAAAGACTAACAGGTAAATTAGGACTCCATTTTGTTTCCAGCCTTTTTATACTTATCGGGTAGTTAATATATGTAGCCGAATTGTAAATAACAGTTGTTGCAAGCAGATCGGATCTTTTTCATTCAAAGACTTAATTTAGTTCAGCAGATGTTCCGTGGTGTAATGGATATTTGCTCGGCATGAGAAATCGATGAGCCAAGTTCGATTTTCATCTCGTTACATTCGCACAAATGCCCTTGGAAAGGGTATAAATCGGTATTTTCTCCCCCAGCTATGAGTTGAATAACAGGACAGACTGGATTGGCAACCAGTCTACCGCAGAAAGAAAAGACAACCTACTGCGTTATGAATTTTAAGAGACATGGCGCGCCCAAGCGTGTATCACTTGAGTGACATGTCATAGCATATAATTTCCGGTCTGGTAACATTGTCTGAAGGTTTATGCTGAGCTGCAATTGAAATGTAAGCTTTTATAAACTGAAATATTAAAGTTTAAACTTTTTGAGCAGTTACGTTTCACAATATTATTTAATCAAATGTTTTCTTCTCTTTTATTTAACTGTGTATACAAGCGATGGGAGAAGTAATTATATATATTTAATGCAGTTATGTTTAAACCAAATGACTGCTTACTTAAATCTACTACATATTACTAATTTTCATCGTATACAGTGGACTTGATTGGGTTTTAAAATCGTATCTTGTATTTTCCATACACTAGACTCACCTAAAATATTTTATTTTCATCTAAATCTGGTGAACTACTGGTCTTTCAATCCATTGTCCCTTTATAATTGTAAAGTACATCCGTTACCAGGTAATTACAAATTACATTTTTCTGTTGGGTCTCATTTGAATTTCTTTAGAGACAGCTCGTTATATACATTTATGATGTGTTATACATTGCCCGACGGGCGCCTGACTAAGTGGTTAGAATGCTAGAACATTGATCATGAAACCCGTGTTTGAATCTCACTCGTTTTAACAAGGAGGTAACTTCTTCAAAATATCGTCTTGGATAAACGATTCCAGCCTGTGATACGATGGTCAAGTGCCTGAAATCAATACCGAGGTTTGACGCAAGCCCTGTAAATGAAATTGGTTAGGCGAGACATCGATTGTTGTGCAATCACAAAGTTACAATCCTGACGCCAGACGGCTTGGGCATTGTAGCACACACAACAACTTAAGTGCTCTTGCCGAGAAACTATAACTGGTCTATTCCGCATAGTTGCAGTATCACGAAATGACATTGTAGATATAGAAACAAAAATGTGCTTTGTATTAGCTAAGTCTTTTCCTATTTTGAATAACATGTTGCGTACCAAACTGACAAATGCG
Organism: Acanthosepion lycidas; assembly: GCA_963932145.1. Taxonomy (NCBI): domain Eukaryota; kingdom Metazoa; phylum Mollusca; class Cephalopoda; order Sepiida; family Sepiidae; genus Acanthosepion; species Acanthosepion lycidas. Next base: position 71,108,738 of record OZ010577.1, read on the forward strand.
GAGACTGAACAACCAGCTGTTACAAAAACTATTCAATTTTGTGACAATTGGCGTTTCCTTGTGTTTTGTCCATATTGATTTATCTATCTTGACATAATCGAATTGATTTAGGTTTCAGATATTCAATGATATTAGAAGCCGTTTAATATCTAAGTGTCTGCTATTTAAATATATTCATAATTTTTCCCTTTGCATTATATCTTTTTTATTAATAATTCTTGTAGTTTTTATTCTCCAATATTTTGGTAAGCTTACGCGTCAGATCTCCTTCTCTACTTTTCTGTTACGAACATCGTTCATAATTTGGTTGTATAATTGGAAATTCTTTTAACGTCTATAATATATTCATTTAAATTCCACACTTTTTTCCTGCATAGAAAAAGTCCTGCATAATTCGCTAGACACTGAGCGCTTTTCATTTTCCTTTATTTTTCTCTTTTCCATAAAATCGCATTTAAGTACACCATTACATTTTTTCAGTCGTGTGTTGTTAATGACATAATTGCTTTCTCACTGATTACGTTATTCTCTATGTTAGGAGAGATTCTCATTTATATATCACATTAGTTTTTATCTTACTATATCAATCTTATGTCTTATATATTGGCTAATCTTAATTAATGTTTTCATATATTGTTTTCTAAATATTTGTTCATCTATTGCTTGACAGTTTTATCATGTTCCTGATTGTTATTCATCTTTATATTTTCCTAGTGGCTCATTATCATAGAAGGTTTTAACGGAAATCTATTGAATCCTTTGTTAATCAATGTGGAACAAGGTAAAACATTTTTCTCATATATCAATTATTCTTCTTGTAATTGTAATGGTTTCAATAGTGATATCAACATTAAAATCTTTAGATGAAAGAATAACAACATTACAACATTAATGGAATTATATATATATATATATATATATATATATATATATATATATATATATATATATATATATACAGAGTCCATGCAAAAATAGATACAATTCAAGAAAGGAAAAAAATTGTATAGATTTTGTAATACAAAATAGTATTCAGAAATCAGGGGATTAATAAAGTTAACTTTCAACTCTACAAAATCTACAGACATATAATATTAGGTTGGTGCAAAAATAATGACGTAATAATGTCGTTTTTTGATGTTACGTCAAAAAACGACATTATTAAGTCATTATTTTTGCGCCAACCTAATAGTATGGCGATGCCCTTCTTGAGCCAAGTTAGACTAAGTGTCCAGTGTGATTGCTGAAAATGAATTTTCAATTTCTTCTCCAAGGGTCGCTAATGTAATGTCATCTGTCGAGAAAACTACGAAAGACAAGATTTCCTTTCCTGAAATGTCTATACATATTTTTTGCGGACTTTGTATATCGTCTGTTTGTATTTGTATGTGTGTGTGTTTAAAAGTATGGTTAGGTGTAGTTGTTTATCAGCATTGTGACTTTTATACTAGTTAAGTTGGGCTGATTTTTATTATAATGTGCTTCGTCATATATGATTAACTTTTTGTAATGAACCAATAATATGCAAAAAATAGTATTTCCTTTTTAAGGTTAGCATTCATGTCTAAAATGACATTATCGTTATTTTTTAAATTTTTACTGTTCTTATTATTGTTAATACTGTTAATATTTCAATAATGTTTTTTCCTGTGTTTGCTTTTTAAAAATATTACTGCTTGTGATTACTAAATTGTAACATCAGCTTTTTTTTTCACTGATACTTTTGTTCGGTTTCTTTTCATCTTTTGAAAATGATTTTGAAGTTCCACCGATAATTATTTTACAGGAATTTAGACATTTTTATCTCTTGTCTGTTTCAATTGATCTCCTTTTCTCCAATTTCTTGCTCTTGTCAGTATTGCATATGCATAAAAATATAAACTCATTGCTCTGTATTCGTTCTCTTTTGTTTTTGTACTTGGCAGATCCACATCAATTGAAAGGGGGATCAACAAATATACGAGGGTTTAAAACAATTTCTTTTAAAAGTGCGCCTTTTCAGTTTTTACATCTGGTAGTTTGCAGCATCAACAAAATAAGTGATAAAAAAGATAATGATGAATGGATTAAGACAATTGACTACTTTCATTTTTTCCTTAAGTATTTTACAGCCACACACGAAGGCTATAAAAACAAGGCTGCTATTCTGATGCTACGCTTTCACAGAATTTTCAAAAATAATATAAATTTACTGTTATTGTAATACACTCTAACATAGTACTGATATTGCGAGTCTTATTATCTGGTGGGTTTTGGTGGGAAATCTATAACAACATTTATGTCAAAATCCCAACTCTCACGTGTAGATAACAATGATATTGATGCTTGGAAAGATTTAACTATTTCTGATATTTTCAATTATTCCAAATTGTTTACAAGATTTGGAACTTTGCATTAATTACATGCAAAACGTAAACTTAATATTATGCAATGATATTCATTGCAAGACATCGGGTATATTATCTTGTCTTGGTTTACGCTGACGTTACTGACGGTGCTATGGTAAAACAACAGAGGTTGTCGACTTAGAAAATTCTTTTACAAACAGATAAAAACGTAAATGTATGAGCATATTTGAAAAGCAGAATAATGAAATTAAAAACTCTTTAAAACTCGAGTAATACAGAAACAAATAATCTGGACATTTATATTGGGATTCTATGATGAGGAATTCTATTACAATACAGTAGAAGCCGTTCTCATTGGTTCTGAACTATAATCGCGGTGAAATTTATATTACCGTTGACGATTAATTTGTCAAATATTTAAATTATATTGTTATGAAGTTGAAGAAGAATATCTCCATGGTTCTTCTAATTCCAATTATTTGTATATTTTGTTGTAATCACTGGTTAATTTTATTATCGTCATACATGTTAATATTTTGCAAATCATGTGTCTATCCATTGTTTCATGCAGTCCATTACAAAATGCAGGATATTGTGACGAAAGGAAGAGACCAGACCAATAAAATAGAGACAAATGTGAACGACTATACCTGGGCATATAATACGAATACTACATGAACAATGACAAAATTGAACACAACAGACTACATAATCTACAGTAAGTGAAATAATGAATGAAACAATAATTTTCATTGTAGTAGACCCTGACAATATGTCTTGCAATAAAAAAGTGTATCTAATTAGGCTCAATTTCAATTCTTCCTGATAAATTTAGTATCTATGTTTTATAGGTTATTCGGTCCGATGGATTAATTTCTAAAAACTTTGTCACATTGATTTCTGTTTTTTACTCCCCATAACATACTACGTTCTGCTATTTAATAAGACATAGATGTGGGTTAGTAGATTGTCTTATATTTTTTTGTTTCATTCCATTTTTTACTTACCTGTAATGTGTGATAAATTATAGATTGACAAATAAGTTGTTTCATTGTTCCATTCCTTGAAAAGTGCGATCTGTTAAAAAATTAAAAGAGAATAATTTACAGACATATTTAGTAACATAATTGTTTTCCAAGGAGAATGACTCCCTTGTTATAAGAAGTAACCCTGTCACATTTGAATTATAAACATGAAGACTGGACAATGGGTTACTTCTGGGAGAGGAAAGAAAACTAACTAATATATATGGATGACATAATTATTCCCAAAAAATCAATAATTATTTCTTTCGAAGTATTTAAGCACTAGAGCAATTTCAAAAAATATAATTCAGTAAAGAAGATTGCGCTGCAGAAGTGTTGCTTGAAATGAGTTACAGTTTCCTTAATACAGGTTGCGGCAGATTTTTCGCCTAAATAATGGTCATACATTAGCTAGATTGACACCATTGACAGTTTTGTCTTACCATTATGGTAAGTTATTTCTGGGTGGTAAATATGTGATGTATTTCAGCTGCAATCTGTATAAATGGCTTGAAAACAAAACAATGCATTTAGTCTGCAGGATATTTTTTTATATATTCGGATGTATAGGCTAAATGAAGGAAAACAGTGAATGGAATATGTGAATAAAGAATGCTGTTGAAGTTATCAAACTGAGGGTTTACAAGGTAAATAAGGGGAATGCTTCAATGAAATAGCGTCGCTTATAATCTAAAGAATTCAAGCTGAATGTATTTATAATATTTGTTTACTGAAATCATAAAGTACCTGTATTAGAAATGTAAACTATGAAAATATGTAATTTACTGAAATGAAAAAAAAGTCACTTCACCGAAAATATACAGGCATCAGCAATTATGAAACAAAAAGAATATTTACCATGGGAAAGTTAAAATAAAATGTCAATAAGAAAGAAAGAAAAAGTAAGAAGGAAAAAAAAAAAGAAAAGTAAGAAGGAAAAAAAAGAAAAGTAAGAAGGAAAAAAAAAGAAAAGTAAGAAGGAAAAGAAAGAAAAGTAAGGAGTAAAAAGACTAACATGGAAAAAGATAGGATGTACCACGAGAGAAGGACGCCATTATTATATCAAGTTTTCGTTATATACTTGTCGTAGAGAAAATTCATTGTATTGTTTATTTTCTCTATGCTGTGTTCGGTTGTCGCAATTGAAGTATTTATATTTTTTAATTTTAGATTTTCCATGTCATTGAAGAAAACGTTAAACGCATGAAAGCGTTATCTCTTATATACTTCTTTTTTATTTCTTACAGAAACCATACAGATTCTCTGATATAACTTTTCCTTGTGTTCAAAACGAAATAGTCCATTATTCTATGATATATTAGCCGGGCAAAACGCGCGGGCACACGCAGAATCTTAATGATATAACGGAGAAAACTGAATAGTTGAAATGTAATTTTTTTCGTAAGTGAACACAAAACCATTGACATTAAATTGTACACAGGAAACACCTTATTTTGAAACAAAAAACTAACCGGATTCCTTCTATTCATGAACAAGTAAATAATGACGCAAAACCTATACGCCAAAAAGCTAAAGTAATCATCAGCGGCCAAAAATACTATAAGCCAAACAAGCGCAATAAACTAGTGAATAATTATGACCATTGAAAGCAGGAAAATGAATGAATTAGCCCTTGAAAATATAACTTTTAATTAACTTTGCAGATTTTGAAACATATGGGTTTATATAATTCTTCTCTTCTAATTTCTTGGATGAGACGATATCATTATTTAGATACGGATTATTGTCCCCAGTAGTGTTATTGTTATCATAATGTTTCGGCCTTTGTACCTTTCGTTGATGAAGACCGGAGAAAACAAAGATTTGATAGCAATAACAAAGATGAGGCCAATATTTTGGATGTAAATCTAAGAATGTAATAAATATTATGAGTTTTCAAAAATTGCTTTCGTATACATTTAAACATTTCACTGTTGTTTACGTACTTATAATTCTTTATGAAACTTACATTGCTTGCTTTAGACATTATATATATGTGTGTATTTGGGCAGGGATCTCTTTTTCTTTAAGTTTCATTTATAACGATTGACATTGTACTACGATTAAGTGTTTTAAAATTTACTTGTTCTACTTTTCTGGACCTGAATTATGTAGAAATTTTCATTTTTTTTTAAAGATTCTGTTAGATACATACATAAACATTCCATACATTCATTTAATAGTAAAAATAAAGTAATCGTTGATAATTGTTAAGCGTATAGCCGAAAACGTTCGGGAAAAAAAAACACACACACGCACACACATTTGGAGAATTTCTACATAATTTACACCCAGAAAAGAAGAAAATTATAAGAACACAAGGAAAATTAAATAAAAAAAAAACTTAGCGCTATACCATGTCAGTCGTTTTTAATGAAACTTAAAGATATGTTTTCAATATAGTGAAATATTGATCCTAGAATTTCTATTTTAAAATAAATAGGGCAAAAGTTTAATTCCAAACAAGTACAAAAAATAGTAGCAAATACTACATTCAGTTTTGTGGTGTATTAGGCGTTTAGCTTACTCTGTACTGAGGAGAAAACGATCAAAACCAAAGAAGTCGCGCGCAACGTCTCAATTCTCATCAAATAGACAAATATTATGATGTAATGTGTTAGTTTAAATGTTAACAATTTAATTTTGCATTTTTATTCACAAATACTTATTAATGACTATTACAAATTCATTGCTGGAAAAACCGTGTATGTAATGGTGACTCTGCATTAATTTCTAGATAAATAATAATCGTCTCAAATACCGAAAACCTGATTAGTATGTCAAACTGTATGATTTTGTTTAACAAATTAATTTTCTCCTTTCAGTAGTAGTCCAGTCGATTAACCATTAATCTACACTATCGAGTCATCTTGCATGCTACTTTGTCACATGAAATCTTTGTGTGAAATCATCCCGTAAATATTTTTTTCCGATGAAAGTTAAAATAATACGTTTCCAAAGAAAGGAATAGAACAAACATTTATTTTGTTCATGTTATTATAAGTTACTATTGTTCTTTCATCTACAACACATTTTGAGAACGATATTATTATTATTATTATTATTATTATTATTATTATTATTATTATTATTATTATTATTATTATTATTATTTATATTTATTTGATTTTAGTTCTTTTACAATTTTGACTTTCTAAGAGGAAATATTTAGGGTAATTGAAAATATTCAATTTCATCACAAACGTTATTCCGTATATCCCTTTATTTATTGCTTTCCACTTTATAGATATAAGTCAAGCAAAAGAAATGTTATGAGTATAAAGGAATTGGTGTTTGAGAGATAAGCACAATATTCACCCGTAGACAGTATTGTATTTTAATACAATCGAAACAATCAACATTTCGATTTACAGTATTGATAATAAAAGAATTTTATGTGATTGATGCATTCCTTTGTCGTCCATATTAATCCGTGACCATTTCTTTTTTTAATTCATTAAGCATTTTTTGTTAGGAGAATATTAGATTAAGTCATTATTTGCGATATCCTTTTCCGGAGAGACACACTATTTACATATATTTGAATGACACTGTCAGGGATTCTATTCGTATTTCAATGAATAGTAATGGTTCATATGGGAAAGTTTGACATTATTTAGATTTTCTTGTTTGAAAAAAAAAAAATTCTTGTATCTAGAGAAAACTAGTCGATAAAAAATAAAGTGAGTTTATTTATTTGAGTAAATCAGCAATCATTTGCATACGATTTTATAACTGTATAAAAAAGTTTTATTTCATACAGACAAACGTTTATCATGGAAATTACGAGCAATTACAGTGTTAATCATAATTCGAGAAGCCAGTGGGTTTAATACTTTTAATCTTCGGCAGTAGCAGACGTTATCCAGACAATTTAACATTTTTGACATTGAAATTAGAATTATTAGGTTGGTGCAACAATAATGACGTAATGATGTCGTTTTCTGATGTATTTTTAACGTCAAAAACGTCATTATTACGTCATTATTTTGCACCAACCTAATACATGTAAAAGTGTTTCTAGATATATATATATTAAAACATAGACACATGCGAGGGGTTATACAAGTTTTTCAACTCATTTCCATATCTATCTATCTATCTATCTATCTATCTATCGATCTGCGTGGTATAGCTGTGAATGTAATTATCGTTCAATAGTGTAAGTTTTCTCCTACAAACTTTACTGTCTTCTACATAGTCATAAAAATTGACAAAACAATTTTACCAGCAATGGCCAAAATTCTACGTCTGTCATTCGAAGATTTCTCAACTATACAATAGTTTAAAAAGCTTTGAGTCACTTTTCGTTAAAAGGACTCTGAACAATATCTCTAAAGTATCTCAGTTTTAGGCTTTGTGTGTTTGTATACAGTAAAAATCATTTTACAACATTATCCTGGATTCATTTTCGTGGACATGCAAAAAAGAATCTATGTTCATTTGAATGCTTACTCTGTTAACAAATCCAATACTGGTTATTTCTTGCCTTTCAGTCTTTTTTCTTTGAAAACGATATGCTGTACTCGAAGCCGAAAAAATAAAGAAGTTTTATTAGAAATGTCAAACGCATATTAAACACATAAAATCACGACAAATTTGCCAAAATGCTTAGATATCTCCTATTCTTTGTATTTAATAGAACATGTTTTAACGAGTGAATTCATACTACATATAATGTAATTAAATGTATATTTACATATAATTTGTGTTCATTATATACGTATAAGCGCGCATGCGTGTCTGTTCAGAAATAATACAGAAATAGAGAAAAATTGTGACTTAAATTTATTTAAATATTATTTATTAAAATTTCAATCTTCTTAATTTTTAAATACTGCAGCATTAAGATAAAAATGTTCGATTCCACGTCTTATTAAAATCTAAGTTTTCTGTAAAAATATTCTTTTAATTTTTTTTAACTTTCTGCATGTAAAAGTATGTCATTCGTTTCCAATTTTGCGATAAACTGTCCATTTCATTTTCTGCACATTCAAAATACCTTTTTCATCACCTGTAAAAATGTGATACAGAAATAAATGCTTGCATTTCGGATTAGAAGACTGCCGCACATGACAGAACATTGTGTTTGCTTCTCATTCGAAACTTCTTAAGGAACTGAAGCGAGAAATGACTTGTTCATTTTAATGCCTACAAAGCGAAAGTTCTTTTTAATCGTCTGAAAGATCCATTTTTATCTTCCATCAGAATGGCTGCTGCTAAACTTCAGAATGGTGACTCATTGCACCTTCTCGGACTAAACTCTTCCTTTTAAGTGAATTGGAAAATTATCTTGAATCAGTTGCTAAGTCTGCAGTTAGGATAGTTGCTTAAGTGTGTCGTTCTTGGCAATATTTTTCGACATAATCTAGTTTGCGTAGGTCTACCATCCGACTTTTCCTTGAATATTGCTGCCACGTCTTGTCTGGTAATTCTTTTATATATTTAGAGAGTCTTGAAAAAAACCAAAAAATAATCTGTAATGTTATTGGTCATGACTTATGATCCCGGCTTCAGTCACATTCTCACCGCCGTAATGTCGCTTCCCCTCGCTTAATGTATCTTTTTCACACATACTTCCATGATAACTATGATGAACAATCTTCTACTTCACTTAGACTTCATGAATTTAAGTGCACTACTAGATTGGTGGCAAAGGTTCCTAATCTTATATTTGAAATGGTTAGATGTAACCGCATGTTTTATGCTAACAGTTTCTTCCATCGCACTCCTCCCTTGTGGAACTATCTTCAGGGTTCTTGCTTCCCAGTCAACTTTGATCTTCAAAAGATTTAATGCAATGTCAATCGGTATGTACTGCCTTAATATTTGTTCTTTTTATTGTCTTCTCTCTTTAATAATAGATTTTCTCATAGTCTCTAACACTCGGTAACTCCTTGCATCCGCGCGGCCTTAGTTGGACTGGAATCATAAAAAAAATCATAAATATTTTCATGATTATATCCTATACAATATTAAATTTCGTTAGTAATTAACTTTTATATTTATTATTATGTCGCCTTAATAGTATTTTTTCTCATATTCTGCAAAACTCAGTAATCTCCTTGCATCATAATACCCACATTGCTTTACTTAGTGTGAAATGATTAAAAAAATGTCGGGTGTTTTCTTGTGACTCTAATTAGATTGGCTCTTTCAATACTTTTTCCTTTCGGATATGTCAGTTGCAATTTTTAAACCACTCGAAACACAGCTGACATGTGTAGCCTGTTAAAGTTATAATCCTCCACGAAGTTAAAATCTGAAATGGAATATAAAAGACACACTGTGACACAGAAGATATGATAAACTAATTTGCAACGCAGTTTCTTATTGTTCTTTCTGCTTTGGTTAGTAGACTAATATTTCATACATAATTCCGAATATAGTCATAACTATCATATATATGTACGAAAAAAACAGACACACAAACATACATTAGTTCATGACAAAACTTTTCTAACCATACAGGCTAAACTATACTTAATTTCAACTTCAGATTTTGTATCATAATATGTAGTTTTTTTTAACACTGAAGTTAAATGTAGCTGGACTCAAATTATCTGAATATGTAGATATATATTTAATCTTTTATTGTTTAACATTATCATTATTGAAGATGATAATTATAATTTATTTATTAAAATGAGACTAAATCGCCGAAAAATGAAATTTTTCTATTTCTTTTATTCTTTTTGAATAAAGAGATAGTCATAAGAATGAACATTATTACGATGCCTTTACGGGTGTGTATCTTGATCAATTCGGATTTGTCTTGAGAGGGACATGATATTTACTTGTTTTGTGACTGTAGCGGACTAAAACATTATTTTGAAAATTTAATCTTCAAAACAAGCGTGCCGTTTCAGCAAAACTCGGATAACCCGACCTTCAAATAAACAAGATTTCTATTTTTTTTCTAAATGAGAAAAATAATCTCACATAGAAATCAATCGAATACGATAAAGCAAGAAAAACAAAAACAGAAAATTGTTAAAAGATGAAAGAAAACATACGCAAAATAGAAAAACTGAATCTTGTTTAATAGAAATTATTCGTGGGACACTTACGATGAGAGAATGGAGGGAAATATTATGCGTTGCAATGTTGGAGAATTTACAAGCGGATTTCAAGCACAGTTGCAAATCTGAACGTATGGACGAGAAATGAAAGGAAAGAATGATTTAAATCAAATACAATAAATTTGTATTAAGGTAAAGGAAACATTAATTTATCCAATCAATATTTCTACAATAAAATTGCTATTAACCAAACGATATCGGTAAGTTTTTCATATATTTATATGAAGAAATTTATCTCTACAATACTAAGAATCTAATTTTGAATGTATAAGTATTCCTAAGATACATCGTAAACGATACATAACACAGCAAACAATTTAGAAACATATGGTACCACTAATCCCTACCTAGTGCACTGCACAAATATCATTATAATTAAGCAAGGGCTTCTTGATCTAGGGCCGTTTTTCTCTTTTTAGGACATTTTTAATAGGAAATCCAGTATTTATTTTCAATATACATTCTTATAGCAATCTGTGTATATAAACAAACGCTGGCATATAGAGTTCCAAATACTGTTTGCAAAAAATAATAAACATTCATTATGCCTTATAATACCATTATGAAATAATTTAATTATTCAAAACAAATGTATGAATACGATTCCCTACACTATATTAGAAATATTTTATAAACAAATATCTCCGATGCTTGGCAAGAACTGAAGCTGAATGCGTTATGGGAGTGTAGCATTGCAAAAGTAATTTGTATGGTTGGATAGTTGCATCACATGGCTTGATGTTAAATATCATAGAATCACGCGGATTTGCCGCCATTACACATTTTCAAATAAATGTCTCATAAAAATATTATTAATCGTTTGATCTAAGTAATCGAAACAAATATGTATAATAAAAATATGATTATTATTAATCGTTTGATCTAAGTAATGTCGTATAATGTGTGTGCCTAATAATAATAATAATAATAATAATAATAATAATAATAATAATAATAATAATATATTTTGGTTTTAATCAGTTCACCCCAAGCAAGGTGACAATACCGCTAAGACGCAAAGAGCTACTGGGTGTGAATGAGAATAAAGATATGCAAATTAGGAGCCGGAAACCCAATCCTAAACTGAAAACAAGGGATATGCCTCTACGCCTCTTCGAAAGACCGGAGAGGAGTGTGAACCTGATATTATTAACTCATCATATTCTATCATAAACTACATATAAAAGAAACTCAACGGGTTTATAGCTGGTCTAATCCATACTAAAATATTGATCACATCAGCTTTCTTGATGAAGATATTAATGTAAGATATATTATTTCAAATAAATTCAATGACATAAGCTATTTTATCTGATAAAATCAAATCTTTTATAATAGTATTTTTTTTTTTAATTTTACGCATGGTTCTAGATTTTCAGTAATTTTCCTTAATATTTCAACTAATAACTTTTCTATGCTGTCGCACATAATATTATTTTCAACAGTGTTTATGGACTAATATCAATTTGTTTTTCTTAGATAATGCATTCAGTCCCCATAACTTTAAGATAGAGCATGTTTACTCTTGGTGTAATACTTGGCATATCTTGGTGCCAATCAATTAATCTAGGCTCAAAAATGACACCTATCATCATTGCACAATTTCACCTGTGGCATTTCAGGAAAAAAACTCGCAACCACTGCAGATTATTTGAGGTTAGCGTTATTCGATTGCAAATTCCGCCGATTAGATCTCACTTAATTCCACAATTTCGCAGATATTGATACGAGAGAATATACATTGTTTATTAAGAAACGTAATATTTTTGAATCCATCTGTTTCATATTTTCCTATGTAAATTTTTTTTCCTGTGAAGTTTTCTTCATTGGTATATGGATTTTGTTTTAAAGTTACAAAAGCAGTGACTAGATGTTTTTTTTTCTTTGATATGGAAAATCAATTCTGTTGGAATAACTTTTTTCATTGTTTCTTCTATCATCCCTGTAGAATCCAATACCGGTCCTCGAGCTGCCAGAGTCCCAAGTACACACCTTATTGTTGACTTTGAGTATTTTAGATTCAATTCCCATTTGGTTATGACGAGTGCTTTCGAGATTTTAACATCGAAAATTTAAATATCTCGGAAGTGATTTGACAGGACGGAAAATGCGAAACGGAATCCAAATCCGCATTTGGATAGGCAAAGATGGCTTCCAAGAGGTAAGCAAAATATTAAGAAACAGGAAAATTTCATTAGAAATAAGAAAATAATACTGAATTGTTATGTAATATCGGTCCTCATATATAGCACTGACTTCTGAACCATTTCCTCACAGATGGGGACGAAACTTGAGATAACTGAAATGTGGTTTTTACAGAAAGACTCAGTATACGTGGACCCAATACGTGAGCAACGAAAACTTTTAATGAAAATAAAAAATAGACCCTCATAGGTTCCACCAGAAAGAATCCGTTAAAAATTCGAAAGCGCAAAATAATGAAAGTATTCTTGGAAAAATTAATTCTCACATGGCATTTTGAAAAAAAAGTGGGAGGAGGAAAGCAACACATTACCTCCTTAACGGGATTATATAAATGGTTTACAGAACAGGAATTATGAGATATAGCAAAAATGCTATATTTATTAAGGTTTATTAAAGATAGGAAGTTGTGGAGAGCTATGATCATCAAGGCGCTGAAAAGACACGGCGTATAGAATAAATGTCGAGATTTGTGTAACACATAGTCAGTTGTTGTTTACTGACAAAATAACATTTGATGTTGGATGTAGGGCACATTTTATGTAAAGTCATATTATGCAATATTTTTTCTTAAATACTTATTGAATGGACGTCACATTAATTGGAATTTTTTAAAGTGATATAATAATACTGTTTGCAATACTTTACCGATTGAGTTAAAATACGCATAACATAACCTATCTTTAATAATGAGGCCATATGTTTCAGTGGAGTATAAAGCATAATTATTCCGTGTTAGCATATCTTTCCAGCAAGGAAAATCATTAAGTTGTTTAAAATGACTATCACGGTGTGACTTAAAGATTTTTTTCCTTTCACTCTTTATTGAATTTTACGAAGATACGTTTTAATCTTGGATTTTCCAATGTCGATGAAATTGATGATTGTTCATTTCACTTTAATATTTACGCGCAATAACTATATATCCATCGTTGTTCCCTCACCAGTCGAGATGCATTCGCATCGAAAAAAAAATCATCTTTGTTGTTAGATATAACATTTTTAATATATATATATATATATATATATATATATATATATATATATATATATATATATATATATAGCACTTTGAGTGCTGATGTTAATAGAGATCGATGTATAATAACAGAACTTTACAGTTTATATTATTAATGAATACATTTTTCCTCACATCTGACAAAAATATATATTTATTATTAATATAATTTATATATAATTCTTTAAAATTTATTTATGTGAGAAATGCGTTCAATGTCGCATTGTTTTAACGTATAGAGAATGCTGGCATCTACCATATATATATATATATATATATATATATATATATATATATATATATATATATATATATATATATATATATATATATTCCGTATTTAGGCAGCAATCCTTCTTTTAAGCACACTTCCTTTAATACGACAGACAATACGACAGACAAGGTGCTGCAATTTAAGAATTATTCATTCCAGATGATGAATTATATAAAAAAAAACTTTCCGAATTTTCTTTTAATCCGGGCCCTTTCGGCTTTAACCATTTATTCATTTAGCCATTTTCAAGGATGAAATGTTTTAACTGTTAAATCAGAAATAGCTTGTTGTATGTATCCATTTATATAATGTTTTCATCTTTTCAAAACACGCTCAATATATCGTTATTAAGTTTTTTTTTTTTGTTATGCTTTTATTAATAAGGATTCCATTATTTTTCGCATTTTTTTTCACGTAGATGATGCTAGTATATTTGTGTTTTCAACAGGTACGTTACAAATAGTGTCCGGTAGTTCTTCATGAATATTTAAATGAGATCTAATTGAACTATGAGCTATGACCAAATTATAATTAAGTAGGGCAAATATTATTTAAGAATTTAAATGCCCAGTAAGGAATTGTATTCCTGATAAATCAAAATTCGTAAATAATTATATAGGCCAAACTTCAACATGCTTGTCACGAAAACTCACGCTAAACCTTTCTGATCAATTGTTAAATAATTTATGTAATTGTACTACATTTATTTCTTTTAAAAGATGTATATTCTATTAGTAATTAAAATTAAGAATAATATTTTAAATTTGTAGTTAAATACGACGGATTCATATACAAACAACCTTTTTAGAAAAAAATCTTTATGTATACACACGTACAAATTTAACGTCGAAACAAAAGTACTGAAAAACGTTTGTCGTTAAAAAAGACCAGACAAAATGCGTTGAACGGATGTCATAATTCGTTTGAAAAGGCACCCCGACCCTTAACTTAAACTCTTTTAAAAAGTAATTAATATGTTGATACAATAGTTGTCAGTGAAAAAGAATCCCCTACCGTCCCTTGTTAAAATGATTGGATTTCCCCCATATCCATAGAAAATAATATTATAAATGTATGTGCTTATAAAACTCAGTAAATTTCAAAATAAGTTCTTCCAAAATTCGTTTGAAAATTAAACAGAACTATGGAATTTAATTTAATTCTATAATTGAATTTGAAGTTTTTAGCTTCTGTTTTTGAAACATGGTATTTCCTGTGTAGCGGTGGAACCATATTTTTAAATAATTATATATATATATATATATATATATATATATATATATATATATAATTCATTTAAAAATAACTTAATAAAATAACTACTAAAATCTTCCATTTCCGCTTTTATATTTCATTTATTATTCTTTTAGAAACACGTGCAAGAGGACTATATCACGGGCCAGGTTGTAATTTCTATGTATAAAGAGAAGACAATCTTTTAGTCGATCGGTTGCGCTATAATGTTCGAACTTATATTTTGGGAAATAATAATAGACCCCACTAATGATAAGTTCATTAGTTTTAACATCAAAGGTTCCTAATTAATGAGGCGTTGAAGAGAAGAAAAAAAAAGAGATAAATTGAATGAAATGTTCTTAGCTTTTGCTGTCACGTAGTTGACTTTACTTCTTGCCGGTAAATGTGACAAATGAATAACGCATGATGTTTTCTATGATTATTATACTTCGGTATTTTTTTTAAATTTTAGTTGAAAGAATATTTATTTCCTCAAGATCCTCTTGATTATATTTTTCTACGTGATTTTATTTTGCTTTATTGATACTTTCTTTTCTATCGTGAAATCTTCAGTTTCATGATTTTTACATTGGATTTATTAATCGTCTTTTTATCTTATCTTTTATTTATTTTGATTGTCTTCCATTTTCTTGTTTCTCACCAGCTCTTAATATAGACATATTTGTGCTTAGAATAATGTTTGTGCGAATGCAAAACTCATGCAATAACAAATATATATATATATATATATATATATATATATATATATATATATATGTCATCGATAGTCGATGCAGTTGTAGGTCGACGGAATTATTAGAAATAAGTGTGGGCAAACGTAGGAATACAATCACACACACACACACACACAAACGCACACACACACACACATATATATATATATATATATATATATATATATATATATGTATGTATGTATGTATATACACGCAAACTGCAACTAATATTACTGCCCACTTTATATTTTATCAATGTTAAATAAACCTATTGTAATTTAATATTATTTGCTGAATGACGGAAACTTGTAACTGTGCAGTTAGACTAAGAGCTTGTTTGTTCAAATGTCGTTCACTTTTTATGATAATCCATACGTTAGAACTCTCCACTATATAATTTGGAATGTTTCACTGTAGCATAAGACTGATTTAATTGATGAAAAAAAACTATACATTGACTGAAATTTGCTAAATGCAGGATACTATAAGCGATCATGTGTTCTTTATAAGTAAAGCTGATTATAATTATTTATTCAACGGCCAAGATCATAGTCGTCTCTTTATATAAATATCACTATTTGAAATGTGATTTATATTTTTTTCAAATTGTTTATAATGGCTACGTTATTAAGTAAGCTTTAACAAACACCTCATACTTATCCTGAGTATAATGTGCCAAATTTATTTGTTCATAATGTACGTGATTTTACAGCAGACATATCAAATTATATTTACCAATGTCTGTCAGTGATAAAACGGGATTGACCAGAATAGATGTTTTCATGTGTGTCTGTTGAAAAAGCCATCTGCATTCAGTATAGATTTCAGCATGTAAAAGAAAACTGAGAACATTACAAAACTCTCTCGGAAGTTTTGATATTCCTTTGTTGAACTGTATGGCTGCTCTGTATGGGCTGAATTTTAGGTTTTGGAATCTGTGCCGAAATTTAAATATTGAAATTTTATTTAATTACATTCGACTTCTCTTTACATGAATGAATATATCTGCGTCATAAGAATAAATGATTGTGGTCCTTTCTCAATTGCTAGTATATATATATGTATAAATATATATATATATATATATATATATATATATATATATATATAAGAGAATACCCTCTGTTCGTTTTAGGTAGGTTGGTGGACGACAGACACAGGCAAATTATTAGAAAATTTATACACAGCTGCTTCAAAAACAGGACGGGCAAAATAAGAATTTAGCGACATGAGATTGCTTCTTTTAAAAATATAGGAATGCTAATTTTATGGACATGCTTTCTTTTATATCTGTGATATTAAATATAGCGGGAATTCCTCGTCCGACTTAGGCAGGGAGTTGTGTCTTCTTTCGTTTTCATCAGAGCATATGCTGTTTGGTTTAGAGTAGTGAACACTAATCTTTATGTAAGGAAACCGTCGGTATGACGCAAGGTCGTACATAGTAATGTGAGCATTTTCCTTATTACTTCTCAGGAAACCCCAAGATGACAAACGAAAATTGTAGTTTAAAAAGAAATATAACGTATATTGTAATAGAAAAATTATTAGATTAGAAATAAAATTATAATTAATTTCTTAGAATTTATTTGTTTTAGTTTCAGATACAAAAATTGGTCTTAAAATATTCTTGATATCGCTTACCATTGTTAATCTAAAGGCAGAACAGGGCATACATATTTATAAATTACATATTTGGCATATTCCAATGCGAACATAAAACGAATGAGTTTGTGCGGAAAGGGTTGAAAGTTTGGGAACCATCAGGAACATCCCGCCATCGTCAAAAGGAGGAAAATGGCGTGGTTTGCAAAAATTACAAGGCGCGGCAGCCTCTTCAAGACAATCACAAGGCAACTTTGAAGTTGGACGTACGAGAAGAGCCAAGACAAAAACTATTTGGACAATATCAAACAATGGACAAGTATGTTTATAGTAGAATTGCTGATGACTGCCGTTGATTGACCGATATGGAGAAGATTTAATGTGGTTTCTGCATTCGGATCCCACTGCGTACGATTACAAAAGTCAATATAATGGTGATGAACAGTATTTACATTATGCGGACCATTGTCCTCATCTTTGTCGCCATATTTGTCACAACGTTTCGGCCGTTGTACGCTCAGGCCTTCTTCAGGTGGTTAGAATTTCTAACTGGGGTAGACTGTTTTAGTTCCACGTGCCATGTTTGATAGATGCCAGTTATCAGTTAACTCCTGCTAATTTTCCCTCTGAAAGTTCTCCACTGCCTTAACCGGGTATTCCTCTGAAAGTTCTCCACTGCCTTAACCGGGTATTGAACTCACACTCTTTGTCACTGGATCTAACCAACGCCTTTATCCTCTGTGCCATGTGTCCTTGAGGACATTTGGGTATGAATTTCTGGGTATTATAAACCTAATGTTTTCAGCAACCATTTTTACCAGTGCTCATATTGCAATTTTGCTGTTATCATTAAATGTTTTTACCAGAGCTCATATTGCAACTTTGTTATCATTGCTTTTCTCTGGCACTCCTTATTACTGGTTCCCATATTGTATTTATTTCTATGCTTGGTCGGCTCAGGAGATTTTTGTGGCCCAGCATATGTGCTGATTCCTTAAGTTTACGAATTTTCCAATGTTGTTCCCTATCTATGATCTCAACATGATCACACAGGGGTTTGTGATCTCCCTTCTCTCTCCATATGTGGTCAACCACGCCTGATTTTTCTACTTCCCCTTGCGTTACAGCTTTCTGGTGTTCTTGAAGCCTTACCTTGATGGGGCGGCCTGTCTCTCCTTTATATTCCTTTCCGCAGCTGCACGGTATGGCGTACACACAGTCTTTAGTCATGTTCTCCTGTATCGGGGGTCTCAATCGAGAGAGATATCTGCGTAGTGTTGTCAAGCTATTGAAGGTTGTCCTGATGTTATATGGACCGCAGATCCTTTGTATTTTCTCTGATAACCCCTTCACGTAAGGCAGGCAGACAGTTTTCTGAGTGTTGTTGTCCTCCTCCTCCTCCTCTTGTACCCGCCTATCCCAGTTTTTGAGGGATGCTGCCATGTACCCAGGGTAGTTGTTACGTTGTAGGGTACTACTTATACTGACCAATTCTTTATCTAACATCTCTGGGTCGCCACTTATGAATTTTGCTCGGTGTTGTAAGCAACGGACGATCCCTTTCTTTACGCTGTATGGATGGTGGGAGTTGAAATTGAGGTACTGTCCGGTGAATGTTGGTTTACGGTATACGGATGTCTTGAACCCGTGCTCTGTTCGAGATATTAGTACATCCAGGAATGGGAGTGTGTTGTTACTCTCTTTCTCCATTTTGAACTGTATCGAAGGTCTTATTGAGTTCACATGGTCCAGCAGAATCTGGACATCTTCCTGGTGTGGCCAGAGTATGAAGGTGTCATCTACGTACCTTAAACATATAGTTGGCTTTAGCGATATAGATTCTAATGCCATTTCTTCAAAGTATTCCATGTATATATTCGCCATTGCTGGGGATAATGGCGAGGCCATTGCTAAGCCCTCATCCTGTCGATATATGTGTGATCCCATTCCGAAGTGTGTTTTTTTCAGAAAGTCAACATCTCCATCAGATTATCTATTGGAATACTAGTCCGTTCTTCTAGGGAAGAATCAGAGGTTAATTTGTCTCTGACTACTGAGAGTGCCTCCTCCGTGGGTACCTTGGTGAACAAACTCACCACGTCCAAGCTCACCATCTGGTTGGATAGGATGGGAGCATCTTTGATTATTTCCACGAAGTGGGCGGATTTTCGGACATATGAAGGAGACTTTCCGATCAATGGGTCAATTATATCTACAAGGAAGGGACTCAGAGGGTGGCACACAGAGCCTTGGCAACTAACAATCGGCCTGGGCGGAATACCGTCTTTGTGCATCTTAGGGAGACCGTATATGTCAGGTAGCTTGGTGTAACGCTGCGATAACTGCCTATACGTCTTGGGTGCGAAGTGATCCTTGTTCTTGATTAGGATCTGTGACAGTTTGCGTTCCGTTTTCATAGTAGGATCCTTTTTCACTTTGCTGTAGCTACCATTGCTAATGAGGTCTTCTAGTTTTCTTGTATACTCTGATTTGTCCATCACTAAAGTCGCATTACCTTTGTCAGCCGGTAGGATGATGATGTTTTCGTTCCTCTGTAGGGATCCAATCTCCAGCCTCTCCAGTTTTGTTATGTTAGACCTGGGCAGCTTGGCTCTCTCCAGGGCCTGTCTTACCTTCCATCTTAGTTCATCCGCCTGAGCCTGAGAAGGGAAGTTCAAGGCCACCTCCTCGACTCTGGCAATGATGTCCAAGTATGGCACCCGCCTGATGGTTGTGGCGAAGTTGAGACCCTTATTCAATACTGACTCCTCAGAGGCAATCAGCTGATATTGTCTGATGTTGACTACTGCTTTCACTGGTGGGTGATGGACCTTGTGCGTCACCTTCTGATCGTTCAATCTATTTAATTTTTGCACTTGGCGAGCCTTGACTACATCAAATTCATGTCTGGAGGTTTTATCCAGGTCATTTTGGATCCTTCTCTGGTCTTCTTCATTAGTAATTCTGCTGAAGAAATCCTCGAGCGTCTGGGAGATATGAGCTTGTAGTCGATATTTTATCCAACGGTTGTACTGGATTCTCTCTCGGACAAGGGCGTGTCCCGCTTTCTCTGCGACCCGACGAGCTCTCCTTGAATTGATGGGAAATCTTGGTGCCAAGCCTGAAGGGATGAGTTGTAGGTCTCTGCATCGGTGTAGGAATGTCAGATGTTTCGATATTCGTGCCAGTTTCTGGTAGGATTTCTCAATTTTTCTCCATATTTTTGGTATATCGGGTCCGTACCGATCCTTCAGAATCTGTCTATATTTCTGAGATGAGGTATTATGTACAGTATTTACATTATGCGGAACATTGTTCTCATCTTTGTCGCCATATTTGTCACAACGTTTCAGCCGTTGTACGCTCCGGTCTTCTTCAGGTGGTTGGAATTTCGAACTGAACCCTTTATTTCGATCCCTGGGGTAGACTGATGATGATTAACTAGTTTCTAACTTAAAAAAAAAAAAAAAAAGAAACAATCGAACTGCTCCGCAACAGATGATTGGACACATGTGTGAGGATAAATATTGTTATGGCATTTGTCGTATTATTCATTATTTGATATTTCAAAATGAATGATTATCCACAGTTAATATCTATGTGAAATTACTCTGTCAAGTTATAAAAGCCAAAACATAAAAGTAACATTTTCTGCAGCTTTAACGCTCCAAAGGCGCATATGCACCATTTATTAATGTACCTCGTTCAATCAATTTGAACATCTCTGTCACAAGTACACATTGAGTAACTGAATAAATAAGATATAGCAAAGTATAAATAGGCTAATGCAAAAACGGGTTGTATGTAAAGTTATGAATTGTGAATGATGAAACCACTTACGATCAATGAGATATTTGATATTGCATTTACTTGCAGACAATTTTATTTTTCCCTTTTCATTTTGCAATAAAATGAATGTGTTGAAATAATTCTCTTTTTACAACGTAAGTTAAGTGCATCAAAAGACAGGAAGTGGCGGAGAGCTATGATCGGTCAAGTCCTGAAGGGACCCGACACAGAAGAAATTAACATTTCTATTCACTATTAAGAAACATTCTTTAAAAAGAAGAGATAACGAATCGATAAATGCAACAATCATGCCTACGGCAAAAGGTTTCTGGAAAAAAAAAACCTACAAATATAAAAGCTGCAAATATACAAAATATTTTCGAGGAGGAAATAGTCTGCATACTTACATTCACATTTCAACCACATATACATTGAGCTTTCTATCTATATAACTATATGTCTAAGACGTTCGCACCTACTACAAGATGAGCATCTCTGTACTATTGTCTGCCACATCTAAACGCTAAACTGCGGATCTCATCTCTCCAGCCTCTGTCTGGTATAATTTCTTGAGGATTTATTTTATTGGACACTAATCCAATTATCTTTTGCTACAACTGATATTATTGTTTTTTATCCTACAAACACTTCGTTATTTGTAGGAAAAAAAAATAAAAAAAATGTTTTCTTTTATTATGACCCAATCTTATAATCGTTGTCGTCAACTCTCTTAAATTTAAATCAGCCATTGTTCCTTCCGTGGGTAGTAGTGTTTTATAATTTTATTTTTTGCGATATTTTTAACTTCAGTGTTTACTAGCTATATGTTGTAGTTAGTATTAAACATTCATTATACACATGATATAGAATTGTTCTTTTTTATTTCGTCTATTTTGAATGTCTAAAGATACAGTAAGTAACAACATTTCCAATTAATCATCTTTGTATGGCGTGGCAAAATTTTTAGCTTAATTTACACATAGGGAGTTGATATGCCGCTAAACAATAAACAGTCGCCTTATACAAATTCATGAAAATTTACTATATTTTTTATCTCGTCTCATCTAAAGGTCGTGTTATACGCGAAAATACATGTGCTTTTCAGCATTGCAACTGCAAATTAGTTTTGTTTTTATTAAATCTAAACCTACATTTCATCTTACTTTATACATGGCATTTACAGATTCTTGTCTTTCATCTTTCACTGTGTATTATTAAATTATCGAAAAGATAGCATGGATTGTTTACATATACTTCAATCAGATCCACAATAATTCGTTCCAATTTGCCACTTCCCTGAGATATTTATATCTAAAAAAAGGCATGGTTTAAATAATGTAAGGTAAATATAATCACATATTCTCATTTTTTCCAAAATCTTATCTGTGAACTTTTGGTGCAAAATTTTTGACGCACACGCATGGTATATATCTTCGAGATAATTCATGTACGTTTACTTTAAGAATGATCAAATTCGAAGTAAATACCAATGAATCAATATAAAACAATAATTAAAATTAGGTAGATTGCAGAAAAAAAAAACGAATTATAAAAAGTGATTGAAACAGGAAATATTCTTAGCACACATAGCTTACAAAAAGATTGCACATAAAGAGACAGACGGTCATGTCATAAAAATAGATACAAGATGTTAAATTTAACCGTGATTTACTCATCAAGTCTGTAAGAGACATGAATAAAAATAACATCGACTTATTCACTGACAATTATTCTAATGATGTACCATAACTAACAGAGTTTACTGCGTATAACGATAGACTACATGCGGCACAAAGGCCTCTGATAGAGAGGGTTTATAAAGAGGGTTGTTTCCAGATTCTCCCTTACCCCAGGTGGTAGCGCCAGTTAGGGTCCCAGCTATGGGTAAACAGTTAAGCTCCAAACTGGGATCAACTCACTATGAGTTTATAAAAATATAATTCATATTAAAAATACCAAGAATATATTTTCATAGTTTAAAAAATACCAGCAATACAGTTTTTGTAAAAGAATTTAGTAATGGCCCTAAGAAAATAAAATTTTTAGCTTAATTTACACATAAGGAGTTGATATGCCGCTAAACAAACAAACCTGCAAACAAAGTTAACAGATATTTACCCTTAAAAATTTGAAACGCAGAAATAGAGATGGCGTCGAAACAAGCGTTTTCAAACGACATTTAAAAAATATCAGCACAGCTACATACCCAGTGCATACTAAACGATAGGCACCACAATATTTCAATTTATCAAATCTAAAAATACAGTAATAAAGACTTTAATTTTTGCCGTCTCGCTCTATACAATTTTATTAGGATTAATTACAAATCGATTAACCCACTAGATCAAAATTAGCCACGCAAATAGTTGTTATAGCGTTTTAAGATTGATAACTACAATTTGTCTTTCTGGGATGAGGAGGGGGATCATTATTTTCATTATTACCAATCGGTCGATTGTGACCTCTTTGTTCTCAATGAAATGTTTCTTCAAGTGTCTTTCTCTTAGATCATCGTTCAGGCAAATTAAATAATGTTTTTTTAATCTCCAGAATATATTGTTCTCCATTCCCTAACCATGTCTAGGAATATCTTGTTGTGTTCTTTCCAGTCTTACTTTGATTTATTTTTCGATACTGGCCTTTCCGCTGAGTATGAATCACTACAACTCGCAATTACTATAACACAAAATCCACAAACAAGTCTATTTTAGGTCATTTTAGGTGGGAAAATCCAGAGGCTAGATAACGAAGTCCTACACCTAATGTCATTGCCTCCTCTGATGTTACTAATTATGCCGTATTGTTATTTAATTTTGCTTCCGCCACAGTCAATTATATATATATATATATATATATATATATATATATATATATATATATATATATATATATATATATTACTTCTACTACAGAAGATTTGCTCTCTCCGTTGCCGTTTCACTTTCTTGATGGATCCAAAATCATTATGTTAGCCTTACTAAGGCCACTGTTATAGTTTAACATTTCGGTTCTCAACAAGTGGGGAATTGCACCTAGGTGGGGATTTCAATGTTTCAGGGGTGGGGGAATTGAGGCTACAAATTGGCAGACTCAAATGTTCACTTTCTAACTCCCCGAGACGTCGCAACCAGCTTTGTGCATCGGCCCGCACAACTGTGAGGTTACACTGGGTTTTACTGCCGCTATCACTTGGGGTTTTTGCTACTGCAAAAATAATCCATGTTACAATATACACATTAATAGGGAAAAGAATTAAAGTTTCCACTAATACATGCATATAATTTTGAATGCCCCTTTTGAATGGGACAATCTTGAAAAGGTGGCGAATGATATTTTAATTTATGATGAAAAGTGTATATCAAGTGAAATAGTTTCAGAATCACTGATCTAACATATGTTCTGATTTCTTCAGAAATCGAATTATCCAATGTTCTTCTCTGATTAGTATTTTTTAATTAGTTCCGCTTTCCCCTCCATAACTAATCATTTATGCTTGATTTCAATTTATCACAATTGATTCGGTATTTTCCATCTCCCTCCAGATTCAATTTTCGGAATCGTGTGGTTTCATATTTGTATTCTGTGCCATAAGTACAAAGGATTTGATACAATGTTTTTGGTCATGTTTTCTCAGTCTCATGCTTAACTCAGCAGAGATGTCTATAATTTCGACATGTTTCTGAATACAAATCGACAGTTCTGAATATTCTGATCTATTTACATATGCAAACAGAGTGGCAAATCTGGTTTTCCTTCTAGAACCTGCAGTCTGTGCCTGCAGAAGATGATATTATTGTTGTGTAGTTATTTTCAAAGGCACGGGGCTATATTTGATTCTTATAATCATCTTCTGGGCTACTACTTACGGGTTTCGCACGATGTAGAACCTCTTTCTTTACATTTTATGGATAGTGGGCATTATCTGGTAAATTTTGATTTGTCATATACGGATGACTTGAACGCATTCGGCATGAAGCCCAAATGATATTTGTTTTCTATTTCAATTGTGAAATCGATCTAATGTCTGATTAAATTCACCTTATTCAGAAATATTTGAATTTCTTGTTGAGTCCACTGTACGAAGATGTCATCTAGTTATATCAACCATAAGGCTAGTGACTTTATTTTCCTCAAAATATTCCATGTATTGTTAGTGGTAACGTCGAACCCATAACCAAGCCTTCATCCTCTCATAGTTTATAAATTATGTTGCTACAGAGAATATCAACATATCCACAAGGTTATTTTTCAGGAAGGCAGTGTACGATTCTATCTGTACGAACTCTAGCAAACATTTTCGGTACATCTGAGCTTACCAACGATTGTAATAGACGGGGAAATGTAGAATTGATTCCTCAAAATGGCTTACGTTCTTAAGTCATTATAAAGACTTTCGCTTGACTTGACTGCTGTAATTACCAGTAATCGACACGGGGTGTGCTATACTGATGCCCTACAGATATCTTTTGGTCTTAGTAAAATATAAGCTCTGTGAAAACTGGAGATCGTACATACCGTACATATGCAGTGTGTCATTATAACACCGAGTCAACTCTTTATAATAATTCATTGTGAAATAGTAGGTGATCTTATTTAGAATCTGAAACATCTCTGTTTTTAGCTTCCAATCATTGTTTTTTACCTTGCTACTTAGACGCAATGGATTAGTGAGAATGAAAGAAACTGAGAAAGCGTTTTTGAATATAAAGGGAAATAAAAGAACTGGATTCAAAAAGACAGATGACTATTTACCTTGCATTTCTGAAGAAAATAGTTGACAAAAATATTAGAAGTCAAGAATTGCGATGAAAAAAAAAACTAGCAATTTTTATGAGTATTGGCAATCATCATAGAAAGTGTCTGCTGGCAAGAGAATGGTACTGGCAACACGCTGTAGGATTTTTTTATAGTCCATTTCTTCTTTTATGATATTTGATTTTTGAAACTTGGTACATTGTAGTGCTTGTCTCGCCTTCCAAATTAGCTCAAATTCTTGAGTCTTAGGATATCTCATAAGCCTCTCCAATTAGAACTTTTATATATAATTATAAATCACCTCTCACTGAATCTAGAAATGTGAGGCATCTTTAGCGCTGCTCCATCAGCGATAGTCATTTGGCGATTCGTGTTGGGTTTTAATGCTAATGCTACTTGTAGGCTTATACTACGCATCTGATATGCCTTGATTCTTTAAATGCCTGATTTATAATTTACCTAATTCCTTTTTTATAATAACGTTTACTTTTACACAGTAAATAATGTCCAGGACTGAGTATACAGATTTTGTCTTTTTATTGTAAATAAAACCAATGATATATGCCTAGATATGGACAGTGGAACAAAAAACAATCTATGAACATAGATTAAATTACATTTTCATTTTGAAGTTCCATGTAGTTTACACGGATTGACAAACCTAAAGAGTAGATTTGTCGAGACGTTGTGCTAGTAGCAACAAAGATGAGAATATTATTGGAACAGTAAATAATTATAACAATAATAATAATAGTGGCAGCTTGTATATATTGTAAGCATCATGATACTATTTTGACTTTCTGTGATCTTACATCGACATTTCAAACGTTGTCAAATTTCTTCATGATAAAATAGCTCTGATTTCAATGTAATGAAATCGTCAACACGGAAAAAGACATTGTCAGATTCATTGAAACAAATGAAAATCAGATGGGGACAAGTTTGTTGAATATTCTGACAGGTGGAAAATTTCGCATCTTTGCACTGAAATTTTCCACCAGTCAGAATCTATTAGGGTGATTTAGGTCAAATTACTGACGAACATTGTCATGAAATATCCTTTTTTTGTAAACTTTAATCATAGCGATCAGTCGGCAGATGTAACGACTGCAATTACAGTTAATTATAGTTTAAACCATTCGTAATAGTGTAGGTTTTTATCTCTACAATTACAGAGTAATTACTTTCTTTTTCAAGAAAATATGACTTTTTATTTTTTATACTAGAGGATATCGTGGATCTACCAATAATTTTGCAGAGAAAGACTTTTATTCCCCAGTTACGATCTTTTATGAAATACATATTTTATATGTAGAAAAAAAGAACAAAAAAACAAAAAACAAAACGGAACACAACTGGTGGCTCGTACTTGGTTCGGCCAGTTCCCGCGTAACACTTTTCTGCCATTTTTTGGATCCTCCTCATAATTTAAAAACCACTTACAAGTATTAATCGATGCTAATTTTACGCCTAATGAAAATGTTGACTGAGTGTGACGATTATCGAAAAGTTTACACATCCGCATTTGTAAATTCATGTGGTCAATCTGTGTGAATGAACCTTAAAATCAAATTCATCATACTTAAACTTCCCAATAATTAGCAATGATTACTGCTTGCAACCAAACTATCTCCATAAGTTTCATCAATAACTTTCCTCGCTTCCGCTATTGACGTGGCCCAAATCTAACTTGCAGTTTCTTGCTTGCAGCAATATTTTTTCTCAACGCCTCCTGAGTATGATAATAAGCTACATTCGGCAGCAAAGCCAGTGGTCGGGAGATTGTAGGTTTTGAGGAGCGTGGAAACACATCTTGACAGCTTTTTCAAGGTTAACCCTGACGCAGAGTGGTAACAATTGTTAGGGGGTTCCAGCTATGGTCAAATACTGAATTCCCAACCAATAACCAACGGTACATTTTTATAATAAGATGGCCAACAACAAAGTTTTATAATAAAATGTTCAACAATATATTTTTATAGTGAAATGACAATATATGCAGCACTAAAAAAATATAAAAATATATTTTCACAATAAAATTGCCAACATAATATTTTATGAACTACAATTTATATATTATCTAAAACTTTTCCTTTTACCCTCAAAGCATAACATTATGTACAAAATATCTGTAGTTAGCATAATATTAACTTTGCTATGTATATAATTCAGCATTAAATAATCAATAGAGTTTGATATGCCGTTAAACGAAAATCATCCAAAAATACCCATTTTTTGTAAAATTACCAACAATATATTTTATTTGTAATTAAAGTTATGCAACTGCATTCAAACTATATTTAGTTAAAGCCATACAACTACAAATATTTAGTTTTCAGTATCAATTAAACCAAAGAGGTCGCTATACCGCTAAACACAATTAACCAACCAATTAATGACTGTTCCAATTACTTGGACTGATTTTAAATGCGAATTACTTTTAAGCGTCTAACTTTTATTTTCTTTTGTTTTCAGATTTAAAAACTTAATTCTTTGGCAATTTAAACCACAGAAAGATTAACAATAAACAATGTCTTAAAGTTATCGAAGCCTATCACGAAAATGGTTGTTCAAACAGAAATTGAATAAGTTCCCAGGTCGCATCATTTCTCAAAATCACGAAGTTTACTGGCCACCACGATCGTGTGACTAGACGCCTTTAGATTTCTTCCTTTGGGGTCATATCAAAAGTAAGGTCTATGCCAACAACCCAAAAACAATTCAACAGCTGAAAAATGAGATAAGGCATACTGGTGAGATTGAGGAGCAACTATGTAGAGACGTCAACAAAAAATTTTGACAATCAAGTGGAGGTGTGCCGCCGAAATCTTGGCAGATATTTGGGCGATATTATTTTCAACACATAATTGCCATGACTTAAATAACATGATCCAATAGAGAAATATTTAAATTTTCACCAATATCACTGATTTATTTGCTACTGACATTGATCCGTCTTAATGAAACAACCTTTATTTTCTTATAACTTGATAAATGCTGAATACAGAATACTCCAAACGCGGTTTCAAATGTGTAATAGATCTAGAATGTTGCCTCACTCTTTATTCTGTGTATATGATTTTAAACATATAATGAATGCAGTACATGCGACTAAGTAACTGCGACATCTGTTTTTTTTTATCAGAATATTATTTCATTTAAAAACGACTGTTTTTGTAAAGTATCCTGAAGACCGTTTAGTTTGAGTTTTTGATCAGCAATTCATATTTATTTCATATTTATGATAAGCGTATTTATCTCCGGATAATTCTTAGTAATAATGTGTGGATGCTATAGAAAAGCATTTCAGTACCCTAGCTAAGAAAAAAATAATCTAATTTAGCTACTGTATGAATAGAGGGAAAGGAAAAGTATCGTATACGGGTTGAGAAATAGAATGAAAGCCATGCAAACACGATAAATATAATTAAATATCTTTAAATCATATCATTTCGACGCTCCGGATCCCTAACTAGACAACAGAAATCAATTCATCATCACAGCTTTTGTATTTTTTAAAAACTGTGAATTTTAATTATCCGCCCTTTTTAAACAATACCATACATAAAAGTAAATAACCTGTGCATGCACATATTTTCTGTGTTTATTATCCAGTCTGTTTATACACAATTGCATAAAAAGACTTTTAGCTATACTTATTTTTATCATTTTGAACATTATACATTCAAATTGTCTCCAATATCCTAACATTTTTTCCTACAGGCTCAAAGTAAGGTAATTTTTTTTATAGATTGCAACTTCTGAGTCAATCAGGTTCACTAAGACAAAATAGCAGGACAGTTTTTAAGGTAACACAAGTCTATCAAGAAATATATCAGAAAATTAGGGAAAGAGAACTGTAGGTAGTTATAATCAAAACGATAAAAAGTTGAAGATTCACTGGCAAAGCTATATTTGTTTTGGATTGAAATCTTGTTAAAATAAGTATATTGCATTGAAAGAGATTTTGTCATGATATTTGCCAATAATTTCCAGAGGAAGTTTCCTTTTCTTATTAGAGGAAAAAAGAATTTTTCATGTTAGTGACTAAAATTGCTGTAAGTAATAATAACGACATTGGATGATAAATTAATGAAACTATCGATGAATGACAGGCAGGTCACTTGGTTGATTAATTGATCGAGTAATGGATAAATAGGACAGCCGCTCCTAAAATATATCAATTACCATATATGTAAGTAAAATATTTTGACTACAAGATAAAAAGAAAACGAAAAATAATTAAGTATATCTAACGAGTTAAGAAAAAGCAAATTAATTTCCTTCATGTGAATCGTTTATTTATTCGGATTCCAGTCTGAAATCGAATGCGGATAAAACATGCGGATAGGAAAAAAAAAGATTGAAGATAATGGATTACTAGAGAGCTAAGAAGCTACTGATAGTAAAGTAATATTCAGAAAGATCATCTGTTTCTTCAAAATGAACAAAACAGATAAATATTGGAAATTCCGATCGATACGAAACCTATTTGTATAATTTTGCAGACGTCTAACAAGTTTTACTTTTCTTCTGACCAAATTATGTTAATGAAATGTATTAGAAAAGCGTGGGCATATGTATATAGGTAAATATATAGATATATTATACATAGTTACATATGGTACTGACGCCGACACATACATACTTACACAATGATACGCGCATGTATTTTATATTGATGTTCACATAAACAAATATGTGTTTGTGGGTTATACCATTAATTTTAGAACAAGCGATGTAAAATGTGCAGGAGGCATGACGGTTATCATCTCGGAAATGGAAATCCAATTTAGACTGCTGCGTCTGCATTCACCTTCCTGTACTTGGGAATGCAGGAAATCATCTCACTGTCTTGGTCTGTTAAAGAGTATATTGAGGTCTCTAGCTGTGGTTGCCTTTCAATCAAGGACAAAGACAAGGCAACAAAATCAAGTCTGTTAGCTTTACCACAAAGAACTCGCAAATAATACATAAAAATATACCATGACTAACTACGTTCTGAAAAGATATGTTATTTTAAAAAAAACATCTTTAGATTTAGAAACATTGTATAGATGACAACAAAAGACGAAACATCTGTTTTCTATGAATACTTATTATGCACAATGTGAGATTAATTTAAATTATCATATATACACAAAATATAATATTAATAAAAATTTTAGGCACCTAATTACAAAATTACAATTTTTAGATAAAATTATCTAGTTCCTTAGATTTTTTTTTAAATAATAAAGAAAATTAAATCTTTTCAGAATTTTTCAACCTGAATAATAATAGAGAATATATATATTAAAATATGTTTTGCTTTCTTTTTATTCCCTTTAAATATTATTTATATATTGTTCATATGCGGTAACTAATTATTATTGATGCACACTCATCTTGATAAAAAAATGGAGGTGGTCGTAATTAGTTTAATAATGGCGTTTCTTAATGAAAATGGCGTTTCTTAAATTAAGATTTGTTGATTATCTGAAAAAAGAGGTAATTTCTTTTAATATTATCTTATGGGTTCACTTACGTTTTGCGCAGCACTATAGGTGTATGAATATTCTCTCAAAATAAGTAACTATATATCTTCAGGATTTTTATTCTTATAAATAGTAATCATTCATTTTTCTAAAATATATATCAATTCTTTGATTTCGTTCATGAAAAATATACCGGGTTTATTTTTCGTTCAAATTCGGAATCAGATGGATATTGCTGACATTTCAGCGTCATTTCAGTTTGTATAAAAAACGGGAGTGGAGTGGAGTGGAGTGGACGTGCAAAAATTGTAAATCTCTGACTTCTCACTGTTTGCGTGATATTTTTTGACTGTAGTTAATACTTGCAATATAGTAATGTAGAATCTACAAATCTTCATTCGCTGAATGTGTTGTTTACCTGCCTGCAAATTTCATTTCTTTAATATATGGGAGAAACTTTATTAGTACATGCTATTCTCGTGTTAAAAATCTTACCGCTGATTTTTTTTATGCTATTCATGAAGAAAAATTGCAATCTCTCAACACCGTCACACAGCGAACATTTAAGAATGAATATCGAAATAGACATGTTAATTTATATAACTTATAATGTTATATGAACTTATCAAGTAACTCTGATATATTTATTTTCAACATATACATATCATCTTGACATTTCACACATATTATTATTAGATTTCTAAAATTGTAAACGTCTCCTAAAAATGTCTAATCCTTTGTTTGCTGTAGAATGAGGTTCCATATAACCTCTAACAAGTTTGTTTCTCGTAAATATTGGCGGTTCTGAAATAGTGTCTTAAATAAGAGTAAGTCTTATAGTAACCCTCTATTCATTCAAATTGAGGTGTTGACATATTCTAGTGATAAAGTAGAATATTTTGGTCGTAAATTCTCTTTAAAATCTATTCTTGACTCATTCCCGAGTATATTTACTCGATTTTCTACTTACAACTTAGTCCCTATTGACTGACATGAATATAACCCATCTCTTGATTTTTGCTCTCATCACTAAACTTGGGTCACCACAAAACATGTGTACTTGATAGCATCTCTGTAACAATGAAACAAGCGGTTATATTATTTGTAACCAAAATATTTATGTAGCCAAAGGAATGTAATTCCTATGAAATCTCGTAAATTTCAAAGACGCAAATGAACAACCAAGTTATAAGTGTGAAGTTGTAATATAGATTGTAAGGCTGAGATGAAGTGCCGTGCATAATACATTTGTTTAAAAATTGTTTGTAGTGGAAATTACAAAAACGATCAGCAGTTATAGAAAAAGACAATATTTACTAAATTTTCTTGAAGACAGAAATACAGGTTTGTTAAATGTAAGATGAAGACCGACGGCATCTTAAAAAAAAATCTAAAAGGAAAATAAAATGAAATGGGCAAAAATACATAAAATGTTTTTCCTTGTTCATCTGTTTCTTTCACCGATAAATGACCTACTATTCTCGAGAGGATAGGTATGTAGCATGTTACTGACAGAAATCTCCATTGCAGTTTAAGGCGGAGTTGATGTGAGGTTTTTGTCTGTAAGTATAGAATGATCAATTGGTAAACGCATGGGTTGTTCAAAATGACGTTTAGAAATCGCATAAAATGACTTTTGAAGATATATGAAGATATTTTATGAAGAAAGAGACACTTTCAAAAATCTGGCTCAGTGCACGATTATTTTCACATATTAGCTAAAAAAGAAGTATTACATTTTGTAATATTAATAAATATCTTAACATGTATATAAAAGATGCAAACAGGATGATGTGCTAGGCTTGTTATGCCAACATTAAACCAAACGAAATGTTAGCACTCGCGAAATGAAACAACAAGTTACTGGCGAATATGAAGTTTGAAATGTTAATCTGGCTGCTGTGTGAAATAATTCCTAACGATAAATCCAAACGTCGATGAAGAGATTTTAAAACTAATTTCAGAATACACAATATGCATTTTTCTCTTGTATTTATAATTTAGTATCTTACTAGTCTATTTGGATTTTAAATTTATTGTTCTCCTAGTAACTTTGCACACATCCTGTAATTATTTTTTTTCTTAGACGTTATAGATACTGTAACCAGCCTACTAATGTGAAAACAGAATTAATCCCGTAAAATTAATATAAATCATGCAACATTTTAAGAGTGACATGAAGTTTAGTGTCAATTTATAGATATTTGAATGTTTTCTTCACGTTAAGTGGACTACATTTTCATGAAACACATGACTACTTTTCCAAAGATTAAGATTAAAAACGTTTTTTAATCATTTCACCCAAGATCGGCAATAATGTAATTAAGACGCAAGGAGATTATGAGTGAGAAAGAATATGAGAAAAAGGAAACATTAAGCAGAGAGAAAATTATAAGAACAGGAAGACAGAATATAGCAGATGGCGTTTCATTTAAATTTTTGAAGATAAAAGATAACTAGATAGAAGTCATAAGGGATTCCACAAGGGAGAAATGAAAGAGAAGAAATTTAGCATAAAACCCACGGTTACATCTGGCCATTTTATATTTAAAATGAGGTTAACTATGTCAGAAGCAATGCATATTTCTAATGTTAGTAGAAATATACATTGTTGAATTTTGCGAGGTATAAATTTTACATCATGAAATACGTATGCTTAATGTATGTGTGTAAGAAAAAAATAAAGCAAAAAGCAAACAGGAAATCGTATATAATTTAAAGGAAAACTTATTTTGAATTATTTATGGAACAATAATATCAAATAAAAAGTAATGAAAAAACTATATTTTCATAAAATGTATACATTTTAACACTGAAATATACAACATCGGAGGATGGTATAAAAATAAAATACCATTTTTATAGAATTTCTTTGTAACCACAAATATCTTTGTGCATCAAATGAAATTTAGACAATTTAAATCCCACCCGCAAATACTTGAATATATATATATATATATATATATATATATATATATATATATATATATATATATATATATTACGACCTTAAATACGTTCATGCTGTTTTCCAACAGATGTCGACCCCAGAACTGTGTAAGTGCAGTTCCAGATGGTAACGCATCTATAAGTAAGCTTGAAATTCAGTCTCTGTCATTTCCCCAAAGTGTAAACCACGTTGTTTTTCATAGCTTTAAACATGGCAGATTTCGTGTCAAAGAAAGTATATGTGCGGGGAATTTACTGCACTACTTTAGTCAGAATAAATCTGCAGCTGAAACAAGCATTATTATTGTTGACACTTACGGCGACCGTGCTCTATCGAAAAAAATATGCAAAGATAGATTTAGACGTTTAAAAAATAATGACTTTTATATTGAATATAAAGGACTCTCTAGCACAGCGAAAAAGTTTGAAAACGAAGAATTGGAGGCAATACTTCATGAAGACTCATGTCAAGCGCAAGCTAAGCTTTCGGAATCCTTAGATGTTGATCACACAAGATTTTCGAAACGTTTGAAAACACTGGGAATGATTTAAAAGCAAGATCATTGTGTGACGTACGAGTTGCAGTCGTGAGATGTTAAACAGCGTCATTTCAAGTGTGAACAGCTTTTTTCAACGACAGAAAAAGAAAGGTTTTTTGCATCGTATCGTGATCTGCGATGAAAAGTGGATACACTACGTTAACCCTAAGCGTAGAAGATCGTGGGGTAAGCCCCGCTATGCATCAACATTGGCGGCAGCGTTTTTCCGACATGGAACTCAAACGCTGCCAGGAAGTTGGGAAAAGCTAATCGCTAGCGATTGACAATACTTTCAAGGACATGTTTCTTGCTGATTTGTCTAAATAAAACATAACGTTCATTAAAAGTCATCGAGAACTTATTCAAGATTCTAATATATATATATATATATATATATATATATATATATATATATATATATATATATAAAATCATACTAAAATTAAATATGTACTTATTCATCACCGCTTGTTATAAATCATTATGCACTATTTTTCCTGCATACACACACACGCGCGCACAGACACACGCACACACACACACATACACACACGCATATATATATATATATATATATATATATATATATATATATATATATATATAGAGAGAGAGAGAGAGAGAGAGAGAATGGAAGCATGGTATAGTATGCAATGTTAATGGAGCGTTAATACACATTGACGGCATGGAAATGTCCAGTGATCTATCATTTGTCAGTCATTTTCAACATTAGCTAAGATGGTCATAGCAAATGGACGTCTATCATCGGAGTTCTAACGCGATATGCCAAGTGTGAAGTGGCTAAAATATTCCACTTCTGAGATGATAATAACATTCAATATCCACATGTATCGCTGTCGAATAATATCTGGAAAACATGTATGTCAGCATTACCGCTCAATATATAGTAGCCAGCCATGTGCCCAATATGATCATCGGAGTCTGAGATAGAAACAGAAACAAATGACATCTAAATTCAATTCACGTTGTGCTAAATTCAGGTCATTTCATATTTCGTTATCTTTCTTGAGATTTGTGAGCAGTAGTTCCATTAAAGTTATACAAAGAGAATAGCCTCTCGATAATTTTACCCTGGCAGACAGACAATTTGTGGGGTGTTTTGATGACTCAGTGTTCCCCTTTCGGTTGATAGTATAGGCCAAGTGTAAATGACCCCATTTGTCAACAAGACATCGAACCTAAAATTTTCGGAATTATTTTGAATACCATTCTATAAATTTGCGATAAATGGTGTGCCCAGCACTTTCGTTCGGTATGAGTTCTATTGAGGATTTATGTATGATATAGTGATTCATTGGTACATACTGCACTTACAACTATCTGGCACGGTTAGATTCATGTAATCGGTCTACCAGGTGGGGGGGAAACCCTCGTTAGAACAGTTTCCATCAAAATATTTGAAGAAAAAATAGAGAGAGGCAACATCACGTCTGTGAGGAATTGGCTGAAGTTGAGATGGCAAATCAGGATCGATTACATTGCAGATCTTTCTTTGGATTTTGTCGAGAACATCGGTATGAACAGCAGGTCCACCAGACTAGATATGGCAACAGCATGGATGAATGATAGATTTGTAGATATGTAAAATGATCCTTAATGAGAAAAACCTTCTGAGACGACACAGTGAAACAACCTTCCTTGTAGTAGATGCTGCTATTGATTCAATATAGTTGTTCCACTTCAAGTTAGTCGAAAACGTGAGGTACAGTGATACGCTCTCTTGGAGTCGAGCATTAACCACTCTGATGACAAGCAGGGAAGTTTCTCTGAGAAATAAGGGCAACTTAGTTTTGGAGGCATTGTAATTTACAAGCCATTTCTTGTCCCTGTTAACCACTGACTGGAGGTTCTTTTCAAGATTCAGCGGCCAGGTTAACTTTGCCACTGCAGTCGGATTTACTATTGAGGCAGGAGTAAATGATAGTGTCTTCTGCATAGATACATAATTGGGAACTGATGACATCAAGAAGATCATTTATGAAGAGGAGAAACTGTGTAGGACTCAGGTTATAGCCTCGGGGAACACCTGCTTTCGTATTAAATTATCTGGAAGCGAGCCTGTTCAGAATGACTTCCATTGCATCATTTGATAAAAATAACTGGATACAATCAAATAACCGTCCTGTAATGCCTTTACCCTGAATCTTTCATAGAAGACTAGTATGCTAAATCCTGTCAAACGACTTTGAGTTATCTAGAGCCGAAGCTCGAGGATTTCAAGTAAGATGGAAAGCAGGAAGAAGCCAGGCACAGGTTGTATAGCTTCGAAAGAAATAGAGACAACTAGGGAGAACGTTTCTTAATGACGACGGCTGGTATCCCGTCACCTCCACTTGACTTATGTAAGTCTAATTTAGAAATGATGCCCGAGACCAGCAATGGGATTGCGCACATATCACTCAGTAGAGCCTCGGTTCTCGGGGGAAATCAGGTGCGGATACTTCAGATGAGACGAGTGTTGAGTTGGATGAGAATTTCCATACAAATCATTCACGTTATCTGCTGTAGATGTTCGGACTAAGAATAGATTGAATAGAGAAAGGATTGGGAATTTGCTATTGTTCAGCATATTCTTGCAAAGCCGCCAATAATCTCTTGAACCAAACTTGCCAGATGCTATACATTGCAATCAGACGTATTGCTCTGGTACGGTCGGAAGAAGTGATTCCTGTGGGCTATAGCGGTCGACAAACAGGTGAGAAGCCAAAGATGAACATGGTTTAACTTGGTATTTCCTTGCTGGAAGGAAATCACCTATGCCAACATTCACTCAGGAAGAGACCACATATGCGTATTTTTGAATGGGATGATTAAAAATGGCATTCCAAGGGACGTCATGAAGGAACTCACGGAACGATTCTCAATCTGCTCGTTGATAATAGAAAAAATATTCTATTGTTAGGAAGTTCATGCTTGGTGGGGAAAGCAGCAGAAGATGTTTTCAGACACTACCGCCTGATCAGAGTTGTCAGAAAAGCAGAGCTGCGTAGTACCGAGAAGAGAATCGTTTCCGTCGGCGTTACTGGTGTAACACGTAGGGAAGTCAACCACTTTCATGAGATATTGAGTGATTGAAAATTAAAGGCTTTGAATGACAGCGAGGTCAATGACGGAGTGTTTAAGCCATAAATATTAATATATGCACTCGCGCACACACGCACACACGCACACACACACATAGACACACACACACTCACGCACACTCTCACACACAAATATATATATATATATATATATCTGTATATATATATATATATATATATATATATACGTATACATACATACATATATATTAGGTTGGTGCAAAAATAATTTCGTTTTCTCACATAGTAACATATGATAGAAAACGAAATTATTTTTGCACCAACCTAATATATATATATATATATATATATATATATATATATATATATATATATATATATATATATATATATATATGTATATATATATAGATACATACATACATACATATATATATATATATATATATATATATATATATATATATATATATATATATATATATATATATCCTGGGTTATATCCGTAGATAATATAAATTCCATACAGTAAATTTTAAACATACATTATCATTAGAAAATGGCTGATATCTGCAAATTTAATGTACATGTATTTACATTTCATATTTTTATCTTAACTCTGTTTTAAGCGACAACGTAAAATTAACAGCAATTTTATATAACCATTTCTTAAAAGTTGTAAAATGTTTTACAATCATATTCCTTTATAATCGATTGACTT
Organism: Acanthosepion lycidas; assembly: GCA_963932145.1. Taxonomy (NCBI): domain Eukaryota; kingdom Metazoa; phylum Mollusca; class Cephalopoda; order Sepiida; family Sepiidae; genus Acanthosepion; species Acanthosepion lycidas. The sequence continues at coordinate 71,147,560 of OZ010577.1, forward strand.
CTCATTAAAAACAAATACACACATATGACATACGCAATTAAAATGTTTATTTTATTCCTATTTAAAATCGATTAAAACATACTAATTGACTTTTTCTACAAACAAAGCAAATCAGCAGTCATATTACAATATATCATGCTTCTGGAATGCAAATATTTTTAGTTGTTGAAATGTCAGGTATTGAAGTGGCAGTTAGAGCACAAATAAGAAAATTCAGTAGTATGGATGACATTTTTACTAATTCAGTTAGAAATTGGCCCACGCAATGATGAGTGATGAAATTATAAGCTGAAAAATGCACTATGACAGCCACCTAATATGCCAGTATACGAAATGATATTAAGAAATCAAGTACATTCCCTTCAGTATACAAGTTATTAGAACAGATCAGTAATAAGAAAGGGGTTTATTTAAGGCAATAGCTATTAGGCAAACGATGCCAATGGACTGATAATTTGAATCCTGTTTGGCTCAATTTTCTGATATCACATCTTTTTGGAAATGATTTAACCAAGACATTTGTTTGAAATACCTACAGTCAAATAGATTAATGACTATGGTATAGAGAACGATTTAGCTTACCGATACCTCAAAGTGATAAATTTTAGTTAAAAAATATTAATTTTACGAGACAAATTTCTGCCAATAATCCTAGAATGTATGTGAACAATTTGTTTTACGAATTTTTGATACTATTCAGTTAAATGACAGATTTCTGACAGAATAAAAAGAATTTATTGTCCTGATAATGGAATATAAATTTATACTGCAAAATCATTTGTTTTGCCCATTCAATATCACCATATTATGTTTCACCGGGCAGAAAAAATCAGATTTGATAAGTGCATTAAAGATAAGAATTTAAAAATGTTTGAACGAGGGTGGCATTTCAATTTATAGTTTGCTTTGTTTCGATTATCTATTACCATAAAGAATAATCATGTTTCATTTGAACGTGTTTGTAATGCAAAAATCAAGTAATCCAATCAAGCTAGAGTGATTTTCATTTTTTTTAATTTGGAAAAACCCGACATATGTATTTTATTCTTTAATGAAATTAAAATACGTCACTAAGAAGCTTCTAACATCTAAACTGAATCTTCAAAATACACATGATGCCGCATACACACAGATGCATGTAATTGTATATTTGCGTTTATGTTTGTATATTGCATTTCCTTCGTATTAAAGAACTTCATTCATATACCATGTTTCATCAGTGTGCCGTTGATCATGGCTCTCTCCAACTTTCCATCCATTATAGATCTAAGCTATAACGGTTCCCTTACTACCCCACTCTGCCTCTCTTCTGCAATCCATTTTCACAATTTTGCTTTTTAATATTTCTTGTGGGAATAAAATTCTCGAAGCACATATTTCTAATTATGTATCCCAGAAATTTCAACATTCTCAGTATCGTTTTTGTTCCCATTTTACTTAAAACTACATGATTGCTCACATGTTAGCTCCATGGTACTTTCAGTATCATTTTGGAGAATTCCATCACTCTTGTCTCTTCTTCATCTGTAACGATATTTTCCAGAATTCATTAAAATATCGGAGAATTGATATTATAAGGAAGTTCCAGACATCTGTTCTTGGCTTCCAAAGAAATTTATTTTCTTTAATACTTTTAGATTTTGAAAGATTTCACATTTCAGTATCACATTTTTCATCGTCTGTTAAAATACTTTAAACATTTTTATTATTTTTAAAAAATATTTCTACTTAGTGATATTTGCAGTTGCAAGGATTCGCTAGCTTGGCAGTTCCATGACTTTTGGATTCATCTGAATATACTATGTTTGTATGAATTATATTACTTTGAAGAAGTGGTGTGTATGTAGTAAAAAGAAAATATAAAAAAGAACATTGTAGGAAAAAAAAATCCGTTGAGATATATTATCTATCTCCTGGGTAGTCATTACGACTTGTTTATAAAGATGGCTGACTGAATCATGCGCTGTCTATATACTGATGATCATTAACGCTAGCAATTTTATCTTTATATATACTTTTTTTTTTCGTTGTATCCTGTACATTAAATCTTTTTTTTTTTTACTTTGTATTTTTCTGGAATTGTTTTATTTTAATAATTTATAATTTATTTCATCGATACTGAATCACATAAAAGAATACCAATTTTTTAGTCGTCGTTTTCGCTGCCATTTATTAGCCATATTCCTATTTCTCCAGTCTCGGTTCTTATCGTTCATTGTTTTTTTTGGGTTTTTTTTTTTTCAATTTACAGATATTTGTCTTTTTATTTTCACATCTTCTTTTATTCTCACGTATTTGGACTGTTAATATATTTTTCACCTTTTGTTCTACTGTAACGTGATAATCGATAATAAATCCGACAATTTCTTGGTTTTCGTTTTTATTTCAAGTTCCTTCTTCCATTTTCCATTTATTCATTTTTGTAGCGCCGCCCTAAACAAATAAACCTTTTCTCTATAAATATCTACCCTCGATATGAAGCTGGAATAGAAGAAAGGAATCAAGCACACACACAAACATCTATATATATATATATATATATATATATATATATATATATATATATATATATATATATATATATATATATATGTTACATGTACACGAACACCAACGTACATAGAAACACGCATATGCATAAAATTATGTTTTTTAAACATACAAATTTAATGAATGAGACCCACATATATCCATACACTATTGTGCACACACACACACATATATATATATATATATGTATATATATATAAATATATATATATATATATATATATATATATATATATATATATCTATATATATATATATATATATATAATTATATAACATTACATTTGTTATCTTTTTTATAAGATTTTTTATGTTGTTGATAGGAAATATATCAAAATTTGTAAGAAATGCATATTATATAATTTTGTACTCATATCTCTTTTTCTCCTATGACCCATTTATCGTCTAGTACTTACGCACACACATATTGAATCATTTAGCAGTAAATATTTACCGTGTGTGTGCTTGCAAATGCATATGATTACTGTTACGTATCATTCCTAAAAATGTGTCGGCACCGTTATTCCGTTTACATACAAATACAAATATTTACAGAATTCCTATATTCATATTTTGCAGTAAATATTTTGTCTATAGATCCATTATGTCTGATAACATACACGCACACTAGGTTTGCATATCCATAGACATTTGAATTATGGTTTTCCCTCGTGTTTATATGAGAAAATTCATATCGCAAATACATACATACATACATATATATATATATATATATATATATATATATATATATATATAGGTATGTGTGTGTGTGTCGATTCAGACATATCGATTTTAAGCGCATAGAATGATACATAAATTCGAATTTGCATAAATATGTATATCTTCTTTGTGCTTACATATGGTGAGCTTTTGTGTGTTTCTATATTATTTTCTTGTTTTTGTGATTATACCGGGGAAGTTATAAAAATTCATGCATATTTTTTTCGCATTTTTTGCATGGCATGCATATATATATATATATATATATATATATATATATATATATATATATATATATATATATATATAAACAGTATGGCATATTAGTACCTGATACTGAAATTGATACATAAATTATTCGATACGCACACTAGAATGTAACAGCTCTCATGCGTCAACGCCGCATATACGTTGAACGATATACATATCACGAGTATTCAAATGTGTTATTTTATGTATTTTGTATCTAGCTTTCAAACACTGGCCGCTGGGAGCTTCTGCACAGCTATATTACGAATACTTACTCAATTATATACTATCAAAAATTCAACTGACCGAAGAAATACGAACAAAGTAACCAAAGAATAAAAAAAAAAAGTTTTTGTTGAAAATGTGGAGACATTTGACTCAGTAGAACAATTTTCAATTCTCAATTCCTTGTGGGAAAAACGTATTAACGAATAATATATAAAACTTACTGATAATACGTCGATTAGCGTTCTCCCAAAAAATCGAAGTCACAAAGTCAAGTCAAAATCGATATTTGCACAAGCGTAAGAAAGATCGGTTTCCTAGAATGGACTTTACAAAAAGGTAATTAATAAGCATTCAGAAAATGAAACGACAAACTTTATAAAGACAATCCTTTAATTTGCCATCCGCAGATGATCCCAAAAATCATAAAAAGAAAATTCATCGTACCCAAAACCCTTATTGAAGCATCAATTTAAATATTAAATTTAAGTAAAATATTCAGAGACATCGAAAACAAATCTTAGAATTAATCAAATTACACAAAATGTTCAAAATAAATGCCATACATGATAGCTCTTGAGGCACTGTATATATTCTACAAATAATAAAATAACATAAAAAAGCCGCTCGTAAAACATAAAATGCAACAATACCTAAGAACAAGAAGAAATACGCCACATAAGTGGCGATGAATAAGAACAAATGCACATACTATAGTAATCTACCGTATTATGCGAATGAATCTTAGAATATATAATATATATATATATATATATATATGTATATATAGAGAGATATATATATATATATATATGGAGAGTGAGGTAAAGATAAAGAAAGCGAAACAATGAAATGACATAGAAAATATATAAAACTGCCAAAGCTTAGAATAGCGTAACATTTGTCTAGTTGAGAAAAATCTGTATAATCAATTTTCCAGTTCGCTGTCTCAATGAATTTGTTTTTCCGTTATCTCTTCCAAACACTGCTCCACCATCCATTGTTTTCCCCTGTATCTCTTCCCTTCAATATGCCTTGTGAGTATCAAATTTTCAAAGACTATTTCTTAATTATGTTCCATAAAATTTCAGCTGTCTCTACGTGATGTTTAGTATAATTGTCTTTTATATTAACATTGTCTGTAGAACATTGTTGTAGCATATATATTCGGTCCATGATTTTCTCAGCATCCTTCTATAGACTCATATTTATGTTGCTTCGAGTTTCTTAATCTCTGGGGAGGGAGGTTGTCTGGAACCTACTGCAATATAGGAGGACTGATATTACATACCTGTAATCTTTTCTTTGTTTCTAACAAAAACCTGTTTCATAATATCAAGTTTGACTTTTGGGAGTCATCTTTCGCTATTTCAATGCGCCTTCAGATTTCATTATCGCTTTTACGGCCCTCTGTGAAAAATCTTTCCATGTATTTACATTGTTGTATTTGTTTGATGCTTATATCTCTGTGAATGTTGGTCTCTTCCTTTTGCTAAGAGGCATGCGTTCTGTCTTGCAATTGTCATTTCTTCTCGTTTTCCTTCATTACATTCTACAAGAATTAATTTTTTTTTCTGTGTCATTTGCATATATGTTGTTAAGATTGCCACCGCCAATAATGAGATCTAGAAGGTATTCTGTTTCTCTCAGAATCCCCACGCTATATAGGTTGCATAATTCTGGTGAGAAGACACAATCTTGTTTTACACCCCTTCCTATTTTTGTATGTTTACGGCTTGCTGTCCGTATAGGCTCTAAATTATTGTAATATCCTTCCCAAATATGTCGATGTTACAACAGTTCTCTGAGACGTATTTTGTCAAACGAATGCATAAACTATAAAACATAACTACACCTCCTTCACCACTTGTGTTGCTCTTTCTGATACCATTCTAGGTATAAATATTTAATTCCTTGTTTGTATCCTATTTCCGGTCTGATTTTGCTGAGGACTTGATTCATCTGAATTCGGATGATAAGTTTTATTATATGGCTCAGTAGACTGACTGATGGAGTTCACATTCGTTTAACCTGGCTTCCTAGACAGTGCTATGAAAATACTTCTACTTAAGTATTCTGGATTATCAACACTGTTGTATTATTTATTATGTCTGTGATCTTGTCAGTAACTGGTGTTTGACCAGGAGATTATCTTATTTATCAGTAGGGGTTGGAGTGGAGATATATATAGAATTATTGATCGAGGACGGAAGAATAAAAATGGGTAGGGGGGAATAATTTGAACAATGGATCTCGGGATACAAAAAAGTTTTTATTCGTCAACACATCGTCTTTGGGCTGAAAAGTCGGGCCATGTGAATTTTTCAATGGAGGCAATGGCGGAAGAATTTTAATGTAATGCTTTACTATTATATCCTAAGGAAAATCATCACATCTAAGAAGCGAATTATGAAAGATAAACGCGTTAATGTGGTAATTCTATTCGAATTGACACCTCGTCCACTAAGGAGAGACATATGCAACAGACGTCATACATCGACGGTAAGGAAAGACATGAGCGTCACGTATGACCGGGCATTGGATATCAGAAGTCTAAATCAATGTAGCCAGCGAGAAAATACAATACAGGCGATAAACATGTTAATTATTAGTATTTTAGGTAGGCAAACAATGGAAATTTCGTCAGTGACAAATACAGGATCATATATAAAGGCAGAGAAAGCTGAAAGGATAGTAGAATTGATATTAAACCAAGACACAAAGAAATGTATCCTAGGATAATTTTAACTATCTGAAATAAGTCTTCTGCAATTGAAAGTAATGCTTTTCAACATATAAATCATAGTTACTCATGCGCCAACATCACAAAGTACAGAAGAAATTGACACGTTTTACTGTACGTTAGACGACATTAATGCAAAAATCAAGAAAGTACAAATCGCTCAGGAGATCTGAACGCCAAAGTAGGGAGAGAAAGAAATAGTGGAATAGTTGGCAAATTCTGACCAGGAATACGTAATGAACGGGGGAAATGGTGAATCCAACGTGCACAATAAATGATCAGGTAGTAGGCACCACGTGGTTTCAAGAACACCCAAGATGTAAATGCACATTGAAAAGTCCAGGAATAGAAACGAAAAACCAAATCGATTGTATAACAATCAATAAGAGATTCAGGAATGTAGTTTTTTTAGTGTAAAGATAAACAAGTACCGACTGCGGATCGACCACATTCCAGCGATATGTAAAACTAGAATGAATCTACGGAAATTGAAAATGGCCAAGACAACAGATAAACTGCAATGCGCCTGAATTCTGAATGATCCGAAAGTGAAGGAGAAATATATGAACAATATGAAATGTAGATACGATGGATAAAGGCCGAATGGAAAAGTGGAGATTTAGTAGCATCAGCATTCGAGATTATCACAAAGAAAAACAGAAACATGATCTGAATTTAATTAAAAGAATCACACACACATATACACGCATATATGCCTTATTTGATATACCAACATTTAATCAATAAGGAAAAGTATAAAGTAACTAACATGAAAATAAAATAAATGTAAATAAAAATAATCAAATTTACGGTAAAGACTATATATAAGGAAAACATTAGCCTCACCCAAACTGCCTATATGTATATAGGATTAATACAAATAAGATTTGTGAATTATCTGATTGATATTATATTCAACATCTCCACTCTTGAAGGTGCGTGTATGTTGGAATTGTCAAATAAAGTTGTACTTTACTCGTTTTTTAAAACAATAACGTATAAGAGCAAAGAAAATATAAGATAAGTTTCTCATAAAATATAAATGACTATAATTTGACTCTGGAAGAAATAAATTGATTTATTGTATACACACACACACATATATATATATATATATATATATATATATATATATATATATATATATATATATATATAGATAGATAGATAGATAGATAGATAGACAGAGAGAGAGAGATAGATAGATAGATAGATATTCAACTTGAATATGTTGAATTTTACATAGATTGTGGCCTTAAAGTAGAATCCAAAAAGCAAAACTATTCTTCAAATGAAAAATATGATCCAAACATTTATCACCCTTCGTAACAAAATTTGAAAATTTATCTATATTGTCCGATCGAAAAGACGAAGTCATTGAATAAAATGAAATGAATTCAAAAGGTTTTCGGAGTGAGATCAATGTCCAAATAACCAACCCTTCAAAAAAGTTGAAGACGTTAGTGGTATTGTTAGAGAAATGAAGAGATAAAGATTAATGTCGTCATATAGAGATGACTGTCTGATCAAAATACAAAACAAAAATAGAGGTTGAGTTAAAAGCAAAATATATATATTTAAAAATAAAGTATGGTGTTGTAAAAATATCATTTAAGATAGATAGAACTCTAACCGTGAAATAAAATCTAAATTGAATGAATATTACAACCCAAGAACGTACATGCTCTCTATATCTCTCATTTTCTCTTTCTCTCTCTCTCTCTCTCTCTCTCTCTCTCTCTCTCTCTCTCTCTGCCATACTCATATGTTTGTGCGTGTGCATAAGTTGTAAAATGGAAAGGTATATATATATATATATATATATATATATATATATATATATATATATATATATATATATATATATATATATATGTGTGTGCGTGTGTGTGTGTGTGTGCGTGTGTGTTGTGTGTGTGGATGTGTGTTTGAGAGTAGAGAGAGAGAGAAAGAGAGAATGAGTTGTGGTAAGATGAGAGTCGTCCAGAGCAGAAGGTGGTAATGTTACATTAATGACTTTCCACTCGTGGAGGGCCGGACATCAATCACCATAAAACAGTTTATCCATCTCTATTTCTATCGTCATCATCCAATTCTAATACGCGAGGTGCCAATTCTGAGCAACCCTCTACACAACACCCTCTTCCACCACCCAGCATTGAAATCTACTTATCTTCCCACCCTATCTAACTTTTTTTATTTCTCTTTTAGATTTTACCATACATTTCTATCACTCATCAGTATTCATTTCTCCCTTTCGTCTTGATATTTGAATTTGTCTTTACCTTCTCGTAACGTTCTTAAAAGTATTCAAAATATTTGACTCTTTCCTTCTATTCTTTTTTAATATTATATTCACTGTCTACAAGCCACTATTACAACAGTCCTCATTTTGAGAGATAACAACGGCTAGTTCGTAGAAATCAGAACAAAACTCATGAATTTGTCACTGTCTATTCCACTTACATTTCGTTTTAAACTAAAGGGTACAATGGGCAATTTTTTTGCCATATTATATTTTTTAATTTCGCACATGCACATGCGCCTTGTTTGTTTTTGATTTTTGTCGACTGTACAGTATAATAGACCTAGTTGGGCTGTGTTCCTGAAAAAAAAGAGCACTATGAAATAATTTACTCAGCCCGAAATTTGGAAACGGCATCCCGTACTGCTAGACATTCATGCTCGAAGCTCTAAAACAAACATTTCAGAATGTTTGGGTATCAATCTAAGGACAGTTCAGACGATACAGAAAGAGTTGGATTAGTCTAATGGTGATTATGTATGTATAGAAGCTCGGAAAATTCACTCTGATCGTTCGGATAAAAAAAGAACTCCTGAATATGTTGGTAAGAGCCTCAGACTCAGACACGGAGTACTAAATCAAGTGCCTTTAGAAGGTAGCGCTGCCATTTTCTGCCACACATCATCCCTTACATCTGGTCATCTAACAACCTAGACTGCACTTCTTAGATTATTATTTGTGGAACGCAGTTGAGAGATAGACCAACAAAACTCCTTGTAATATCAAAGATGAACTGCAGACAAGGATTGTGGCAGAATTCACCAACTTAAATAAGGGGACCATCCAGAAGAGTTGCAGGAGATTCCGAAGTCATCTGGAAGTCGTGGTTGAAGCCAACGGCGATTTTCTTGAAGAAATTTACTCTTTAGTATTTCAAGATATTTTTGTGTAACTTTGTTAAAAAGTTTAGTTAAAATGAGATATCGTAATTTAGACGACACTGTATACATTGGATTCTATATATGCTTAGGTTCCACCAGTTCTAAGCTTCTTGGCTAATACCATGCTACGAACATTGTAGCGGACAATCCTCATTCTATTCGTATTCCATAGATGTGATTTAAAGTTCCACTCGAGCAACCTTTTCCCACTAACCGCTGTTCGTAGAGAGACTCACAACAGTATTCTGCAATCTTAACCTATTCAAGTCTATGGTGAATCGTTTTCTTCTTCACATATACGCATAAAATGTGCCTCTTACTCTGGAACTATCTACCTCATGTGTCTTGTACCGGTTGTACATCATTGTAAAAATGATTGCATTTTTGCATTCCTTTTATGAGGGTCGGATACATGCCTATATTCATCACTTGTGAAAAGTCTTATGTAATATAAGATCGTTGTTTTTGTAGCAGAAAACATACTTTGTTCCACGTTGTTATTGTCTTCCCTCTGCCTATTGTTGTTTACTTGAAAATTAATCGAGTGTGGATCCAAGTCGCATAAATATATATTGTGATGATTTGAAATGAAAGCGACGAAAACCTATAGACGAATGCATCCATGAAAAAATTATTTATTAGTATATAGATTGACTAAGAAACTGGTAAGATTGAACAATGAATTTGTGTATAGGAAAAAAATTGAACTATTTGTGATAACTCTAAACATTCTCCCAGTAGTCAGTTTATTGAGACTGATTATTGAAGTTCTATTGGGAATGTAGAAATATATTTTTCTAGTGGTGGTTAAAAGCAATTAAAAATCAAAGTAATTCAACTCCTAAAAATAAGAATAACTATGAATAGTCGATGCAGATTATAGATTATATAGAATTAAATAAAAGAAAATAAGAAGATTATAAAGTCATGAACAATTTGTATACGCGCTCTTGCTGGTTCAATGTCAAATACTTCTTTGACGCCAAATATATCGAGTTTCAACATTATATTTTTCCTACATGTCAGATGGAGAGCTAAATTAAAGAAACATGAAAAAAGTAGATTACAGAGTAAGAGTTCTAAAATATATTTCCAGTTTCAGAGAATGGATAATACAAATGATTGCAACAATTGTGTCCATACTTGTTGAAGCGATTTATATAGTACATAATTGGTACATAACCCCGCTTAAAAAGTAAAAACAAAAACAGATAATTTCTCAAATCAGTAGAAATTCAGAGGAGGATGAGTGGTGATGTTGAGAATCCTTACTGTCACTTTATCTTCATTTGAAAACCGAACATTCATTGGTGAAAAAACTAGATGCATACAAATGTCATTAATTATATAAGGAAATAAGAAATGAATACTTCATAAAGATTAAAAGAAACTATACTAAACTGTGGAATTCTGGTAAAAGCTGTTGATACTTTGGTATGACCGATAGTAAGAAAAACAAAACCATGAATCTACCGGGCAATAGAGAATCGCATATCAATGGACCAACAAACGAACACATTTATGAACATTCATAACATTCTGAAACCTAAAGACGACAAAGACTGATTATATGCGAAAGGAAAAGAGACGGAATATATATCAGCATCGAAGATAGTGTTGAAACGGTGAAAAAAGGATTGTGAAGTAAGTACAGTAATGCGGTAAAAGTATTGGTAAGGTCAAGGGTAATGATGCAACAAGTAATCAAAATAAAACAAGGCAATTGTGAACAAAGCAACTAACAAAGAAAAATGAGAAAATAAACATAGTCGTTGCGAATTTAAAATTCAAATAAAATAATTGCAGTCGAATATTGATGGATGTAACACTATAGAAGAGGTTAAGAGAAAAGGAATCCATCAGCATTGTATCTCAGAACAAGTGCATCAATACAAAATTTATCAAGCTGGAGATTGGAGAAAATTAAGATGTCGATTCTAATGATAAATGAATCACGTCAGCCAAATCCGTGTATATTGAACAGTGGCATTGAATGAAAAATAAGTATCAGAGAATGGCGACAAATATACAGGACAGGAGACTTAGGAAAGATTATTTGATTTGCCTTTTATGCTTTTGTTACGGCCAATCAGACATTTTACGTCTAATCAACATTTTTTTTCACGTCTAATAAACCAATTTTTATTTTTGTGTGTAATCATTTTTTTTAAAGCCAAATATATTTTGGGTATTGTATGAATAATTCTTTTTTGAGTGAATATTGCATTAAGAGTTTCTTTTGAACATACGTATTTTATTTTTTTACAGATACAATCCCTACTGTTTAACCCATACTTGAAGGGGGATAAACGGATTCATACTTTTCCCAAGGGTATTTGCATTTAAGGGAAATGTAACGCACTCAACTAGAATTCTAACCCAGTCCTCTGATCTTTCATTATGAGCTGCTTTCCATTAAACCACAATCAGAGTCACTTACGCACGTAACGATAAAAGATGAAATTGCGACATTCCTGAAAATTACAATCCATAACTTACTATATGATATTTACTTCCAATCGACTTGGGTATCTAAGAAGACCAAATATGAAAGTCTCGCATCAGAAAAATAGGTCTTCTAGATCATGCACGTGACTGCATAAGTAAATGCGTCTGAAGAGTGTGATGGTAGAAATCAAGTAGGATATTTCTCGGGAGCTGATAAATATCAAGGCCGAAAATAGAGGTAATTTTCGTGGGAAAAATAATCAATTGAAATGGCTGGAATCAAAAAGGAATGAAGTAGTGATTCGAATAAATTTTATGACTCTAGTGACTTTGGAAATTCCGGGATCTGATAGAATACTTTAAAATATGCTATGAATATTAGGAGATTTTGAAAGATATTTGTAATAGTAAGAAAAAGAATAATGATGAATCAGAAATTTTACAAATATATATTAAACTGTAGTCTCACATCAATTTTCTAAAAGAGCATATTTATATAATCATTTAGATTAACATATATAGTCATTAAAACAATTATTTTCCGATTATTTTACCCTCCTAACGCCAGTGTTATTAAAGACAATATTTTTCTATGTCATTATAAAATGTTATCTTTTCTTGTTCCATTGTATTCCATAAACTTATATAAACAGATATTTTTTTTAGTTATCATTTTTACCTATTTTCTTCAAATCACCACGTTTAGATTACTTAGTTACTTTTCCGAAATAGGTTTCTTCTTTATCAATGTTCATATTTAACTCATAGTATCAATACATTTAATTTTGTTTTCTACCTTTAATTTCAGTTAATTTCATTTATGTATTAAGCAGTTTTTGCATTCCCGAATAATCACATTATGATTCTCTAAACTCCTTGAATATATTTAATTCTACGTACATTATCGATCTCTTTGTATTCTGTTTTAAACAACTACACATTTAATTTAGCTTTTATCTGACTAAAATAATTTTCTTGTTGAAAGAAAAATATAGAATCTTTCAACATTAAGGGTCATAATTATAATTACTTGCTAAACACAGAAAAAAAGTATCTCCTGGTTCATTCCTTTCAATCCTTGATTGTTTTTGACAATTTCAACAATGCTATTATTATAGAAGTTTCAATTGATTTTCGTTGTTTCCTGGAATAACAATTGATACAAAGAACCGGTAAAATAGCTCGATTAGTCAAGACATGACCAGCATGCTTATATTTCAAATTTAAATCTTTAATGATGATTATTAGTGTATCTTGTTTTTGTATTTTCAGTTTCACATGTAGCATACTTTCTTCTCTCTTTTCAAGGCTTCATTTTTTTTTTTTGCTTTTCCCACTCTCTTTCATGGTTAAATCAAGCAATATCAAATTAATCCATTCTCTTAATCATTATTGTCTATTTACTTAATTATTTTGACCTAACATGCAATATTAATTCCTTGTTTTGTTTATTTCCTTGTTTCGTTTATTTCCTTGTTTCCCTCCTTTGTAACATAGTAAATATAGGTTTGTTCTGAGATTGATATTCTTTGTTCACATGTACTTTCCTTAAGAACAGACAGGCCATTAGATCCTGTTTAAATTTCTATTTCATTTACCAAAGATATCTAGGTTTCTTTTAAGATTTTTCTCATTGTCACACTTTTGCTACATTACTTTGGCATTAATAATATTACCTTTTAATTCTATTGTGCATATTTTGTAAGTATTTAAATGTTTAGTCACTACAATATTAGATACTACATATTTTATCTAAACTATTTACATTGTTTGGAGTGATGTTCTCATCATTGTTGCCCTATTCATGGGGTTTTACTCATCTTCCGGTGATTAGAATTTCGAACTGAACCCTTTATTTTTTACACTTGTGTAGATTTTTCCAGTGCCATGTTCTTCTTAGTTGTCTCAGTATAAGTTGTCTCTATTTACCAGAACTCTCCAAGTTTGTTCATTTCAGCAGGCGAATCCCTATTAATAATACCTTACGGTCAAGTCATTGGATTCAATCAACGTTTTGTATCCACTGTGCAATGTGTCATTGAGGACACAAGGGCCAGTGGATAAAATTGAAGAAGGCTGTAGCGTACAACGACCGAAACGTCGTGAATATGACAACAAAGATGAGGACAGCAGTCCAAACAATGTAAATAGGATAAATAATTAAAATACCTCATCTCAGGTATATAGACAGATATTGAAACATCATTGTCTAATTTTCATTTTCATTTTAAATACACGTTTAATCATGACTTTTCTATGATTTTACGTGTCATTTTCCTTCCATTCAGAAAGTATTCAGAATGTTATAAAGATAATAACTATGATTAAGGGGTCTTTTAATACTATTAACACTTTTCAATTTTATCTTCATGGACTTTTGTTCCAAGGTGTATTTTAAATAGTTTCCATGTTCATATTTGTAGAATACAATTTCCCCATTGTAACTAGACCCAATTGCATTCATCACCATTATCACAGTTAAAATATATTCTATATTATTTCCAGTAAAATATCAAATAATCAAGAGGATATAACTGAGCCTTGTTTTGTTTTTTTTGCATATGTCTTTCATTTGTAGAAATAATCATGAACCAATTTTGAAAACAATATTGCCTCCCTAAAAGCAAAAACTACTATAAGTATTTTAAAAAATCTGCTTGACGAGACACTAAACCAGAGTATTTAAGTTCGTAGAATTCTGTTTTTAAATTTAAAGTAAAATCATCAAAATATATATTTCAAACTGGCATTGAAAGAGTCAATACAGAGGATAAAGAAAAACTGTTTTTGAAATCTTAAATTTGAATAAAAAAGTTAGAAAGTAAAAGAGGAAAAACCGCGTCTATTTCGGCTGATACAACCACTACTAATACAAAAAACACCTTATACTAGCATTTTAAAAAGATAAATAAAATTACGTCTAATGTAGAAATACTTGGACTAAAAATGTGAAAAGACAAGAAACAGAACAATTAAAAAATAATCTAGCTGATAAATTAAAGAGAACAAAATGAAACCAATGTAAAACATAAGTAACATTTAACATACCGAGAATGTAAAAAAAATTGTAAAGCATGAATCCAGACATGTAAGGTAAAAAATTAAACTGAGCACACGATCAAAATAGCAACTGATAAGATTACAGAAAAGAAAATAGAAAATTAAGATGCTGAAGAAATCAGATAATAATAGAATAAATGCAGATAAATCAATAAAAACTTCAATAAATAAACCAGTGAAGTGAATTAAATTTTACGTAGATAAGAATAAGTGTAAACAATATAAATAGAAATGAAATAAGGAAATGAAACAAAAGGAGAAATTCAAGTAAAATTGATAGCAGTCATCTGATTACGAATTGGTCAGAAGAATTTGTGATCATTATAGGATATATGTAGAAGACAATCTACTGGGGATAGAGAATAGTGTTTAAATAGTTCAGCGAGATCGGAGAGGAAAATAAAAAAAATGTATTGTAGAAACAGTCTAAATAGAAATAAATAAATATGTAACCACTAAGGGGAATATGGTTGGCGAACATAACTCATGTTAAGGAAGACACACAAACAAGGCAAAACGTTATTTGAAAAAAAAATTAGTGGAAATTTAGAGAAATAAGTTATAAGTGTCTCTAAAGAACTCTTCAGATGATGGAGAACTATTAAATATGAATACAATAAGTCAGGCGAAAAAAGTAAAAAATGAAAATGCAGAACGTGAAAATCAAGAGAACATGTAGATTTTACCAATAATGATTATAATTAAATCGATAATAACCCGATGCCCCATATTTGCTTACAAATTGTTTGACTTTAAGCCGTCGGGCCTTTCCCTAGGGACTGACGTACTGTACATCTCTCTCAATGAGCAGGAGTAGGAGGAGAGCATAATGGCCATGTAGCGAGAGTTTTATTTTCTTATGTCTGAAAGATGAGGCAGCAAAGGTAATTTAGGAGTTACATAGACTTGAAAAACACAGTCGGATACTATCTAAGCCGGATGTGTTCCCCAATCTTAAGATATTACTAATAGGGATTAGCCTGATAAATTATACGCTAAATTTGTCAAAAAATGTCATCATATCTCGCCGCATGTTTGCCTAGGATATATCAGGCATATCTGACATATTGATTTTGAGATTGGTTTTCATATTTGTCTATTCCAGCGTCAATTTTTTTGAGTGCTAGACTCTCAGATAATAATAATAATAATAATAATAATAATAATAATAAGAAGAAGAAGAAGAAGAATAATTATTATTATTATTATTATTATTATTATTATTATTATTATTATTATTTTAGACCTCTGTCATAATATATTTTCGCATTCTCCTATTTATTTGCTACATTTTAACTCGTTGTAAATGTTATCTGTTCATATATATATATATATATATATATATATATATATATATATATATATATATATATATATATATATAAACGCATTCTAATGAAAAATAAACTTCTCTACGACAAAATGCAATCAGGAAAAATGATGCTAGAAATGTAACCAATTGTACCAAACATGTCGACCTGCTCAGTTACATTTACTTTCTGCTTGGAAGTTGGAGGCAGCTCGTCAAACACGCTTGTTCAAAGAATAAGAAAAGAAATGTTGTCCAGGAGAATATAAGAAATAGTAGTAAGAAACATGAAAACAATTCAAAGTTTTCTGAGCTGTTCATTTCGTAAATAAATTCAGAAATTATTGACATTTTCAGAAACGTTTTGTCTGTTCAATTATTATCAGAAATCTTGGGTCACCGAACTGTATTGATTTGAGCTATTTCTCAGATAGAGCCACACACAGACGCAAAAGCACACACACTCTCACTCTCTCTCTATCTATCTATCTCTCACACACACATATACACACACACACAGATACGACTATTGGAATAGGTTTCAAGAGAAATAACACAAGAGCAAAACAAGAGCAAAATTTATAATGAGCTACAGAGTTCAGGATATTGTGGAGAGCCAAGTTCGCTCACGTCCTGAGAGAACACAGCACATAAAAATGTGGATATATTTAAGAGGTCGTATCTTCTCCAAAAATTAATGAATCATAATAGAGACAGACATTTATTATTTTAATTCATAAGGATATATATTAGTAGACACCAATTTATCAAGCCAGAAAAGCAAGCGCGATGTTAAGTCAAGAGTAAATTGTCGACATTTTATATTTTTAATTTCGCGTATGCGCTTTTTTTGTTTTATTTTGTTGACTGCAGAGTTTAATAGGGTCAGCTGGACAGAGTTTGTGAGAAAAGCTTAGCTATAACGCAATTCATTCTGCCAGATATTTCGAAACGGCATGCTATACTGTTTGGCACTCACGCTGGAAGCTCTGATACGAACATTTCAAAGTCTTTAGGTGTCAATCTGTGGACAGTGCAGACGATTCGGAAAGATTTGGATGTGTTTAATGGTGATTACGAAGCTCTTTCGATTGATCACTAGTGATGGCGATGTTATACCACTATTCCTCTTCCCACAGGGCCACAAACTCAACAAGTGGGCCTACATAAAGTGCATTTAGGAGGAAGTGCAGTGCTGGGTCAAGATAGTGGCTGCTGGAAAACCCTGTGTCTTGCAAATATACTCTGCCACACAAGCAGGAGATCCCAGTTATGGCTATCAGACAATTTCTACGGCCACATCACGCCTTATATCTGGTCACTTAAAAACCCAGTCTACAACTCCCAAAATTTAAAAAAAAATGTGATATGGTAATATATATACTTATAACTGATGTGAAAAATAATTTTACATACTGTAATTAATTCTAATAAAATTACTTGTTTTTAAAAAGAAATATAGTCTATTGAAAATTAAAAGTAGAAATATTTTAAAATATTTAAAAATTAAAAGTGAAAATATTTTAAATAAAACGTATTCTAATCTAAATATCCCCCAAATCTTTAAGTATACAAATAGAAAAAATGCCGTAATAATTTTTGCCGTTAACAATAAATTAAAAAAATCCAGACAACATGCATTTAAGGGATGTCAGAATTCGTTGAAAAATACATTCCTACCCCTACCTAAACATAACCCCTTTTTCAAACGTAACTAATAACTGATACAACAAAAGTTAATAAAATGAACACGCAGTCACCCCTTGTCTGGATGATGGGATTTCTCTGTATCCTTGGAAACTGTAAATTATGATTTTTGCCGTGCCTTTAAAACCCAGTAATTTTAAAAAAATAAGTTACTCCAAAATTCGCTTGAGGGTGAAATGTAACTAATGTCTTTAATTTAATTACAAAATTAAATTGTAAGCTCTTAGCTTCCATTTTTGAAACACGGTTAGAATTGTATAGCGAAAAAACATATTCAAATCAGTTAATTTACAATATATATATATATATATATATATATATATATATATATATATATACTTGATACTATATATATATATATTCTTGATTATTCTAATATCCTTCGCAAATCTGCTAAGATTGCTGATCATTTCTAACAGAACTTTTTTTCTTACGTTACTGAACATATTTGTGTAATGTATAAAAACAGGTGCATGTTATTCTGCATTTGTATTGCTTTTTCTGTTATTATTCTGAGCATAAGTATCGCGTTCATTTTTTCAGTTTCTTTGACAAATCCGAACTGTTCTAGTCCTATTTCCGATCTGATTCTGTTGTGCTCTTTGTTAATCAGAATTCAGATGAGGAGTTTTGTTATATGGCTCATTAGGCTGATTGATGAAGTTCACATTGGGTTGTGCTTGGCTTCAAAGACAGTGCTATGAAAGTAGTTCTACTTAGGTGGATCCGGTATATCAACACAGTTGAAAATTTCCTTATTTCTGTAAACTTACATGGATTTATTGTATAAGTTCCTGATCATTCTAATATCTTCCCAAATATGCCAATATTACTAAGCTGTTCCAGTAGTTCTACTGTATGTAGCGTACTTTATGAAACATTTTTCAAAATCTATAAAACCCAAATACACTTCCTTCTGTAATAGTATTGCTCTTACTTATATCAGTATGTGTATAAATATCATGTTCCTAACTGAAATATTGAAAAACTCGTACTGTTGTTCTATTTCAGGTAAGATTTTGTTGTGCGCTCTATTCATTAGAATTCGAATAAATTTTGTTATATGGCTCATTAGGCTGATTGTCCGCTGGAGTTCATATTCGTTTGCACCTGACCTCTTGAGCAATGCTATGTAAATAGATCTACTTAGGTCATTCTGTATATCACCAGTGTTGTATATTTCATTATGTTTGTAATCTTTTATATATGAAAATCCTCTAGAGATGGTGACATCTCAATTACAATTCCGTCTAATCATTCTGCTTTGTTTCTGTTCAATGTGGTGAGTGTAGATTCCACATCAATTTTTTAATATTTCCGCTCTTTCGAAATTTCTATGTATTGCCGGTTGTTGTCTTTCGTCCTGGAATATTTCTCTGACATATTCATTCCATCTCTAAAGTATTTTTCTTTCTATAATATCAGCGTTCCGTACTTGGATTTTATGCATCCTCTTGATGAGCATGTCTGTTGTCTTGTTAACTGACTTATTTTTATTTTATTTTATCTTTTTTTTTTCATTGTTGAAACTTAACGTTTCATCGGCTGCTATTTTTAAACTTGTGTATGTACGCAATTTTTACATCAATCTCCTCTTTAGCCTATTTGTCTATCATTGTAAAGAATATAAACATAAACGCCTCATTGACGATGTTAGTGAATGTCAACCTTTTGGGGACGAAACTGCCGTATCTGGCTTGGCCATGTTTCGCCTCAAGTGGATTTGACCAGTGAACCCTTTAAATTTTTTCAAGAATATCCAGAATCCTGAAAAGAATAGACTGTCGAATATCTTTGTCAAGTTATTTGTTTATGCCATTTTTGCAAGTACTGTTTTAACCATGTTGGTTCTGACTTAGTTAAAGCCAATATCTCATTAACTTTAGGGAAATTTATCCTCGGCAACACAAATTAATCACATATCTAGCAGAATTAATGTGAGGTTTTCACTTTCCTCGGGTCTTACATTAATCTTTCCTTATCGAAAAGGTTATGACGATTTCATTTTTGCGATCTTGCCCTGTTGCCAGATCCAGGCTTAGTCTTCTTGGGGCGTTACGAGCAGATCAAAGTTGCTTCGTTGTTTCAGGATGCGATTCATTTATTTACGCTGTACTTTCTGTGTGTGTGTGTTTATTAAACGGTAACGAGAAATTTGAAGATGACAAACCTTGTAAGATTTATTCATCTGGTAGGACGAGCCGTATTTATCCTTTACGTTTTATTAAAACGAACCTAGTTCAGATTCATTTTTTAACAGTAATAGACGTAGACGTAATAAAATATTATTGTCCTTTATAAGACCAATTTGATCTAGGAAATTCACTATTCAATTCATAATTTTATTATGGATTTTCATATTTATTTTGAGATAGCCTAAAGCTAAGGATTTATTTTTCTTACGAACGCTTCTGTTTTGATTTTATCTCTTTCTACACACATATATACGGTGGTGCGCAAAAGAAAGTTACTCCCTAATATAGAAATAAAATTTTGTCTCATGTTTCAGATAATCAACAAATTAACAACTTAGTCTAAAACTTAATTCAACTATATATTCATGAAGACAAAGCTAATAAACGAATTACAACTATTTAAAAAAATAACACAATGGAACAAAATATTTATTAAAATTTAATATGTGCAAAAGTAAGTGACCGCTTACATTTACATTCTGTATATTTGTTTTACATGGTTGCCAGAGCAAATCATTTTTGTGCACGTCTAAAAATCAAAATAACACGTGTTTATATTTTTGGTGTATACCGCGTGTCAACCGATATAAATTATTGTGTATGGAAATGGTGTCGTCAGAGAACGAATATAAAATAGAAACCATGCCAAGCTTAAAAGAACACCCTGAAGCTTTAAATATTCGCATAGTTAAGCCTATAATGATGGAGAATGCTACAAAACCTCATCAACATGGTATTGAGCGCAGGTTTTCCCTGTAAGACAAATTGTTTTTAAATAGAAGGTCTTTTGCATTATGGTATAGCAATCAACAACTGGCTGCCTGCTACAAATAAAAGCAGGAGTAAGAAGAGATCTAGTTCAGTAAGCCCATGTGAATCATGGCGTGAAATCTGCGGTTGTTCAGGGGTCCCTGGCCAATGTCAGAATCAATGTTCATATGTCTAAGTTTCGACGGCATCTGTACGATGCTGATCTTCATGGCAGAATGCCTAGATAATGGCACTTCTTACAAAAAAGCAAAAACAAGTACTGCTTAACTATGCCAAAGCACATATTGATAAGTTAGACGCGTTCTGGCAAAAGTTTTTATGGTCAGATGAGGGCGAACTAGAGCTTTTTGGGAGAAACGATAGGCGGTATGTCTGGCGATCGCCTCATACGGCGTTGAAGAGAAGAATTTGGTGCCAACAGTTAAACATGACGGTGGCAGCATTATGTTTTGGTGGTGAATTGCTATAGCTAGACCGGGCAAAAATAGAACTGTACAATAGACACTACGAGATAGCAAGATAGTTGGGAATAGATCGGGGCTAGATCTTTGTACAGGACAATTTTCTGAGACATCAAATAAAGTCCAAAAAATAATGATTTCGAAAAAAACATTCAAGTCTTGGAATGGCCTAGTCAAATCCTGATCTAAACTCAATTGAAATCTGTGGTTCAATAAAAAGAATGCAGTACATGCAAGAAATAAAATGTAATATTGAGCAATTATGTGAGTTTTGTCAAGAATGGTAAAAGTTAACGATCATTACTACCAGAAACTTCTTAAAAATTACAGTAAAAGTCTGGTTGACATTGTAAGCTACAGAGGAGCAGTTACCAAATATGAAACGTAAGGATCCACTTTGAACATTTAAATTTTTAATTAATATTTTGATTCCAGCTTGATAAAACCTTTTGAAAGTTGTTGTAGAACGTTTACATAATTAAAACATAGTTTAAGATTTGATGATTATCTAAAAACAAGTGACAAATCTTTTCATATTAGGGCTTCACATACTTCTGCAGAGCATATATATATATATATATATATATATATATATATATATATATATATATATATATATATATATATATATATATTGTGTGTGTGTGTGACAATGTTGGAAGAGATAAATTAATATATTGTCGAGTTGAAATCGGTTTAGCTTTTCTTTACCAGCTGTGCTTCTTAAGATGTATGAGTGTATGAGTGATTGATTTTTTGTGGGGTGTGGGATAACATAACTCTTTTCTCCTGGTGTACCTCTGCGTGCAAACCACACTATTTATTATAGTTATGTTATGTTATACTATAATTAATCCTCGATGATGTATTTTTTCTTGGACAATCACTACGGGTATTGTATTACAAGAAGAAATAGTTGTTGCTTGTTCTCCCATTCACTTGCACTTCCATCAGTAACGGAAAGTTATTCGTATACATTTAATCATCAACCATCTCACTTTTTTTTTCTTCTCACATATAACGAATATTTCTCTCCTATTGTGCCTTCTATCTTAACAAACATATATTATTCAATTGATTTCTTAATTCATTATTCTATATTCCGTTTCATTCTGTCCTTTCTTGACAATCAACTTTAATATTTTTTAATAATACCTATGATATCTTACATTCTTAGGCAATAGTATCCTACTTAAAAAGATATGAAACATTTAAAGAAATATTTTCATACTAACGTGCAATATATTTCATTTTTAAATGCATAAGTTATAATACACTACATATAAGTCTTAAAATGTTGCAAATTCTCAGAGCTTATGGCCATATCACATTGAAACGTTTAACGTGAAATCATCGAATTAAACGAGACTTGAGCCTGGGTTTTAGACTCCGTTATCAAAGACGTCATTAGTAAATTCCATAGGGTTAAGCCGCAATTTGCTGATAAATGCCCAGTTTATCTGCATATTCCCTATATTGGTATAGAGGGTGAGAGTTTATCTAAACGAATTTCAAGTTTGATCAAGAGCTGTTATTTTTCGGCAAATGTTAGGGTGATATTTGTTTCCGGTCCTGTTTTCTCTTCCTTTCGTAAGGACGTCCTCCCTCCGCATCATGTTAATTCAGTGATTTATCAATACAAGTGTAGATGTGGACTCGACTATATAGGAAGGACGTCCAAGCGTTTGGATTCGAGTTAAAACAACATTCCCCCCCCCCGCGCCCAGTATTTAGAATCCGTCTGTCAGATAGCGCCAACTAACCAATAGTTCTCGCTCTGCTATTGCTGAGCATATAATAAATAGTAGGAAATGTGTGGTTAATTTTAGTGCGGACTGTTTTTTGATTTTAACTAGGTCCCACTCCACATTTCACCTCAAGGTTCTAGAGTCCTTGTATATCAGATCGCGTGAGCCTTCCCTTTGTAAACAGAAGGAATGCTTACTGGGTCTGAATGTTATTGGACTCTAGTTTCTTGAAATTCATTTTTTCCATTCCAATCGTTAGTTTAAATTAATTTACACGCTTTTAAAATTTTCTATTCCCAGAAAAATAAACTTGACAAATCCTGGGACGAAACCAGTTGTTTTTTTTAGTTTTGTGTTTTTTTGTTTGTTATTTTATTTTTTTTTTTTTTTTAGCATTTTCTTTTAAAAAATGCATTATAAATTTTGTCTTTTCCTATCTATTATTAAATTCAACGTGAAATCATCGAATTTAACGAGACTTGAGCCTGGGTAACCGCAGATACCGTAAGCTTGGATGTGCGAGTAGGATAATAAATAACTGGAACTGTTAATTGGAGAGCCGAGATCAAATTCTGGATGGGTTTGTTGTACACTTACGCGTAAATACACTTGTGAAAGGTATGAATCCATCTCTTCTCACCACCAGCTATGTTTTATTTTAGTAAGATTTGTATCACTAAATCATTATCTCAAAGTACAATTTTTATTATCTAATATGTTTCTGGCTTTAAATAACCTGAAAATAGCCGATAAGCCGTAGAAAACCAATCAATTTAAAAATTTAAATATGTTTAACACAAGCACAGAAAGTACAACAGAAATAAATTGATCTCATCATGCAACAGGGAACAAAGCAACATCAAAATACCAAATCATAATAAATCAATCAATTAAAACAAATTCTTTTTTTTTACCAAAGTTTCCTATTATCAATTTATTAGGCTAGTAACTAAAAATGAAAGAAATATTAGACCCTAACTAATAATTAAAATTGCACAAAGACATGTTAGAAATTGAAAATTGTAAATATTGTAATTTTAATCTCGATGATTTTATGTATGCTCTCTGTTGTGAAATTAGTTTTAGTTGATGGTCATCCAATAATTTTGTAAGCACGTATATTGAAACATTTTAAAATGACAATATTCTGAATAGTATTTCAATTTTATATTTGATAGTAAATTGCTTTCTGCCAATTTAGATCTGCCTCTTAATATTCTTCTATCAAATTAAGGTCGGCTCGGGTCAACTCTATCAAACTAGTGTCATTCAAACACACACGCACATACACATATACATGCTATTAAAGTCCGGCATTTATTTAATATATGTTATGTTTATATATATTATCTATAAAAAAAAACAACGTATAAACGATATATATATATATATATATATATATATATATATATATATATATATATATATATATATATATATATATATATATATATATATATATATATATAATGTTTCTAAATTATCCAGGATTTTATTAACTATAATTATCTTACATCTTTTGTTTCAACATTTACAAGGTCCGAGGGGGTGCACCCGTGGTAGAGAATTATGTTTGAAGGCCACTTGTGCGTATAGGAGTGGAAGATAACCGTTAACAATAGCCTTGAATTGATTAAGATTGTACTGAGAGGAGAACCATCCTTTTGAGAGTCGCTTCTACAGGGTAGTGTTTCAAGGGAAGAAGCTAGTCGAGTTGAACTTACTAATCAAAAGAATACGGAGTGAATATTGATGGTTTGAAAAGTATGAGGTGTTCTTGCTGAGACGTTTTGTCTTTCCGGGACCAAAGATTGTAGTTACGACGAGCACTTTCCATGGAAGTCGGGAAAGCTCTCAGAGTCTTATCAGATCCAGTCTGTGGAAGAGAGGTTGAATAGTGGAGAATAATTCATTACCCACAAGGTCTCAGAGACACTTTGGTACTGCATCAATACTGGAGAGTAAGGTGTGTTAATAGAGGTAAAACATTTGATATACATTTATCATGAAAGCTAGGAAGAGGTCGAGAAGGTAGTCCTGATGTCCTGTCGTCTCCGGGATCCGGGTAAGGTTCTTTAATGATAGTTTATATGCGACGGAAAAGTTTTTGCAATATCTGCCTTCATCAGCGGTTTTGTTGGAGGTGACTAGCCATTCTTTATAGTGTATATTGAAGTCGCCGCAAATAGGAAAGTTGGTCGAAAGGAATTGAGTGATATTCAGATATTCGGTTGAAGACTACCTTACCTTTGTGCTGAGGGCGGTAGAGAGCAAAGACGAATATGGTACTGTGGATAATTGACACGCGGAATCACATATACGGGTGATCGGGTACATCGTTTTTTTTGTTTTTTTTTTCACTACAACATTTGTGTAGGCTCCTAGTACGTGGCCGTGACTATTTAGGAGGTCATATGTCGCTATAAGTGTTGAGTAGCCCGGGACTAGGGCACTTGAAACGTTGATACTGGTTTATGAAAATAATAGGTGTTCTAGTTTAGAATCTAAAGTTGGAACATAGAGCCAATACTTTAGTGTATGAGAGGGATCTATTTTCTTTTAGGTTGGGTTTACTATTTTTTTTATTTGAATCTTGGTTTGTTTCATGTGTGCATTGTTTAGTGGAAGACAGATGGCCGAAACACAGATACACAAACAGGAGTTGCATGTACAGATAATTTGGAGAGAATCGTCCAGGCATTCAGTCATAGCATTACCCTTTAACAGGGCATCGAGAGGCTACACTAGAGACTACATCACTGTTCAGAAACCATTCACAAATTAGCAGTACAATAAACCTGATATTACGCACCTGATGATAGAATAGCCTCCTTCGGAGTTACTCGAAAGTTCATATCCTTGTCTATTAGGGGAATAACGCCAAAACGCAGAAAACGTCTACCTCCAGAAACATTAATGAAGAGACAAACAACTCAGGAAATAATATATGCGCGCTTATCACACTGGACATATCGTGTCTACCCAATATTCAGAATTCCTTGGGTCAGAAACATCGTACTGGTCAGAGAACTGAAGTCACACACAAAATCTCGCTCATATACTAGAGGACTAAGTCACCATTGGAAGAAGCGAAAACGACGGTTGCTCGGTTGTACTTGTGCATCACTTACCTCTATTTTAAATAGTATAGTAGATGATTACAAGGTCGATGAAAAAATCAGGCTTGCAAATTAGAAGCATTATGGATCGGAGGGAGGGTTATGGATATAGAGTATGAAGTAGCTATAAAGTTATAAAGCTTTAACTTATATGTACCAATAACTATCGCTGAGTAAATCACACTATATAAACTCCCATTAAATATATGGGCCTCGAAAATTAACAATTATATATATATATATATATATATATATATATATATATATATATATATATATATATATATATATATGGGTTAACTAAAATCCATAAGGACGGTGTTCCTTTACGACCCATTCTGTCCATGATTGGGTCTTCCCAGCATAAAGTCGCCAGTTGGCTCTCGAATGTGCTACAACCATTTTTGTCGCACTTCAGTACATATTGCATTAAAGATTCCATCTCCTTAGTGGAAATTATACGTAGTTCTTCTACTTATGGTGGGTTCATGTGTTCGTTTGATATCTGCTCCTTGTTTACCTGCGTTCCCCTGTCTGAGACTATTAAGATGTGTTGCGATATATTGTATCGTACCTATTTGTCTCCTCTGGATTTTCCTGACGGTTTATTTGTGGATGGATATGATGTTCGCCACTGTGTCTATCGAATTTAGTTTTAATAATATGTATCGGGAAATCGACGGGGTAGCTATGGGTTCGCCTTTCAGTCCAGCGTTGGCGAATATTTTTGTCGGTTTTCACGAGGCTTCCTTATTTACTTGTATTGGCCACCCTCTTATGTATCATCGTTATGTGGATTATACCTTCTGCCGAAAAGTTTCTCACCAAATTAAACTCTGTCCATCCTGCTCTTAAGTTCACCGTAGAAAAGAAGTCCAGTTCATATCTTTCCTTTTTGGATGTTCTTGTTCATAAGATCATTGACAAGTTTGAGACTTCCGTATTAAGGAAGGTCACTTTCTCGGGACTTTATACGCGTTGGGATTTATTTTGTCTCGCGCAAAGAAAGATTAATTTGATCAAGGCCTTAATTCACATGACACTTAAGTTATGTTCTGATAGGCTTCTCTGCGGTGAAATTGAGTTTGTTAGGCACTTTCAAAAAACGGATATCCTTTGGATGTTTTAGACTCCGTTATCCAAGACGTCATTAGTAAATTCCATAGGGTTAAGCCACAATTTGCTGATAAATGCCCAGTTTATCTGCATATTCCCTATATTGGTATAGAGGGTGAGAGTTTATCTAAACGAATTTCAAGTTTAATCAAGAGCTGTTATTTTTCGGCAAATGTTAGGGTGATATTTGTTTCCGGTCCTGTTTTCTCTTCCTTTCGTAAGGACGTCCTCCCTCCGCATCATGTTAATTCAGTGATTTATCAATACAAGTGTAGATGTGGACTCGACTATATAGGAAGGAGGTCCAAGCGTTTGGATTCGAGTTAAAACAACATTCCCCCCGCCCAGTATTTAGAATCCGTCTGTCAGGTAGAGCCAACTAACCAATAGTTCTCGCTCTGCTATTGCTGAGCATATAATAAATAGTAGGAAATGTGTGGTTAATTTTAGTGCGGACCGTTTTTTGATTTTAACTAGGTCCCACTCCACATTTCACCTCAAGTTTCTAGAGTCCTTGTATATCAGATCGCGTGAGCCTTCCCTTTGTAAACAGAAGGAATGCTTACTGGGTCTGAATGTTATTGGACTCTAGTTTCTTGAAATTCATTTTTCCATTCCAATCGTTAGTTTAAATTAATTTACACGCTTTTTAAATTTTCTATTCCCAGAAAAAAAAAACGGGACAAATCCTGGGACGAAACCAGTTGTTTTTTTTCGTTTTGTGTTTTTTTGGTTTTGTTTGTTTTTTTTTTTGTTTTTTTTTGTTTTTTTTGCATTTTCTTTTAAAAAAATGCATTATAAATTTTGTGTTTTCCTATCTATTATTAAATTCTGTACCACAAAAACTTACAACACACACACACACACACACACACATATATATATATATATATATATATATATATATATATATACATATATATATACATATATATATATATATATATACATAAAAATACGTAATAATGTCGTTTTTTGACGCATTTTTAACGTCAAAAAACGACATTATTTCATCATTATTTTTGCACCAACCTAATATATATATATATATATATATATATATATATATATATATATATATATATATATATATATAAATATAAATATATATATATATATATATAAATATATATATATATATAAATATAAATATATATATATATATAAATATATATATATATGTATATATATATATATATATATATATATATATATATATATATATATATGTATATGTATATATATATCCATATATATATATATATATTTATATACATATATATATATTTATATTTTATATATATATATATATATATATATATATATATATATATATATATATATATATATATATAGGAAGCTTTTAAAAGAGTCTAACGTGTATGCGCACCAGACGGAAAAGTGCTGAACACCTTATAATACGGTAGAAATTTTTTAAATGAAGAATCATCTTCCAGGTGTACACAGTCCGAGCACTACTATAAGTTTAATACTTCTAGTGCCTTTAAACAGGAGGTCAAGAGTTGTAATGCGAAAATGGGATCTTTTATACCCCCAGATAAGACTAAAATGGAAAAAAAATATGGTTGGTGTTTGTGCAACCAATCTCAGCTCGGGGGTGGAAAGCACCCATCCATCGAAGATCAAAATAAAGCTGTAAATACACAATTATACATCTACCACATAGTAACATATGTGATAAAACGACATTAGTTTTGCACCAACCTAATATATATATATATATATATATATATATATATATATATATATATATATATATATATATATCTTACTCAAATGACGACATTAAACCCTTTATTAATGTTTATTTCAATAGTATCCCCTCTGTTTATCTCTTTCTGTTTTTTTCTATTTTAACTCTGACTTTATTAATCAATAATGTTCTACAATTTGTATTAGATATCATATCCTTTGTCACTGATATTTTCGTTTATTTCGTATCAACAAGAATCCCCTTCACCTGCTGCCTTTGAATATTTCATATTCATTTCCTCACTATTTTCTTTTCCTGTTTCTGCTTTTCTTATTCTATTTATATTTTTCCTTTCACACTCATTACCATTCAAAGCATTGCGCCCGTTCCTCATAACTTGATACCCTGTCATTCGAAGCAATATATAAAGTAACAATTCAAGACACAATTACGAACCACGTTCTAATCAGCTCATGTACCAAAGTCGCATATTGTACACATAGCATGCAATCGTGTATTGCGCAACATGCGTTTGCTTGTCAACACTGCATGCTCTGCACAATCATTTTTAACTGAACAATAAGTTTACCTATCAGCTTTAACGTGTTGGGAGATACATGGGCAGTGGATGGTGGCTATTATTTGAGTACCATTCTTGAGATGTTCGGAAGAATGCCTTTGTCTCTTTATCCGTCAAAGTGTCTACAGGATCCATTTGCAAGAGACGATTGTGAGAAGCGATGAACGGGTTCATAACTTAGTTGTTCCATTTCAGGAAAATATGTTAACACTTCCATGAGGTGGGAAATCAGACAGAGAGCAGAATAACATTATACCCCGATGAACATATTGATACGAATTCGTTGGTTTATCTCTACATGAGGACATTTTAGAGATTTACCGGCTTTGCTATTATTTCCACTGGATCAGACTTAGTGTTCACAGTTTCTGCAAATAATAATTCATCATGGAAATTTAAGACGCTATATACCTGAAATATAATATGGTGCCTTTTTTCTTGCAAGATTTAAATAACAGTTTGATTAATCTGTAAATGTAGTTCCACAGTTTATTCGGATTTCGAAAATATAACTTGGCTATGTCTTGGAAAATATTGTCCGTGAATTCCTTACTCAAATCTAAGTATGAATATTTGCAATGCAATTTCTTATTTTTAACCTTCTACAGAAAATTATGTAATATAACACGCAATAGATTTCGGCATTAACACATTTCATCGGACATTAATTTATTTTAAATAACTCATCTATTATTCTAGATAAAAACTGTGCAATCCAAAACAATATCATAAGATATTAGAACCAAACTTAAGGCAAGTTATAACAGTTTTAACACTGTTGTCAAAAATAAGTTGTTTCAACCAATATGCAAATATCTATGAATAATGTTTTTTGAAATCAATGTTTGGTACAAACTTCACAAAAATATCTGTACAAAAATATTGGAATTATTTTAATAATCTATCATAATGCTTTCTTTGAAATTTCACTTGCAACATGATGTTCGTATTTCTATATTACCAATCAGGGAATTTCACACGTTCCAATTGTATTTGCAATAACGGACTAGGCAAATTTGTCACGTGACTTTTCTCTTTTTAAGAAAATGTTTGACTTGAAGAGATTTAGGCCATTTTTTTTTTTTTTTTACTTTCGATGCATTTAAATCAGGACGGCAGTTTTTCGTTGTTTACATTGCAGTAAAATTTGCCATGTTATTTATATGAATTGATTTTTTTTCATTTGACCATCGTTCACAAATTATTATTTTAAGTCTTTCTTCAGCTAAGCTCCGGAAAATAAAGGTTACGTGGTGATGGGCTTGCTTGGTCGACATCGTCGTTTCTGTACGCATACGGAGTTATAAATATGTTTTTGGCAATACAGTTTGGGCTCAAATACAGTTAATTTTTAAACCATTTATTAAAATTAATAATGGTACAACCATAAATATATTGTACAGAATCTAATAAACTTTATTTCTGTAGGGAGTGCTCCTTAGAGAGCATAATTTTCATAAATTTGTAACAGTTTAAAAATTGGTTTGAGCTCATTTGTAAGAGATGTTCTTATTATTTTATATTTTTTCTGTATTTTTCATGGAAACTAACTTGAGGTATACAAATATTCCCTATCTTTGTTATAAACCTGTATATCATTGTTAGCAAGTAATGTCAGAATAGTTACCGTTCAAAGGCTCCTTAAGCTAGTGTACATTGCATTATATTATCTCGTGTTTCTTTTGAAAAATTGAGTTGATATCTGTCGCCACGAGATCTCTTCTGAGAAAAAAAATCTATGATATATTCTTTCTATTCTACAATAATTTATTCAGACCTTTGCCATTCTAGTTGCTGATATTGTCAGAAATTGTCTTTCGCTTCATGCTTGAGGTGATTATCGTATCTTATATATATCTCGGAATCAGAAGTTGTAGTCAGTCCATGGGTAAGGTTACTTTCATTCTTCTGTCAATAAGAGGGGAGTTAACTCGTAATAATTATCTTCGTTAACATTTGCGAGGCCTCTGATGATAAAATCAAAATATGAATAACATTTTGAACTAATTGACTAAATGAAATTATGACAGCAAATCATGAAACTTCTTACACAGATATCCCATATGACAATTCTTGGATTTCTTCCGAAATGAGGAAATCAACTGACGTCAAAGAGCTACAGAAATACTTCCCACAAAATGCTAAGACATTATCTAGATCAGACATGTCAAACTCAGAGTCCCACGAGGGCCAAAGGAGACAGTTTGTGTTCTCATGAGGGCCAAAGGAGACAGTTTGTGTTTTCATGAGGGCCAAAGGAGACAGTTTGTCTTCTCATGAGAGCCAAACTCCTACATTTTATTTAAGGTTGTTCAATAAAAATTGTTTCAGAACATTTCCTTTTAATTTAGAAACATGCAATGGTTTGTTTATCAAGAATACAAGTACAAAGTACATGTAGTTAAACAAAAGAATATAATTAAAAAAATTAACATGAAATATAAACCTGTTCTTTATTTCGATATTACAAAAAATTATAAGGCAACATACATGGCCCACATGTATTTGAATGAACAGCAAATTAATTGCACATAAATCATAATAGTTCAAAATAAACATTAATTATTGATCATTCTAACTTTTCATGTTTTGTCTCGAGGCTTGACACCTCTTGTTCTTGACAATCTTTGGTATATCTGGCTGATATTTCTGTGCAGTTCCGACTTTTATAAGAGGTGATAAGTGATAATCAGTCAACCTGATTCTCTGAGAAGTTTTTGTTGATTTCATAAAGGAAAATAACTGCTCACACAAATAGGTGGCACGAAACATTGCTAAGATTCGTGTTACAAACTTTCAAAGATTTTTTAAACCTTTCTGGAAGGTGTGAAAAGAAATCAGGTATTCCTACCTCAAAATACTTTGCTCTAACTAAAGAATATGACTGCATTTCTAAAATTTCCATTTCAATGTTTACCTCTGCCATACCAACATCAAAAGTAAATGGCGCAGAGAATACTGTAAACGGATCTTCAAAAGATGAAAAATCACGAAATCTTTTTTGAAACTCCGTTGACAACAATTCCAGGTGACTTTTATACTTAGCCAAGCTTAGTACAGACTTAATATTAGTACTGTTTTTTAGCTCTTTGCACGTAGAAAAATGAATTAAATTTTAATTTAATACTTGTGATTTCCATAACCTTAACTTTGTAATGAATCATTTAATGTCATCATACAAGTTAGTGATGAGCTTCTTTTTACCTTGTAATTTCAAATTGTGATCGTTTAATTGTGCTGCGATGTCCACAGCAAAAGCTAGATCCTATTTCATCGGTATTTCGACCATTCATCATTAAAAATATGATTATTTCTTGCCTTAATAAATAAAATGTTTTCAATACTTTGTGACATGTCGACCAATGCATATCTGTGTAAAATGCAACATCAGTAAAGTGATTATCCATATCATACAACAACTGGTTGAATTGACGGTGATTAAGAGAACGGCCTCTGATATACTTAACTATGCTTGTGACCGAATAAAGTACATGATCCAATTTTAAAGTTTTTGAGCACAGATTTTGTTGATGGATAATACAGTGAAAATGTGTAACTGACAAATCTGGATGTATGTTCTTTATTTTGGCTTCTAACTTGGCAACAACACCATAATATTTTCCAATCATATTTGCTGCACCATCGGTAGATAAGCTTACAAGTCTGCTTAAATTGAAATTATACTCGTCAAAAATTTGTTCGATTTTCTCAAATATGTCCTGGCTTGTTGTAGTGTCATGCATAGGGATCAGATTGACCAGCTCTTCATAAATGTTTAATTCATTGTCACAAGCCCTCATGAAAATCGTAAGTTGTGCTATTCCAAAAATATCAATAGTCTCAGCAATTGTAATAAGAAAATGATCAAATTTGGATGATTCGCTTTTCATCTGTTTAATCAAATCACTTGACATTTCATCGATCCGTTCAGCAACAGTGTTCCTGTTTAGTGAAATATCTTTAAACAAGTGTGCTTTTTCTGAACATACAATTTCTACCGCTTTTACAAGGCATTGTTTTACAAAATCCCCTTCAGCGTATGATTTCGCATTCGTCACTATCATTTGGCTGAGTTCATAACTTGCAGTGACAGAAGCGACATTCTCTTTCTGAATTTTCTTAAAAGGATCTGTTGCTGTGTCAAGTTAACTTTCAATTCCTGGAGCTTTGAAACACGCATTGGGCCTTCATATTTATCATAAGGTAGATAGTTTGTTTCATAATGTCTTTTCAAGTTGTAAGTTTCCGGCGTACAAATGTGATTATTGCATATTAAACAATATATCTTTCCATTCACATCTGTGCAAAAATACTGTAATTCCCAATTCTCTTGAAACACTCGCCCTTCTTCGTCCACTTTTCTTGTTTTCTTAGTCGGAGAAGCATTAGCCATTTTAAAGACGAATCTGAAAAATGAAGAAATAAAAAAAAATATTTATAATATCAATAAAAGTGGAATAAAACAAAGAAGCTGACTCCTGCACACTATTACCTGATTCATATTTTTAGTTTAAAGTCAATTTTAGAAAACGTAAACAATAAAGCCTTTTATTTGAATATTACATAATAATAAAAATTAATTATATATTCTGTGGCCAGCGAACGCTCCCAATACTTCACCACCGGCTCAACTTTAATGAGTCTGCGCGCTTATCTGTTTTGACCTTTGCTACGTCTCAGTTCCTCTCATCTTGTCCTTGATCTATGTATCTCTGGCGCCAACCGATTCTGTCCTTTTGCAATGTGCGTTGCAATGTGCGTATATGTAATGAGTTATTGACAAAAATATAGACAGTTACATGTTGCCGTTTCCATTACTTATAAGGCTGGAGATGCAAAATTAGATGAACTACTGAAAAAAGTATATAAAAAATAGTGGAAATTTCTAATTTATTTTTGTTTAAAATTGTCTATGTGGGCCGCAAATTTACTTAAAATTTGCCGCTCGCGGCCCACCGGAAGCGCGTTTGACATGCCTAATCTAGATAATGCAACATATGTCTTAACATTATTTCTGAAGTATTCCTACCAGTGTGTATGTGTGTGTATATATATATATATATATATATATATATATATATATATATATAGAGAGAGAGAGAGAGAGAGAGAGAGAGATGGATTGTATCTATGTATTTGTTCCGTATTCTTGACTAATATAATGCTATCATCAATATATCAAATTAGATGGAGGTTTCTTTTCATTT
Organism: Acanthosepion lycidas; assembly: GCA_963932145.1. Taxonomy (NCBI): domain Eukaryota; kingdom Metazoa; phylum Mollusca; class Cephalopoda; order Sepiida; family Sepiidae; genus Acanthosepion; species Acanthosepion lycidas. The sequence continues at coordinate 71,182,671 of OZ010577.1, forward strand.
GTCAAATATATTATTTTCAACATTAGGTATATAGAAACTGCTAAAAGTCGGGCACAGGACTGAATCCATAGAGACAACATCCCTCTCTGCATATATATTATTTTATGATAGTATAATTTGACTTCGGTTAAGTTAGCAGTAGTTTCCATAATAAAATATTTCTAATTTTAAGTGGAGGTAGAGATTGATTGTGTATATGTTTCGTATAATAATATCAATAGTTTTGAAAACAGGGTCATTAGTGAATAAGATTTCAACATGAAATACTGCTATGGTTTCATTGTTAGGTTTTTCATGTTTATAATTTGAATTATATCAAGAGTTGATTTTCTGCTATATTTACTGGGAATGTATGGTGTGATAATGTGTTTGCTGTTTTCTTTAAGTAGTTCCCAGGAGAGGTATTTTGGATATAATAGGACAGAGAGGTTAGCTATTGTGTGATTTTATATTACCCACTATGTAACCAGGGCTATAATCACCCACAATTTCAGAAAGTTTTAAATTCTCCTGTTCTGTATTATTAGCACTGATAATTTTGTTAATTTTTAATTTTAGTTGCTTGGTTGTATACTTATTAATTTAAAAAAAAAATTGTGGTCAATGAGTATTTATTCCTGCTTTGTGTTATAATCTCATTTGTTTAAAATTTGGTTTTGTTCGCTTTTTTAAGGAATGTATCCGGATAATTACGTAGTTACTTAACGGCAATTTGTAGTTATTTGGCTAATATTTTTGAAAAGATTTTACTTCTGTCGTGCCTATCTTGAGTAAGTCAGGAAATTCTGGTGTTGCTCTTATCAGTTGTTCGTCCTGATGGTTTTCATATAGCATGCCAGTTTCAGTTTTTTAATCAAAATATATAGCAGCTTGGACCCAGTGTAATCAATTTTTTCGATGCTTAGTCAACTCAGAGATGAAAATACTAATAAATTCATAGATGAAAATAGTAATAAAATTAAATTTTTCTTAGAGAGATAGATGATTTGGCTAGTGCGTTAAGTTGTTTTTAACCGGTCATATATTTCTGATTTATCGATAATTTCCGAAATGTGTTTGCTACTCTTGTTTGCGACTATTCTACTATATATGCATATATATATATATATATATATATATATATATATATATATATATATATATATATATATATATATATATATATAAAGAGTTAACAAAGAGTTAATATATGTATACACTCAAATCAATTAATATATATATATATATACGAACTTCAATGAGTTAATATATATATATATATATATATATATATATATATATATATATACATTATTGTGGGGATCTCCCCTTTTTACATAAGATGGACTCGTCCAAAGTATACTTATACTGACAGAGAGAATACCTGCTGTTGAGATACGTGGAAATACGTGGAGACAGGTTGAGAGATACGGAGACAGACACATGCTGATCTCAGAGAGTTATACAAAAGTCAAGAGAGAGAGACAGAGACAGAGAGAGAGATGATTGATTACAGAGACTTGTACATATACTTTCTACTAACCCGCATTTCTGGACTACTAATCTTCACTTCAAGTCTGTATTTTTACGTTTAATACACTCATTTTTCAATTGCAGGCGTTGTTTATTTATTTGTGCAGGATTCCATTCACGGAATCCACAAGATATATATATATATATATATATATATATATATATATATATATATATAAACTCAGGTAAGTATATATATATATATATATATATATATATATATATATATATATATATATTTAAGTGTACCTATATACATATAAAGACGTTTGTGTATACATTTATAATTACATTTATATTTATAATTTACACACACAGACACACACACACACACATATATATATATATATATGTATATATTTATATATATATATATATTCATTTAATTATGTATTTACTCATTTAAGTAAATACTCATTTTATTATATATATATATATATATATACCTTAACTAATTCAAATATATATTTATATTAATTCATTTATGCATATATATTAATTTAAGTATATATATGGTCTGACTATTGCGTCTAGCATGAAACAGACAGTCGCCTCTAAGTGTTGACTTCTATGTTCACTTATACACACACACACACACACACACACACACACATATATATATATATATATATATATATATATATATATATATATATATATATATATATATATGTATATATATAATTTTTTATATATTTATTATTATATATCTTATTTATATATTATATATGCCCAGGCATTATTGGAAAGCGCCCACTATCAGTAATAGAACTAACATATTTGCTTGGATTGATGTGAGTTTGTGATCTTAGGTTTCACGCTATTTGTGATCGTCAGACAAATTCTTAAATTTTGGATTTTATATATTGTTGCGTATATCGGAGTTTTAATGGGAGTGTGAGGAAAAATTCTCGTCGGAACACCACTCATACTTACGCAAAAATATATGCACGCACGTACACTCATTGACGTACGCAGACACACACATGCACGCTAATTCACCGGAGCTCACACAAACATAAACGAATGTGAACAGTGTGGGACTCTGGGCATACATGCTCATCCATGTATCGCTACATATATACGTGTACGCATTTGCTCCTTTTTATTAAGTGTTCGATTGTGTAGCGAATATTTGTGTATGTTTTCCGGTGTAAGACCATCTGCACGCTCCTTTTGATATATATATATATATATATATATATATATATATATATATATAAAGAAATATAGTCTTAAGGTGTGCTATATTTATGGAATAAAGTGCTCAATATCAGAGATAGAGCGTGTGTAAATATAAAAGTGAACATAGAAGTCAACACTTAGAGGCGACAGTCTTTTTCATGCTATATGCAATCGTGGCCTAACGATTGCATATAGCATGAAACAGACTGTTGCCTCTAAGTGTTTATATATATTTGGTTGGACAAATATGTTAGCTCTATCTCTCATATTGAGCGCTTTCTAATAGGTAACGCGCATATAATGTATAAATAATTATATAATATATATATATATATATATATATATATATATATATATATACACTATTCATATATATATATATATATGTGTGTGTGTTTGTATGTGTGTTTGTGAGTAAGAATCAACGAATATTAATGAAATTTTAAATTTTTGCCAAAAGCCGTCTTAATGTTTGATGCAGCACTAGAATCTATTTCTATGATCTCTGTTTGATGTGAACATTTTGTCTATGTTCTCGTATAAATAGTTCTCTGCGTGCGTGTTGTTGTCAGTATTTTTTTCTATTAAATTATATGCAAGTCTTGATCATAGTTATTATTCCATTGCTTGCAAATCCATAAATATCATCAAGAATTTGCTTTTGTAATGAAAATAATGAAAATGAAATGCCAAAATATCTCAAGGTGTAAAATACAATGTATATATGTATGAGTAATAAGAGGTGTGGTGTGAGAGTGAGAGTCAGAAAAGCGAGGTGAAATGGACAAAGAATTCTGTGAACATAGGGATTTCGAGTTAGATTCACGGAAAAAGTATAAGAGAAGAAAAAGAAAACATAAAAATAACAAGCTCGACAAAATAATAACTACTTTGCATGATGGTGTCGTCGTTGTTGTCGTTGAATTGTCAAGGGCAAATGCAGACAGCGCTGGTCGAATTCAGAAGCAAAAGTGTAAAGACACCTCGTCTGGTCTAAGCCCCCAAGCGTCGACAAACCTAAAAGCGAAGATGGTGCATATCGACGAATGCGATGCGACAGTTCGGCTCCGATAAGTTATCAAAAGTAACGGTTCCCGACAAAAGGACAGTCTTGGGATTACTGCAAACACAAGAGCAGCGAGCGTTATAAGAACAATAACTTAAATAGGATAAAAGAAGAAAAGTAATCAAAACAAATGGAATATAAATATTATATGATCAGCATCATCGAAATACACAACAAATGGAATGTCAATTTTATATCATCATCATCTTTATCATCACCACCATGAAAAATATTACTTTTTACGACAGTGTATAAAACGAATAATTTCATATGTAAATATGACTAAAAAGAATTGTGATAAAATATCAAATCAGCTCAGTTTCTTAGAAAGAAGTTTTAACCACGGGGCTAACTCTGCGCTGGTCGCTGCTGACGAAGGTCCTAGCTGGTTGTTGTTGGCTGTCCACTTCGATCCACATCAACCCTGACCACGTTGTGTTCTTGATTTAAGAGCAGTAGAACATCAAATCGGTGATTCTCCAGTTTCTTTTAATTCCAATAAACGTTTTCATTCTTCCCGATTTCTTCTATCTTAAACAACTTTCTAAATTTGGTGAATTATCCAATTCAAGGGATTGTTATTAAATTATCTCCAACATGCTTTACTTCACATCTCACACCGCTACCCCGCAATTTCCGTGCTACATTCTGCCTTTTCCTCCTTCCTTCTCGATATTCTATCTCTACGCACTTCTTGGAGCTGGCATAACAGTCTTTGTGACAGATCTAATTTTTAAACTTCTAGGAGATTATGTTTTATTTCAATTATCTGACTCATTTCGTGGACCGTCTACTCCAGAGAAAGCACAAACCTGATCATCTTCTCATTTTAACCTACCGGGCGATAGATATCAATTTTTTCTCCCAATTTGTTTTCATCATTGAAAATATATGTATTTATCTAATTTCTCAACAAAAAGATACCCAATTTTCCACCCCGGTCACCGTCTTAGCGAATACAAGAACCAAATCAGCTGCCTTTTATGACGGATCGTTTTTCATAATCCTATCGCTCGCTGCGGGTTCAATCTTTTTTAATTTCTCAATTCGTTTTCGCTAAAGAAAATATCATTCCTGTCTGTTTCTGTTTTCTCAAATGACATGTGTTTTTCTAATTTCCCAAGAAAGAGATAAAGTCATTTCTCAGTTTGCTTTACCCACATGCCAGATTTTCGACGGATAATAATAGTACATTCTTGGTGCATCGTTCTAATTCGAAGAGGTGAAGCAACCCAGATGGCCCTTTCATCACTTCACCATTACCAGGAAAAATATCTTCAATTATCTCTATCTTTTTTCTTCATGTTTATATTTTATTTTGGTTTTAACCCTTCTGCTTTGAATTAAGTACCTAACGACCTCAGTGTCACAATAGGAAAATGATATTTTAGGATTGGGAAAAGTTTTTAGTGTAGATTCTACATCTTCATTCAAATTATTATTCTTTAATTTCTTAAAATTCATTGGTATCTACACAAATGAATATAATATTTATTCCCGAAACATACCGTATATCATTCTTATTTAAAATATTATAAAAAGATATGACTGAGATAATTTAGAGTTCTTGACGACAGTGACGCTTTTCGCATTTTTTTTCACAGTCAGTTGATATCAATACAGAACGATGCTTGGCACTCCATGAAAACAAATAGCACAAATGAAGGGTATTAAAACAAAAAGCTGTATAAGATTTTTTTTGTTTTTGGTGGTTAAAAATATTTAAAGTCTAAAATTGGTTTAACCCCTTAAATAATAGGCTGCATTTATACATACCACTCGTTCATTCAAATCAAAAAAATTCTCGTCTGTTCCTACCTACGCCACTTTTCGCGATGACCTCAGTTATTCCACTACCTACGATCTTAGATTTTGGATAAAATCCAACACCTTGTTATTCTAAACCTCTATTTTATTCAATCTCCGGGTGTACGAGTTTTTGGGACGTAGTAACCGTGAGTCGTCTTCTGTGCTGTCCCTGTCCAATATGAATTCCACAGTCCACTTCTTCACATTTGCATAGGAAGTGGAGTCCACGGCAAGTGACTGTACCATGTCCTCGTGGATTTCCTTGGGTGACACACCTTTCTTTTGCAGATACTTTATGACTGCTCAGGCCTTTTTTTTATTCATTTTTGCCTTAGTCGCACATCTATCACCATTGTATGGACTTCACCTGCTCACAAATTAAGAGAGAAATCAGAATTAGATTTTCTAGTTTTATAAGAAGTGGTAGTGTTTTGCCACAAGAAAAATGGCTATGGCTCTGCTTTCAATGTGAAGCTTAGAACTTTTTGAAGAAAACTTGTAATGTAAATATTGGTATAACATTATGCCATTTATTAATTAATAAATATATTTCAATTTTTTCTTTCATTGTATTAAGTGCTTCTTATCATATTCTAAGTTACTAAATATCACCATAGAATTCCCGCGATTTCCACAGGTTTAAAGACTTTCACCAGACTATCTTCAAACGTGCATATTTACAGCAAATAGATATTCAATCACTAAACACAATCGTTCACGTTTAAATGTTTTGTCAATGTTCGAATCTTTTGAAAAGAATACATTTACAAAATATAAGTGCAAAAAACATGCATAAATTCTAAGTTAAAAATAGTTTAACAATTAGACCAACATTAAGTCAATGGTAAACTATTTTGTTTTATGATTGACTAGTTCATTACAATAACCTACACGAAAATATAGAAAAGTTTATTCCCCATGTGATCATGTATTATACACACATTCATAAATCCTGTCGAAGATTGAGGGAGACTACATAAATTTTGAGGATTGATGCTTTCGTGTGATTCCATTAAGATATTTTCACAATTATTTCTTTTATTTCAGCTATGTCCTGGCACATGTTTTTTTTACGTTCTGTTTTACCATTAGTAAAAGAAAGCTACATTATTTAGTCTATTGACATGCAATAGTTTATAGTTAATACTATGTGAACACACTGTAATACTCAAGAACAAAATTAAAATTATTCTCATTTGTTTCATGCGATTGCCTGCACCCCCCCCCCATTTTGATCTTTTCAAAGTATGGATTTGTTACATAATGCCGAAAATAAAATAGATATTTATTACTATATTATTAACGCATAATCCTGCATTGAATTCTGGCAAATGAATTCATCCAATTAACTTAAAATCTTCGGATAATTTGAATTGAAGTATTCTGAAGATCTAGTTAATTCCTGATTGATCAGTTCTCTGGCGTACATTTTTCCCGATTTTAAACCTTTTTTAATCTAATGAAAATCATACCAAATTTAACTGCATACATAATCGTTAAACAAATGTTATCTACTTATTGACATTGTCTTAGAATTCAAATGATTTTAAGATTCCAATGGGTTTCTTAATATTTACAAAAAATACTAAGTGTTAGGACAGTTTTTGCAAATTTATGAAAATAAATCATGTCAAAATGTGTCTTAGAAACTGTCGGTTTATATTCAAGCAACCTTTATAATTGTTACCAGCAATTTCTTTTGAGCTTACTATCGAAAGAAGTTTATTGATCATCTCAACAAAAACAATCAACTGAGCGACAAACATTATTAATTTATTGTATCTGGGTCTACTTCTCATATCCTAGTTGTGATTACATAGAATCTGCGATGTACTCGATAATAAAAATCATTATAAGTGCGATCGACTTATATATCTGCAAAGCTTTTGACAAAAATTGACGTTGGGGGATAGTATACAAGATTTCTAGCTAAAAAAAATCATCTTCGCTATTATCTCGTCGTTCCTGTTGGGTAGGTCCATGAAGGTCTTCGCTAACGGCTTGTCTTCTGAGGCACATGGCATAAATTCAGGCTTCTCTAAGGCCCTGTTGCTTCTGCAATATATTAACTAATGATATCTCAAGAATATTCTCTGATATTTAGGTAACTTCTATCTAAATCCAGATGACCAGAACTTGTAAGTTAATTTCACCAATGATCTTGCCCAATGGATTAAAACTTGCTTCTGATATGAAATACCTCTACACAATGTTCCATCATCACCCAGCAAGCCCTAAATTTTCTTCGGTAATCATAAACGGTTGTCTTCTGAATGATGCTCTTTGACTTGAACGTCTATTGGGAATTATAGTTATTCCAGACTTCAAGTGGGTCTCATATACTCGGTCAATCGCTAAAGATAATGGAGAAATGCCTGGAGCTTTGTGCTTCTCCAGAAAGTTCTTTACACCTCCTCCCATGGTCTGTCTTTATAATCATCACTTTCCAGTGTTCACAGAGTTGGGTCCATGTGCGTGATTAATTATTTTCAATCCACAGAGGAAACGTTGCTAGCTTATCGCTATTTCCATGTCAAATGTCCCGATGAGCTGCATTCTTTATTTCCACCAGTTCATACGTTTAATGACAGGACAGGGAATGCCATGTTCACAGGAACAAATCATTTTCGTTCACTTATTTCATTGTTATGAAGGAGATTTAACCTCTTGCCTCTTCCCAAGAACAGCTAAATTGTGGAACAGACTTTCGAAAGTCTCTTCTACAATATTACACTATTCTTGACTACTGTTAACCATTGTCTATCTTACATATCATCGTAATATTTACTCATTAAACCTCTGAAGCCATCTCCCAAATATCAAACTTTAACCCTTTGACTTGAGTCGGTCTTATGCTTTGTAGGAATATAAAGTAAAATAGGATGTATTAACCAAATGTCCGTCCCTACTATTTTTATACAAAGACATTCCTAAACCTGTCTTCTCATAATAGAATACGGGAATATAGAGTTAAGTCAAAAAACGTTTACAAGATTGAGGAAATAAAATGATATTAAAGTATTTCTGTGTAAATATATATAAAAACCACCATCAACAATAGATTGTCTCTCGTTTCCTACTCTAAGATCAGGGTAACACCATTTTTAAGGTAAGATAACTTTTCAATTTCTTTAGTCTTTCTACGACATAATTGTTTTCTTTAAAATAGCCTATAGATTTCTTTGCAATTCGCATGCCTGTCTGGGAAAGTGATTTTATATCTATGACATGATACAAGTTTATCAATAATATTTGGCTTGCTAAACATTAGTATAACACTTAAACTTATGTCTAGAATAGTTGTCATTCCAATTTGCAAAGTAAAATGTACATACAATATTTTACTTTACGGGAAAGCAAAATCTTTAGGTTCAATGGAAAATGTTAAGACGTACTAATCCTATTAGTCACTTGAATTATTTTTCTTATTTTTTGGAACACTTAGTGACATTAGTAATAATAAATTAGTGTTTGCTTTGCTTAGGCGATTCAATTATTCTTACAATATTATTCCATTTTCTTTACAACAGTATTTAAATATTGTTTTCAAGAGTTGTTTAATATTCACATAATCTTTTTTTATTCTATGTCATTATGCTGGAAAAGTTAAAACGCAGTCATTGCCTTGCCGAAGCTAACAGCAATGTAAATTCCAAAGTTAAACATTTACTCTGCATCGACAAGAATCCTGTATAGATTTATGTAAGTTACAAATGATGTGGAAGCGTTATAAACCAGTTTATTTATAGACAAAAGAAAAAAAAATCAAGTGTCCTGTCATGGCAGGCTAATGCATAATACAAATAGTAGAATTCATAATTTACTTGTGTAAATTAGATATAGATCAATGCATTATGCATCGTGTCGCTATAAACTTATGGAAAACCATTTAATATTGAATAGACTAACTGAGAATAACAAATGTCAAATTTTGCTGATCACAATTTCTGGTTTATTAGTACATTTGTTTTTAATCGAGACAACGTCACGTTTTTTCTAGGATATATAATTTCAAACATTATTAGAGCGGATAATTCGTGTTTGAAATAGACGCACCGTTTTTATTTATTAAACAGCGTGCATTACGTGTATAGGCACTGGAGATATCTTAGTAAAGAAAAATACATTGTCCGCCAGGAATAGAACTTTCGTAGGGGAAATCATCGTTTAATCTCGTGTGATTTACCGTTCGACCACAAAGAACGTCAGAGCATACATGTTTCTCTTTTACCTGGTTTCCCGAATGTGAAACCCGATAGCCGTAATACACACTGCTTAACAAATACAAATACGACGGCGTCTGTTTCAAATACGAATCATCCAATCTAATAATGTTTGAAGTATAAAGTGTGTCAGATTAAAAAATAAATCCATTCATACTTTTCATATATATATATATATATATATATATAATTAGATGTTTCATGTATCTGAATCCCTTACTTTATTATATCACATATAATATGGACACATTCACATTCAAAACCTCCATCAGTATTTGCCAACTCTGTATTTACATTGATTCAAATTCCTATTAACATTTTATTGCTTTCTACAAATGAAGTTTGCATAAAAAATATTGATCATACTAATACATAAGTTTATGTTTTTTTAATAATGGAGCATACATGCCTATTGAATTAATATTTAGAAAGGAAGGAGAACATTCCATGATTTATGCTCTTTGCAAACATTTTTTGACAAGTTAGGCAATTTTCGATTGTATAGTGCGTTACGAATCAATATAGTATTTAGTTTTATGATTGTTGTTTGTGGTCTGTGATATTCACCAGGCATCTTGTTGAAGAATATATGAAATGATTCATCAAACTTGAAGGGAGTTTTCGGTGCTAAAATACAAAATTTATTCCATATCCTTGTTATTTCATAATTCGTGTATATTTCTACATACATCAAGTCCATCGAATGTAGTTCTGCATGAATAATTAATAAATACTGTAGCGTCATCAGTTATAAGTCTTTCTTCATGCAAGCGATTCTAGATGTTTATTTAATCTACATGACATATTTATAATTGCCGATATATGTCGAACTTCTTACTGTTACTGATAGCTGTATAAACACAAAATATAATTCGACATAGTGAATACTCTGATATACAAAAAACATATAAGGGTATATATACAAAGAGAGATGTATATTTTTTATGTATTAGGTTGGTGCAAAATAATGACGTAATAATGTCGTTTTTTGACGTATTTTCTAACGTCAAAAAACGACATTATTACGTCATTATTTTTGCACCAACTTAATATATAACGTGATGTAAAATTAATTTTATACTGTTTTCTGTTTGTTCGATGACAGGGTCACCATAACAACAACATTTCCCGTTTATTTCATTCTTGATACTTGATTATTCACGCACACTCAAATTAACGCACTCAGATATAAATGCACAAAGAAGCAACACCTTTCTTATTTTTAGATATACATACAAAGCAATAGCATATAGAACAACTCCTTCCACCGTTGAAAATAAAAGTGAAGAAAAGCAATAAATAAAGAAAACATGACAGTATGAACAAAATTCAATGCTAAAACAAGTAAATACTAAGATGGCCGCGAATTCTTTACTTCCAAGCAAAATTAGAATGTTTGTTCGTATTTATAGTATACTTTTATCCATTTTATTATTCTCAATTTTGATATTCGTGTATTTTTTTTATTCTATTCGATTTGACAAGGCAATATGACACTGAATCCTTTACGCAACTGTGTTTTATCCATTGATCGAACTTCCCTTGTGATGAGGAAACAAAAAAGAAAAGAGAGAAGCAAAGCGCGTGGGAACCAGGAGTTTTATTTCCAAATATCATCGTATGTTTTTTCTCTTCGTCTCCGATTCAATGAGCACGTTCAAAGATAAACCACCAGGACATCGGAATCTTCGGGGCATTTGTATATTGTTCAACTCTGAAATATAAAATGACAACAATTTAAACATGATATAGAGGTGGATCTATAACAAGTAATGAGCATTTAAGAAGAGTTTCAATATTTAAAGAAATTCAAAAAAAGGAAAAAAAAAAAAATTCCATCCCCTACTTGTTTGAGAATTTGACATAAAACGGAAGTGCCCGCTTTATTCAATAGAATGTCAATGTTTTACCTTACAGGAATTTACAGAATCACCCCAAAAGAAATTAAATGTTCAAATCAAATTACGTTTCCATTAACGCATAAATATAGGCATTCTCATACGTGGCTAAGTTAATTTTATATCCGAAATCGTCAACTAGCTGTCAGTTTCTATCATGTAAAATATCGAAAATTTAGTTGCATGTCTTTAAAGCCTTCTTAGGTTTTGCATAATATTCTTCGAATGATGTAATTATAAGCATTTGCATGATTTAAAGCTGATATCCGAGTGTATATATTATTAGATGCTGCATTGAATTTTACCTCACTTTCAGAAAAAACGCTGTATAATTTCCGTGATATAGTTGAATCATTAATGTTAATCATATTTCATATATTTATTAATTTTCGCAGATTACACATAAGTCCTACAATGTCAAAAATATTATTTTTAGCGCATTTATTAAAGTCTTACATTACTAATGATTTTAGGGATATACTATGAGATATATGCTGTAATTAAATGGATGATTACGGAAGTTTTATAAAAAAATGTACGAAAATTGAAAAAAAAAACTGTCATTTTAATGACGGCACTTTTAGAAAACAATAACATGTAATGGATGTTCCACTTTTAAAACTCGTATTAAAAAAATCTTAGTCTATAGATTTCGTGATGTTTTTATTTGTCCATATGAAACTAACTTCGTTTAATATATAATATAATCCCATTGTTCATTTGCAACGGTAAATTGCTTTCCACTAGTATATACTTACACTATCATAATAGTTTCCCCTACGTTACGTTGGTGGTAGACAATCAGGTCACCTGATCATACGTGTGACTTCATATACTTTATATTCAGATGTATACTGACTTTCTACGTCTATATGTGATGGATCAAAGCATTTCCTAAAATTATATTTTCGGGTGCGCTTGTTTGCTACTTGAAACATGACACTAAGTTTGCCCTCCAAATGTTTTTCTGAGTTGTAAGCTCTGCTTTGTTGCCGGTACATCTTATGATCTCGGTTTCTGCCTGCACTCGGCCAAACTTTGCTACATCCTTCAGCATATTATCCTCCATGGAAAAGTAAGATCGAAAATGAAGGTACATTTTAATGCCAATTGCATTCAATATTTTCTTAAGGTTGTCATTTAATATATGTCTACTGATCTGTACCAATTTTTCATATTGATATCTTGTGTCATTCGACAGTTCTTTGACAACACCCAAAACACGCATAGTTTGTCAAAATAATTATTTTAAGAATTCTTCCTTGATAGAGGAAATAAAATTGTTCTTATCTTACTTGCATCAGAATAATTTAGGATTTTCAATAAATGATTTCTCACTTCGGTAGAAGTTTTCCTTTTGTTTTCAGTTTTTATTTTCAGTTTTTGTTTACATCTTGTGAGCCTTAAAATTATTAAATATTTTATATATCCAGTAAATCAGTTTTAGCATTAATTGTAAAAGTTTAAAAGTGGAAATTTAGTTATATTATTTTGAGACTTCGAAATTTTAGAGATTTCATAAAAAAGTCTTTCGTTTATTTATATCTACATACACCGTATTTGTTACTAATTGCACAGGTATATTTAGCTGCCATTAAGCAAAGAGTTATTGTTGTTGTTATTGTTGTTGTTGTCGCTGTTGTTGTTGCTCTCCTTCTTGTTCTTCTTTGTATCTATCTATCATAAAAAGCGCCGTGTACGCATGTCAGTACATCAGTTTTTCAATCTCGGTGCATCAGGAATAATCTGATGTAGTGACTGAGGAACAAAAGCTTCCTCCTTTGTCCAGAAATAAACACTTAAAGAAAACGATAAATATTAAAAATTACCATTAACTTATATTCTGAGAGATATATTAATTTAAGCAAAATTGTAAGTAATTATGACATTTGTGCTGTACATTAAAAAGTATAGTTTATCCGATAAATTATTTAGCAGTGATACGGTTAAAGTAAATCCAAGTTTGAAACTATACGAGGACATATATCTTAAAAAAACGATCGTATCCATGTAAAAGCAAGATAACCAAATACGTAAAATTCTAAATAAAAACCAACATGAAAACATTTGATTTACACGGAAGTAAAAGTATTTATTCAGCATATAAAAAATATATATGTGGTTATGATTAATTGTTCAGTCAGTTAAGCGCTACACGTGATACATGTTTGGACGACCATGTCTCTTTCGATTATTTACTGATTCTGCAAGAGATTTTACCATGGTAGGCTGTAGTTTCTTTCTGCATTAGGTTGGTGACTAACCAAAGCTGTATGACCCAATCTGTCCCGCTGGTAGACTAGTTTCAACAAAAGGCTATGCAACGCAGTTTGTCTTACTGGTAGATTGGTTGCAACCAAAGGCTATATCGATCCTGATTTCATCCTATAGCTAGGGAAGAGCGGATAGATTCGTTCATTTTCGAAGGGTATTTGTGTGTAAGTGAATGTAATGATCCGTTATCCATTATACTAACTTATTGCAAAATCCTAGTAAAAGACGCTGAGAGAATAAGCTGATGATTTAATGAAGCTTTTGGATTTTTGTAAAAGTAATTTATTGCAAGAAAAATGATTGGAATGTGTCATTATTCTTGGTACTACAAAACAAAGGAATATCGTAAAATTACCTTTGGATTTTGGGGAAGAAAATCACTCAGCATGTATAAAATAAGAAGGGATATTAACAATTATTGTTTAATGCACATTACCGAACATCTCCGTGATCTAAAAAATGACTTCGATCTGTTGTTAACTGGGGCAAGAAATATCTTCGTAATTTTAACGGCTCCAAAGCAAAGTAATCATCTTAGGGAACCTTTTCCCTTCCATTAAAATGGTTGATGCTAAGCTCCAGGATTCATTGGATCATTTCGTTTTGACATTTTCAACTGACATGAAGCTGAGCGATTATATCGAATCAATTGATTCGCTGTGCTGTTCAAAGTATATTTACTCGTATTTTTTCTCTCATACGAATTTATAAATTTACCATCTGCCTGTGATTTGGATATTGTTGGCACATCGAGTATGGTGGTTCTGTTATAATTCTAAAGATATAATATGCATATATATATATATATATATATATATATATATATATATATATATATATATATATATATATATATATGTATATGTATTTATATATGTGCACATATATATATATAATTAAATAAGCATGTTAGCAAGTCGGTTTCTGGTTGTTTTCCATCTGTTGCTTTACGTTGCATTTTTCGAACTAGGTCCGCGTTTCCGACGTTTCGCAAAGATGAATTGCCCTACATCAAATTGAGTATTTTAGCATATGAGTTTAATTGCCAGTGTGCTGCTGGTTATGTGGGGCTTACAATCTTGCATTTGGTAACTAGAATCAACCAGCACGTACCTTCCAAAATAGGACTTGGTAAGATAGATAAAATGTGCTATCTTCCCCCCATGAATATGGAATCGTCTATTGCTCAACACTTACTTGAGAATATAGTCTGTGCTAAGTCGTATAAAAAAGAGTAGTTTAAAATCATTCATACGGCTGATTCCAACAATCGGCAGCTGTCGAACTCTCTGCATTAGCAGAGAGGAACCCGGACGAGGCTTTGCCGAAGGGCAAGGTTTCGTCTTGGGGGGTTGACAGGGCCTGAACTCGTCTAGGCAGGTTCAAAAAGGCTATATTTTTGGCCGAGCCTACGGGATCGGAGATACCCACATTAAACCGGCCTTGTGCCACATTCTATCGTCGTGGGTGGATCGATAAATATTGGCTGGTTCCAAAAATCATTTGAAGATTTTGGAATCAGTCTATATAGGATTAAGGAAACCTTCTCTCTGCCGGCAGAAAGAATTTGTAAAGTCCCTTAATCTGTTGGGGGATATTTTATTTTAACTGTCCCTCGCTAATTTATTTACACGTTATTTCCCCCTCCCCTCGTTACAAGTATATACACTTGTTTGTTATTTTAGCGTGTTCCCCTTTTTTTGCTCTTTATTTTCGTTACTGTTCTTTTCGTTAATTAATTATCCAACGATTGTCTCCTGATGAGATGTTGTTTGAAAGGGCCTTAGAGACTAATAAAATTAAAATCAATAAATTCCTAGTTTTTAAAACTGCTTATAAATTTTGTACCTCTAAAAATTTGTATATATATATATATATATATATATATATATATATATATATATATATATATATATATATGTGTGTGTGTGTGTGTGTGTGTTCTGTGGACTATAAGTTTTTAGCCTCCCTTGATTATAGCAATTTTGGCTTGTGTAATAAAGTCTCTTCTTTTTTTCACACAATACCCTGTTAGTATCAAGCTACTCTCATTTAAGATAGGTGACTTATATTTTTCACAGAAAGATCATAGTTAATAATATTGTCAAGAAATTTAATGAAAAAGGCCATTGCCATGTGGAACAACGTTCCGGAAGACCAGGCATCGTGTCTGAGCGATCGAAAAGGGCACTGAATAGGAAAGACATCAGAAGCCGTCGTCGGAATGTCAAAGATGTCTCCAACATCATGGAAATGTCGTTATATGCAGCGAAAAAGACTCTGAAAAATCTACGCTATCAATGAAGAATTGCAGGAAAGAAGCTCCTGATTTCAAAGGTTAACAGAAACAGGCGTATGGACTGGGCGAGATAATTCGAGAGCAAAGATTTTGAATTTTGGCAATCTGCAATTTGGTCAGATGAAAGTAAATTCTACCAATTTCTTAAATCAGAATGAGACTTGGAACACTGAATGTCTGCACAGGTAAATACAATATATATTTTGATATCTGCAGCCATATGCATAGGTTTTTATATTTTTCTGTTTATTCATGCATTAACAGATATTGAGATATCGATGGGCATATATATGAACGCAAGTTCCGTAGAATCCTGTTAATTATGGGGCCACGCCCCGTTAGGCGTTGATACCTTGATCTCAGTAGCAATAGTTTTATTTTCACTCATAAATTCTCTAAACATGGAAAAATTGCCTTTAATTTTTTTTTACTTTTTCTTTTATTCATAGTATTCCCATTGAGTTTTATATAGCTTCATTGTTTTCCCGTATTTTCATGTTGTTTGTATTTGATATCATGATTTCTTTCCTACTTCCAGATTTACATGGTTTATATAAAGTTAATGAATTGACGAATTTGTGTTGAGTTTCTGGTTCAAATTTTATAATTTCTATCCAGAATGCCAGGGGTTTTGAAATATTAATAGTTACTCTTCCTCCTTGACAGGCCTGCTTATATTAACATACTTATATTTTTTTTGAGAGTGAATTGTAATTTCATCAATTTTATTGAATAATCTTAACTAGGTGAACTGAATGAGCGAATAGGGTTATTTAGGAAAATAGAAGACAGTGTTATTGTAAAAAAAACCTTCGTCACAAATAAAATCTGTTGTCTGTTATTTCTTTAATTAATCCATAACTCAAGATAAACATTTTCAACCAAGGTCATATGGAATTTACAATTTCTTTCGCGAGTAAAACTAGTCACTTCATATTAGCGTTGGATTAATACATTTCAATATTCCCATTTTTTTACAACTAATAAAATTTACAAAATTATTAGACGTTAAAAGAAAACACAACTGTTTATCAATGCATGTGTTTAATATAATATTTATTACTCTAATTAAAATAATTTTATTTAGCAAAAATAAACGCTTTTATTTTAAATACGAAGATGGGATGAAAAGTTAATGGGCTGAGTGTAAAATAATGATTGATGCTGTGATATCTAGCATGCATTAATTTCAAATCTTGTTATTAATAACGGCATTGCTTCTCTCCAGGTAAACTGAAATATGACTGTTTAAAATGTAACTTATTACTAGCGACTTGAAAAGAGGAACAATTTGGCATCGTCGTGTTACCGAATATCTGCTGAAAAAGGTTCAGCTCCAAAGGACATTCATGCCGAAATTGATGCTATATTAAGTAATAATGTTCCAGCTTTATCATTAGCATAAAAGGAAGTAGCTGATTTTAGGTTTTGAAGGGTGAGCCTTGAATACAAACCAATTTCTTGACGTCCTGCAATTGCCACCATCGAAGAGAAATTCAGTGTATCCTCATATATTTACATTTCTTCGCACTCATGATGATATTATATATACAAAATAGTCAAATCTTGACTTTCTAAAAATAATATGTATATATAACATAAAATGCAACAGAAATATTTTTCAACCCAACAAGTTTTAAAGAAGTAACAAAAATACAGGAAAATATTAGACAGAAATACATTAAAACTAAGATGTAGCGGTACCATAAACATTAAAAAATAATTAAAAATTGGAAATCGCCAGTACATTAGAAACATCCATTATCCCCACCTGTAACTGACGAATAAATCATCAATTCCCATTACTGCTTATAAAATGTTTACATAAGATAGCTAAGATAAACTCCAAAAGAAGCACTAAATAATAAAGTATGGGAACGACTGAAGTTCTCTAGAAAAATAAAGTTCCATACACAAAACATCATTCAGCAACCGAAAATATGCCAACAGTAACACTATATAAAATTATATATGGGAGGTAAAAAAAAACAAAAAAACACACACACACCTAAAGCAATATGAAGACTATGTAAAAGAGAACCACCTTGAAACAACTCAAAATATTATTACCTTTGGCTAGAGGAGGAAGTAAAATAATATTTTTTCCAAAAGATTATTTTCTGAACAGAAATCAGAATACATTTCCAAACAAAGATATGGAAACAAATTCTTTTTGCACAATCCCTAAAGAAACATTTAATAAAAAAATCTAAATGAAAACACCGTAACGTTATACCATTAATTTTAATTCCTAAGGTAATAAATATACAAACAGCAAACTACAACAAAGCAAAATATACAAAATTATATTAATAATTTACATGAAAAAAAAAAAATAAACAGATTATATTTATATAAGTAATCTGCTTTGATTTCATGAGCATAAATAAACCTAAAATATTTCCTTCAATCATAGCTAAAATGTTATATGGGCCACGGAAGTAAATATACCTCGGCATATAACGAATCAACAGAAATAGAAGATGAGTTACTTCCTATTACCAAAGTTACATTTAATACAAAAAAGAGCTGAAGTTGCACAGGGACCAGATATTGCACTTTTGCTACATTTTTTAGATTTCATTCAAAGCATGTATTTCTACGAGGGCACTGTAAAGTCAATCTTATCTATGCTGTATCGATTATATCAATGAATAATTGATAATGAACACACAGCAGGAACAGTTATCGAATCAATCTGTTATCTCGGATAGGTATTATATTCTTAATCAAACAGATACCTATTATTTACCAAATTTGGTCCATTTTAATTTTCAAGGTTGAAAATATTAAAGATAAATGATCGGTGAATGAGACGAAAAAGCAGTTATTAACGTTAATCACTGCTACACATTTAGGTAAACCAGTTATTTGTATAAGGCTAAAGAAGTCGAAGTTATGCGAACCGAAGGACGCCGATAGAAGAATGTGTGAAGAATATCCTAATCGCTGTCATGGAACAAACTATAGGAAAATGAAACGAATTTTACCTGGAATTTCTTATGCATGCAACGTTCGAAAAGCTCTCCAAATGAGCCACCCTGAAAGCATTAGTCTGATATCATCCAATGCGTGCAATCTCTAAGTGGTAAAAATCCTTGAGACATATACGCGCTGGGTGCAAGGTAAGGCTTGAAAAACAGCTATACTGGCAGGTAATTGTGGATGTAGCGGATGTGAAAAAAAGCAATACGGATGACTAGATGGAAAATAGTTTGGTAGCATTAATGTGGTACAAGCAAAATCAGTAAATGTTATACATTAAGTTACGTGTTAACATTTGGCCTTCACAATGAATGCGGTGCAGCCAAGTATAGTCATTAAACTGCAAATGTGTCAGTAATCATCAAGTGAGAATGAACGATATAGAAGTATATCGTTGTTATTGGAATCTTCCCGTCACACATTCCTATGCATAGCCAGGACCTGGAAATCCTTGTATGGTTGGATATGTTTAGAATGTTCATAATAAATTCGCTGAATGTCCCTAGAAAGCAAATCTCAGATGGAAGTAAGACTCTCAAACTGATGTGAAATGTATAAAAATAGGTTACGTTTTATGTATTGCATGCGTTGTATACGGGTCGAAATTAAGGTGAAACAAAGTTGCACTGTGATCAAAAAATGAAGAAAACCGTTGAAAAACTATTTTAAATCGACGTCATTAGCAAAGACGAAACTCGATCGCTCATTCAACTATCTCACATAGTCACATGTAGACCTTTGGGATAAGCAATGCTAACACAGATGCAATTTATTGGAGAACGCATAAAAACGTTAAAAATTGTATAGTTTGACAAAATTAATCCCTTACTTTATCTTCAGGTTAGTTAAATTTCTTAAGCTCTTTCTTTTTTCTCCTCTAAGTTATGGATTTATTGCTTAAAATGTATTATACGAAAAGCTGAATCAACTGAAAAATAAAAATAAAAACGTACTGGTAAATGAGAGATAAGAAAGAGGAGACAACATTTAAATTCTTCGAAAATGTCTTGGATAAAGATACTACACTTCATTACCCATCTATATATTAGTATCCGTTTTACTCAGGTTCATCATCTGTAGTCTTTATTCACCGTATTTGGTGCAAATAAAATTGAGAGGATGTTTGGTTTCTGTATCGGAGAAAAATGAGAGTTGATTAGAGATATTTCTTTTCAATAGATATAAGACGGGTATATACTGGTATTGGGTGACTATTGAATGGATTCTCCACTTAAATTTCTATCTCTTCGTTTACTTAAATCAGTAAGTGTAAAGTTTATTTAGATTTCGAGTTAAATGCTACCAGTTCTTTTCTTTTAATCAATCTAGTACTACACGCGTCTTGGTTGTTTTACCATCCAATAATCTCCATACGCATCTCGGTGTAATCGGTAATTCTCCAGAATTTTGAAATTTATGCAAATTCATATCACATTTCACCAGCTCAAAAAATTGGAAAGTAGTTAAAATTTCTGGCTTGATTACAATTTAGTGAGATCCTTTGCTTCTGATTAATATATATATATATATATATATATATATATATATATATATATATATATATATATATATATGTATGTATGTATATGTGTGTGTGCGCACGCGCGTTTGTGTGTTCAAGAAGTTAAGGGCATGATTAAACTAGTAGAAAAGAGTAAAATGCTTATACATTCAACTTGTTTCGATTTTTTTTTTAGCTTCATGGTTTTTTTTGGGAAATGAATGTTGGGTGGATATATGTATCAGTATTTCTAATTTTGTGCTGTTTGTTTTCATTGGTCACTTAGATTTCTCGTGTTTACGTCTTTTTTTTTTGTTAGCGTGTGTATGTGCGCATGCGCGTATGTCCCTTACTATCTTTCATATAATTTTTTTATTATAGTATGCGTTCGTTTTTATATTAGAGTGGAATGTTTGAAATAAAAATTATGGCTTGTTTTTGTGTAGTTTAATAAGTTATATAAATAAAACAATCTTTAACTTTGATTAAAATAAAACCGCCCTAATGAAAAAGTAAGTTTTATTACGAATAAAATATCTAGAAAGAATATTAATTAATATTACATCGATAAAGACACCCCGGACATTTTTTTTTTCATTTCCTGAAGTTTATAAACTGGATATAAAAAAATGTAGGATGACGTAAAATAAAGTTTTCATATATTCTCTTCCATGATTACGATATGCTCATTACACAACCGGAAAACGTGCTAATACACCTTTTTACAAGACACACAAATAATAATAATAATAATAATAATAATAATAATAATAATATAATTGAGCCAAATGCTCACCCATTACTACATACAAAATATTTACTGACATACACAAATTTCCCTCAACAATAAGATTTGCTACAAAATTAATAACGTACATTTTATCCATTTTCAACATTGATAATAGTATTACCTGCTAGAAAAAATAGTAATTAGTGGCACACCCATACACACATACTATACCATTTCTTTTCACTACCAGCTTCAGAAAATAAAAACACACACATACACTACCAGACAAAAAATTGTCCATTAGAATTCACACACACACACACGCGCGCGCACACACACTCACTCTCTCTCTCTCTGACACACACACACTCACACACGTACACACACGCACACCATAATATTTTGTTGAGGGTGGCATATTGTCCCGCAAACATATGTTGAATGACGGAAGACAACAACAAACACAACAGAGACTTAAGTGGAAAAAATATATATTGGAAATTTTGTTTTCGTTAAAAAATATACTGTATATAAGTTACAGTGCACTAGGCAAAATATTTGTAGTCGTTGAAAAGTGTTGTCCTGATATCATAAAACTGGTCGGCTGGTTTGTTGCTGCTGGAACAGATGTTACAGTTTGCTACTAGGTATCTTGCTCGCGGATTGTTGTTTTTGAGATGTTTTTTATATGATGAATCAGTTTTATAACAGTCGTTTGTTCTGAAAATTGAAGGTTCTTCTTCCGGTTGTTTTTAAAAAAAATATGGGCGTGCCGACAGGATACGACAACGTAAACACACGAATTCTAAATGTCCAATGAAACCAAACAGCACACATTTCTAAATGCTGAAACATTTTTGTCCATAACTCATTTCCAAAATCAATACTGATGAAGCTAAAATTAAACGAAGCATTAAATCTATAAGGTTTTCTTATTTATCCCTTATCTTATCTGATGTAATCCCTATTTGTTCAATATGAATATTTTTATGTATGTCTAAGCAGGACGACAGGGGTGGGATAAGTGTAGTTTTCTTTATCGAGTTTGCCCTAAGCAAGTCAGTGAAGCCACTGAGGCCCAATGGTTACTGGGTTTGCAAGTTTTAGAAACAGGACCAGAGCTAAGGAGCGAGAATAGAGGAAGAACAACCAGAACAGCAGATAGCGATTGACATTGCATTTAATTTTTTCAGATTAAGGTTGGCTAGGAAGCATGGGGCAGGAATAGAGTTCCACAAGAGATAAGTACGAGAAAAACAGTTAGGATATAATTTATGATTACGTCTATCCACTTCAACTGTAAAATGGCGAGACATCGTCGCCAGTCAAGTACTGCGCTTAATTTCGAAGTGTCTAGGCACCATAGTGAAGAGCAATATTTATTCTGTACAATACAGAAATGTGGCACAAGGCCGAAAAGGGGAATGGGGAAAGGACGGTCTTCTTCTGTCTTAACTATAACTTAGCTAGCCGCAAACACTGACCCAATCGTACAAAACAATATTCCTTACACTAAAACAACACATTCATACGTACCTTTCTTACTACAACCACCATAATACATCTTTTTTCACTATAAAAATACTAACTAGTCGCCATATTTACAATTTGTTGTCTGTGGGAGGAGAGGGGAATAAAACAACAATTCTAAAAGTTAACCCCAATGAGTATTTACAATATGAATACAAAAAACTATTTACAAGAAACTAAAGAAAATAAGATTAGTAATAAAAGCCCCCCACAATCACTAAATGTGACAGAAACATCACTTCACTGGCCGAAATCAATGCGGGACTATAATAGTGTAAACCATTCATACCTCCCAAGCACTCACACTGACATGCACTCATTCAGACACGATAACAAATACGAAAAAAACACTCTCGCAAAACGAAAGGCGCCCCGCATCCACCATCGAACTAACATCACTGACCAACTAACGAAGGAGGGGACGGGGAAATAAAACTTAAAGAAAATTAGGGACAGAAATAAAAGGGGCCAATGAGCATACATACCCTAGCTAAGTTAACTTGAAAAAGGAAACTAAAGCATCAAAAAGGAAACCTAATCTAGCCTAATTTCGGGATAGGTTGCACAAGTTCAACCCAGGAAGAGCAATATCCTGATGCCTAACCGGCATCAATGTGCCACTCAAGGTCAGCCCGTTTCACACAACACAAGCGCGCAACATTCACCAACCTTTTGCTGAATTCTGATGAAGTGAGCCGCCGCCTTTCCGTCCTAATCTTGACTTTAAGCTGATGCTTAAAGTACAAGATCAGTTGGGAAGAAGTGAACTTCTCGGCTCCATAGAATCCCTTCTGACGTGTCGTCCAAATCACGACTCTCATAGCAAGCAGTGGAACACATACTGTTCAGCCTTCGTCAGCGGCGGTGCCACATTGCTACAAACGGAAACGGCCTGAAGGACAAAAGACTTTCCCTGCAGCATGCGGGCCATGAGGCCTTCAACAAACTTGCACAACGTCCCTACCTGGCTGCAATGAAATAAGGCGTGACCCAAGGTCTCGACCTCCCCACTACAAAGTCGACAGTTTGGAGAATTCTCCAAGCCAGCTGAAAAGAGTCTCTTGGCGACCCAGAGGGCCCCACGAATCACCAGCCAGGTGAGTGATGCCTCATCGTTATTGAGGCATTTCAACCCAGGTGCCCAAGGCCATATTTAGCGAGCCTTCTGCTTCGTCAGACCGAGATCGTCAATCAGATCATTATGCACGGCCCCCCTGACTAAAACTTGATATAATTCCTTACGAGACAACGCCTGGACGTTGGAGAGGCCATCCGACGCCCGTCAGAGCAATACGACATTCACGATAGAAGGAGCATTCGGCTCGGGGTAAACGGCGGGCCTCCTCGCACGACTGCACACTTCTCAGGGATGGGAAGTTCTTTCGGGCGTCTTCCTTCCAGAAGGCGCCCTCCATCATCCGAATCGCGACACATTCGATCTAGAAAGCTAATGCGAAGCACATATTGACGAATCTCAATGCTCGGCATGCCCAGACCGCCTTCAGATGGATGAAGGCAACAGATCTCCCGACTGACTCTGGCAGGCTTGCCTCCCCACAAGGAGGAGAACAAGAGCTTCACTAACGCCAGTAAAGTGTCACACGGAAGTGGAAGCACAGAGAGTCGGTAAAGGAGAATCGGGTAGATGTGTGAAACACAAACTTCCGCCCTCCCCTTTAAGGAATGATTCCTCCGAGACCACAGATTAATTGCGATCTCGGCCTTCCCTTGCACCTCCGACCAATTCATTCCCAACTGGAGATCAGGACCGAACCAGACGCCGAGAATCTTGACCGGCCCATCCGTCCAGCGGAAAGGTCTGGGAAGAGAAACTCCCTTCCACACACCTAACCGCAAGCCAACAGACTTATCGCGGTTGATCTTGGGCCCTGTCACCATCTCATAACAACTGATTTCTTTGCTGACTTCGTCAATCTCGGCTCTGCTCGACACAAGAGCCGAAACGTCGTCAGCATAGGCAGAATACATGGCCGATGTTGTAGCACCGGGCGGCGCAATTCCACGTAGGACCGGATTCGCCTTTAACTAGCGAAGGAAAGGTTCCAACGCAAGAACGGAAAGCAAAGGAGATAGCGGACAACCCTGACGAATGGAGCGAGACA
The DNA here is from genome assembly GCA_963932145.1 of Acanthosepion lycidas. Lineage (NCBI taxonomy): Eukaryota > Metazoa > Mollusca > Cephalopoda > Sepiida > Sepiidae > Acanthosepion > Acanthosepion lycidas. The sequence goes on from OZ010577.1 coordinate 71,207,806, forward strand.
ATACGAAAGGCTTCGATCGTACCCCATTCACCAGCACCAGCGCACCGGGAGTCGCATACAGAAGTCGGATCCAGGTGCGAAAGTACGGCCCAAAACCCGCAGCCGAAAGAACAGCCTCCAGAAAGCGATGATCAACCCTATCGAAGGCCTTGGACTGACCTAAATTGATCAGTGTGGCTTTACTGTCGACTTGCTCAATGATCTGGCGCACCATATAAAGGTTGTCCTGAATAGTCCTGCCTTTCACCGCATAAGTCTGTTCCGAGCCAATCAGACGAGACAGGACAACCTGCAAACGGTTAGCCAGGATCTTAGCCAAAATCTTTAACTCTGTGTTTAACATATTTAAAGGGCGAAAGTTACCTAACCCATCCCCACCATTTTTCTTCTTGCGTAACAACTTGATCACACCGCTGGTGAAGCGTTGGAGTATAGACCCCTGCTTCATCTAGTTGCCGAAAATCAGTGCCAGCAGGGGAACAAAAACGGGTGACTGCCTCAAGTACACTTCGTACGGAAGACCATTTGTCCCGGAGATTTGTCCAGGCCAACCTGTTTCAACACTTCCCAGATTTCCGACTCTGTAATTGCACCCTCGCACCTAGCTGGTGAAAAGCTCCTGAAAGTAGTCACGAAAAGCCTCACATATGCCCTCGTTTGTTGTCACGGTCCACTTATCCGGGAATGTGACGCATGCGATATGCCACCTAGAAGCATTCCGAGCTTCCTCTGCACGCAATTCAGCGGCCTTATTCGTCGCTTCGGAGGACATTCTTTTTAATCTAGCCCTAACTACCAGAGCTTGATCCTTCTTGATAAGCAAGGAGGCCAACTCTGCCTTAGCTAAAGCTACGTCCCTACTATCACGGGATTTGACCGCCCGATCAACTTTCTGCTCTAAAGCCGTTTGCGCCGCTAATCTATCTAGATTGAGACGACGACTATAATCAGCAGCAAACGTTCTAATTTTGGATTTTAATTTATCCCACCAGGCATTTCCCACAACCGCTCCCGTCAGTTCCCTCTGTATCATTAGTAGAAGCTGGTCCCGGAAATCTTGCTCACCAAATAATGATGAGTTTAATTTCCAGTAGCCAGCCATCCTAACCTTAGGCTTATCTAAGTTTACTCGGACCCGGACAAGCCTATGATCCGAATAAACTATCTCATGGAAACTTGGACACCCTAAGAGCCCTACATCGAATCTCCTAACTAGGACTCGGTCTAGATAGCTAGCCGAGCCGCCACTATTAGTCCAAGTACACACTACCTCCCGAGGGTGCTCATTCCGGTACTTATCGACAAGATCAAACCTTTCGATAAAGTCCCGAAATGGTTTCACGTCTCGGTTGTTAGTACCCGAATTTGTCCCTATACGATCTATATCGGGATCAAGGACGGCATTCCAATCACCGACTAAAACTACCCGACGTGATGTCCTCAAAAACTGCTCGATCTGCCGAAACAAAGCAGGCTGCTCAGAATGGACATTGGGTGCATAAATCCCAATGAGACGAAGAGCCTTATCCTTTATGGTAACGTCCAGCACGCAAAGTCTGCCGGCCGAATCCGCGAAGACAAGAACACACGCAGCCTTCAATGACTTGCTCACCAGCCAAGAGACACCTCTCGAGAGTCCATCAAAACATGCTGAATATAAGGAGAAGGCCCTAGACAGAATGTTCTCATAGTCTCGAGAAGAAAACCGGGTCTCTTGTACACAACAGATATTCACCCCGAGATGCTGAAGGTCACGAGAGAGCCTCGCCCTGCGAGACTCCGACCTCAGGCCTCGGGGATTCACACTTGCTAACCAGAGAGCCATGATAAAAACCGATAAGAGTTGTTCTCCTGCATTAAATATGGCCGGGGTCAGGACACCGACGGCCTCTCCCATTGAGCCAGTACCCATCTCAGTCCTGATTGTGCCATCAGGAGACAGGCCACCAATGTCGAGGGGAACCTTAACTTTTAAGCTCTATATAGGGAGGGGTGAACAAAATGCGGGAGCCTCCCTGAACAAAATTAGTTCAATTTCTTCAAATTCTCGTTGTCAAAGTAGGCAATAGGAGGCACCATGCCAAAAACCTGGTTTGCCTCCATTACCATGGCCCATACATGTTTGCCAGGGGCCCTAGTTCTTATTACAGTAAGGACCCTTTTAGCGTTTGGAAAATTATTTGGGTCCTCAACATCCAAGTTCTTAATCTTACGAAATTTAATCAAGTGCTTAAATTCTTTAAAGTTTTTACACTGTGAAGCAAGCTTTTCTTCCTGTTCTTTGGATATGCTGCAAACTTTTTCCCCTATATTATATTTCAGGCCTTTTTTTTGCAGACAGATTCGACGCTTTCAGAGGACTGATTTCTTTGGCGTTTTTCAGGCTTTTGTGGGGAACTGATGGCTGTTTTGACAGGAGAAGGTTTCGGAGTATCTGAAGTGATAGGAGGTAGGATTATTTTTGGCTCTGGGAGAAAGTATAGTCATTTTAAATGGGGAAGGAGATGGAGATTTGGTCAAGGGAGGAGTTGTCATGAGTTTCTGTTTGTATGAAGGAGATGAAGGAACTGATGAAGAGCCAGGTAGTTTTTTCTCATGAAGGGTGTCTTTCAACTTCTGAAGTTTTTCTTTTTTCTCGAAACTGGGCTCGTATCGCAGTTGCTGCTGTCGAAGTTTTGTAGCCGGAGAGTCGCCCTTTGCGCTAGTAGAGGGAGAGGGACTGTCTGTGTCTTTCCCTCTTTGTGATGTGGAACGAGGTTTCGCTGCCTTGGTCTTCCCTTTTTCCCTGCCAACGACCTGCCATTCCCCCTCCTCCTTCTCCTCCTCAACCGCACTAGCGACCGGCAAAGGCTTTTCGGGGAATGGCGGCTGAGATTTGGACCCAAACGGGGGATTTTCCACACCGGTCCCGGTCGCTGGCATGCCCACTACAGGCGAGACGGATTTGGTAGACTCGACCAAAGGGGGATTTGTTTGGGCGGGGGCCAGAACTTCAGAGGCCATCTTCTCTGTGCAGGAAGAGGATAGGTGACCAGTCTTTCCACACTTCCAGCATGTCGGTTTTCGTCCAGTAACAATTGTCGCCATTTTCTGGCCCTTTTCATCCAGGCAGTTGGGGATGGAGCGGAAGGCTGTTTCATTGATCATTATCTCGAAGCTCCCCCCCCCGGTCAGATCGTCTGAGGAAGCACTAATTATCTGTCCAAACTGACACAGATAGGCGGCCAGATGCTCCCCGAGAATCTGAGGAGGAACCTCATATACCGCCTTCATATTCAGTGCTCAGAATCAGGTCCTTTGTTATAAGTTCCCTCCTTGTTGCACTTTCACAGTCGGCAGGCGTGGGCAGCAGTACGTCCCACATGAAAAAGCCTTTACCTTTGATGATTCACTGGGCTTTAATCCCCAGAGATGTCAAGGCCTTAATTACAGTATCTTTTGTGGAGCGACAAATTTTGTCCACCACAAAGACTGACACAATTCTTTTCTCAACTTTTCTTAATTCCTCGGGATTTGACAAGAGCCCATCTGCTGTCACCTGATATGCGTAGCTCTTGGCTTTCTCCAGGAACTCCGTTATGTTGATCTTACACTTTGGCGGGGACTTCCAGCATGAGGGCATCTCTCCGGCCACGTCATTGTTCTTTGGAGTTTGGTCTGTCGAATTTTGGCCCCTTTAGGCCACTATAGTTTGTTCTTGTCCGCTGGTTTTTTTTTTGGCCAGTTTCGAGTTGTACCTCAGTCTCTTTTCCTGAGTTTTGGTCATTTGCGGCCACCATACTTCCTTCTTGTACTTTGGATTCATATATTGAGGTTTGGCTATTTGCGGACACCGTACTCTTTCCGGGACTCGGTAATTTTTTTTCCTTTTGGGGACTCTATTTTTAGTGAGATTTGAATTTTGGTCCAAATTCTGAATTTCTTGTACCTCCATCACTGACTCACTATCTTTAGTTTTATCTGGAGCATCCTTCTTTTTTTAGTCCCAAACAGGTTCTTCCTCACCGTCCTCTTTGCACCCATTTTCTTTTCTTTTAAATCACAATTTTTTTTTCTTTCACATAAAACGGAAAACAACAAATAAAAGTATAATTTAAACGAAAGATAAATACGAATAAATCACAATAACAAAAAGAAATTTAACGAGACAGAAACAATAAACAGTTAAACACGTAAAAATAAGTTACGGAAATACGTACGCAAAGAGGACAAAATACGTAAAAAAAAAATAAAAAAACAGTTAACAAATTACAAAAAAACGAGTACGCAAATGAAAATCACATTTTAAGACGGAAAATAAAAAAAAGGTATCTTTTTAAAACAATAATACAACAGAAAATACGAAACGAAAATGCCAAACGAGTTCACAAATACAATATGGCTGCCACTAGAAAATTCTAGTCAGCCCAAACACGAGCGAAAACACGTAAACTAAAATAATGAACAACTAACGAATAGAAAAATAAATATGAAAAATAAATACAGAAATTTACAATTAACACAGAAAAGACTTAAATAAAAGAAAACAGAATAATTAACAGTTATATACAAAGAGAACACCAAAGAAACAATGAAAACACGTAGAAATAAAAATGTAAACAAAGAAAAACGAAGTCTTACGAGGGGCAAAATAAACAATGAAAAAATAAAGTTGGCTTGTGGAAGTTACTAAAAATTAAAAGGAAAAATTAAAACTCAAAAATACGTATTAAAGAAAATGAAAATTAATAAAGAAATAACAAGGGATAAAGTATAAAAAAAAATGAGGGGAGGGAAACGAAAGAAAAAAAAATCAAACTTTTGGCAAAAAACGTAAGTAAATTAAACGAAAGAAAATTGAAAATTAAAAGTAACTTAACGTGAAACAAAGGTTGAAATCGATAAACAGTTCGTATACAATCACCGGTCGTACACCGTCGGAAAAAGGAAACTCTCCTCAAAGAGGTACCATAGCGAAGAACGATATTTATTTATACAAAAATGTATAAAATGTGGCACAAGGCCTAAAAGGGGGATGGGGAATGACGGTCTTCTTCTGTCTTAAATCTAAACTTAGCTAGTCCCAGACACGGACCCAAACAAACTAACAATATTCCAATCACCAAAACAACACATTCACTCCTACCTTTCTTACTACGTCCACCATAATGCCTCAGATTCTCTATGAAGTCCTAACTAGTTCCCTTATGTACAAAAATTGTCTGTGGGGGGAGGGTCAATAAAACAACAACTTTTAAAAGATCCCCAAATGAGTATTTACAATATGACTTAAGTATTTACAATAAAACTAAACAAAACTGTGTTAGTAATAAAACCCCCCACAAACCATAAATGTGGCAGCAACATCAGTTAACTAGACGAAATCAATGCGGGGCTAAGAAAAATAAGAAAAAACATTCATTCCTCAAGCATTCACACACACACGCACACATTCATACACAACAACAAATACGAAAAACCACACACACGAAACGAAAGGCGCCCCGCATCCACCAGAGAACTGAAGTCACTGACCACCTAACGAGGGAGGGGATGGGGAATTAAACAAAAGAAAATAGGGACAGAAATAAAAGGGACCAATGCGCATGCATACCCTAGCTAAGTTTACAAGAAAAAAGGGAAAACTAAAGATTCAAAATCGAAAACCTAGTCTAACCTAAAATCTGGGTGGGTTGCCTATGTTCAACCCTGTTAGGACAAAATCCTGTACCTAACCGACATCCAAGTGCCACTCTAGGTCAGCCCCTTTCACTCTACACATTCGCGCAAGATTCACCCACCTTTTGCCAAATTCCGATGAGGTGAGCCGCCGCCTTTCCGTCCTAATCTTTACTTTAAGCTGATGCTTAAAGTACAAGATCAGTTGGGAAGAGGTGAACTTCTCGCCCATATGGAATCCCTTCTGACGCGTCGTCCAAATCACGACTCTCATAATCCCTAGTAAGCAACAGAACACATAGTGTTCAGCCTTCGTCAATTGCGGCACCACATTGCTACAAACAGAACTGGCTTCCAGGACAAAGAACTTTCCCTGCAGCATGCGAACCATGAGGCCTTCAACAAACCTGCACAACGGCACTACCGTCTTGCACTGAAAAAAGGCGTGACCAATGGTCTCGACTTCCCCAGTGCAGCGACGACAGTTTGGATATTTCTCCAAACCTGCTGAACAAAGTCTCTTGCCGACCCAGAGGGCCCCACGAATCATCAGCCAGGTGAGTGATGCCTCATCGTTATTGAGACATTTCAAGCCAGGCGTCCAAGGCCATATCGAGCGAGCCTCCCGTTTCGTAAGACCGAGCTCGTCGATCAGATCATCTTGAACGGACCCCCTAACTAACAATTGATACAATGCCTTACGAGACAACGCCTGGGCGTCGGAGAGGCCATCCGTCGTCCGTAAGAGGAGCTTCAAAGCACTACGACATTCGCGGTAGAAGGCGCACTCGGCACGAGGTCTACGGCCGGCCTCCTCCACGCACGAGTGCACACTTCTCAGGGATGGGAAAGTACCATAGCGAAGAACTCCTCTGCGAAATTACCATGAAAATATTTATAGAAAAGGCAAAGGGAGGCAACTTCACGGCGGTGGAAAAGTGACTGAAGCCAAGTCAATTGGGGAATTAAATTTAAATATCTGACATAATTTACAATTCTTTCTCTCTCGACCTATTACCTTTTGATGAGAGATATCCACAGATATGCAAAAAATATGTCCACTTTAAAACAATATCTGGAATAGAGCTACATATGTGTGTAGACCGATGAATGCATTGTTTACTGCTAGCAGATATGGTCATTTGTTTTCACTTTCAAGTTGCCAAAAAATATTCCTGTATTTCTCACATGGATTCCATATGCGTGTTTCTGCCGGTGTTGTTAATTTTAAAATTAAATTTTATTTTTCAGACTCTGCACTATCCATTCTCCATTAACTGTCGGAAAATTTATGCGAGTAATTTATCCATTATATCAGTTCAGTCCTTCCATACACTTGACGCTGATTCAATGTCCAAAACCTCGTAAACAAAGTAGTAAATGTTTACTTTAGTTAGAATCTACGTGGAAAATGGGTGTATCATCACAATCATGTATGCACCATAATCAGTAGCCGGTAAATTTTGTCTCGACATATATAATCTCTCCCGCACGCATGCGTGTTCATATATAGCAGACGTCTGTTTGAATGTACAGGTTGGCCGAAAGTTTTGTCATTCCCTAACAAAACGTAATTAGAACAAAAGAAGAACACGTAATACAGTAATACAAATCACATACACTGGATCCAGTTTCATTGATGCTCTCACACATAGGGAATGTTTGTATGAACACCATCATTTTCATGGCACAAAATGATGCGGCACCATGTCCTGTTTGATATTTTACGAAACTGTACTTTGTTGATTGTTGCAAAGTCGCGAATGGAGTCTTTTAACCAATGGGTATTCTGGTATCGTTCATGTGAAACTCTCTCCTTCATAATACTCCAACAGAACGTTGAAATAGAAAATTATTTATGTATGCATGACAAGACTTTCGGACCACATGTTATATCTATGCATAACCTATCTGATATATCCCTGTGAGACATAATTTATGGAAACGGTGAATGCATGTGGGATTATTTTTATTACTTCAAACGTTTTTAAGGGATGGATAGTCGTATTTGCATACGCATTCAAGAAATAAATAAAATATACTCTCCGGCTGGGATCGAAACTGCAACGCACATTGTAAGAGAAAACATCATTTGATGTGGTGTGCTTTACTTCCCGACTACAGAGAGCGTCATAGTCAACAAGCACAACTCTCCTTAATTTCTGTCGAATGTACAGGCAGATAGCCTCAAGATACAAAGTTTAAACTTAAAAAAATAGGATTCAATTGCAAATAAGAGTATTCTCTACAATAACAATTGCAATAATAAAGATGTCGGATTAAAAATAAATTCCTATCTATTTTTCTGAGATGTGGTACTGTAACTATGCTATTTACATTGTTCGGACTGTTCCCTCATTATTGTTGCCATATTCATGACATTTCAGTTGTTGCCCACTCCGACCTTCTTCACGTGTGTGGAATTTTGAATCGAACCTTTTATTTCATCCACGGGTTAGATTGTTCGATATTAATCTGACTTGTCACTTCCGGGTATCTCAGTTTCAGTTATTTTCGTTTAACTCAACTCGCCATTTTTAGTTCAGCTCAATTTTGAATCGAACCTTTTATTTCATCCACGGGTTAGATTGTTCGATATTAATCTGACTTGTCACTTCCGGGTATCTCAGTTTCAGTTATTTTCGTTTAACTCAACTCGCCATTTTTAGTTCAGCTCTGCTGTGACCAGGTATTGAACTCATAACTCTGGATCAAGTCACTGAAATAATTCAACCAACGCTTGTGTTCGGATAAACGTCCGAACAATATAAATGCTGTAACTAAAAAAATGAATCAATTATTCTATTAGAATTAATTTCATTTTCATTTAATGAAGATCGTCTTTCATTTCGTAATTATAATTTAAAAAAATATTCTTCGTAAAGAAAAGAAAATATATATATATCACATCATATAATGTATTTATATAGGTATTGCGTATAATAGAAACGGCGTAAAAGAAACTTCGAAAAGCGTGAGGAGTTTGAAATTCTTTATATTGTGCAGATTTCATTTGAACGTGTTTGATTCAGACAGAATTTCTAAATTTGTGAGCATGGTAGGAAAACATATTTTATTCTAATTAGAATGTATATGTTGTCCATTAAAATATTTTAAGGGCACCACAAATAAATTTATATGATAATATGTGGAATATATAAATTATAATCGAAACTATACATACACGTATATAAGTGTAATGCAGTGACGTAAGCGTGCACAAAATACACATCACACTTTCATACAGATACAAACACGCGTCGATATATATATATATATATATATATATATATATATATATATATATATATATATATATATATATATATATATGTGTGTGTGTGTGTGTGTGTGCAAGAGAGAGAGAGAGAGAGAGAGAAAAATCACGCAGTTATCTCTTAATAACATTATATTTTAATCGGCTGAAACAGACGAATGGCTTCTTATAGAATTAATAAGTCTCGATACGATTCCTGGAACATCACGTAATGTTCGCTGACACTATAGAAATTACGTTTGTTTTTTTCTACGCTTATTAAAAGGTCTACAGAAAAATCCCAGACAGAGCCATTATAAGATATTTCATCAGGAAGTCACAAGAAATGACTCTCTAAGAACTTCTGCTACCACTTCACAAGTAGATTCATTTTCGAGCTGACCGAAGTGTTTGTTTATATGTTGAGCTTTTTAAGATTAATTACAATTTCTCCGTCCTATGACTCACTCACTCTCTCTCATATCTCTGTCTATCTCTTTCTCTCTATATACACACACGCGCGTGTACGAACACACAGACACAGACACACACACACACACACACATTATATATATATATATATATATATATATATATATATATATTATAGGTTACACCGTATTTAAAATAGACGCTCCATTATCCACAATAGTAACGTTTGCAGTAATAAAAATAGGCGATAAAAAATAACTCCACTGACATTGATGATGTATGACAGACTATTGACTGCAATTCAAATAGTCAATGCTAGTAGATTATCTCATAAGAGAGTTAAGAATATTCTGCACAATAAACATGGTATGACGAAGTTTTGTGATGGTTGTGTTAATTCGTCTGATCACATCATGGGAAAATCTAACTTTGCTTGAGGGAATTCCAGCTGGTTTTCTTGAGCGTTTCTTTTCCCAGGTTGAGTGATCAGTTCAACATTTTGAACCAAAGAGTCAATCCATGCTGTAGGAACACTCCTACTCATTTGATTCAAATATCCACAACAAAGGAGGACAAGGTTTGATTTACGGGTTTCAGCAAGTTATAAGTTAAAGAGATCTTTAATGTATTATGAAAATTACATTATTTTCATATGTACATTGCGTAACTTCCGGAAACCATGTTGAATTCCGAAATGAATATGTCCATCACTGCAATCATATTAAGATTACCTGGTTGATGTTTGATTAAAAATTGCTTCTTAGCACTTTGAACATTTCTTAAGAAACGGAAGTTTCATACATTAACTTTCATCGATATAATCATTTTGCGTATCATCTAATCTAAATTAAAATGCCTGACAAAGTTCGTTACGCTCATTTGGTGTAATTGTACGTTTTGCGTTCCAAAATAATCGAATTGATGACCTTTGATTTTCATAGTAAGTTTTAAAAGTTTTAGTTAAATTAATCATATTATTGCAAGTCTTTGCATAATTTGCTTAAGTTTTTGCGATGCTATCAATTAACGACGTGACAACATTGCTTCATCATTTCTTTGATCAATCTTTTTTTAGCTATATATTAGTTAATAGTGAGATAAATATTGAATCGACTGATGTTTACTTCAGATCTGAGGTAATCTTCATTTTCTCATCAACAGATAATTGTTCGGTATCTAAAATTTTGGAACCCCCAAAATATAAAACCAATGTTCATGTTTAGTAACAGAAAATTCCGGATTGAAATCACGTAATAATGAGTTTGTTATAGATATACGTAACCCAACATATGCTTTTACGTGTTTTATTTTTAAATATTTTTGTATCATTTCCATATATATATAAATATATATACATATACATATACATATACACACATATATATATATATATATACATATACATACATATATATATATATATACATATACATACATATACATACATATATATATATATATATATATACATATACATACATATACATACATATATATATATATATATACATACATATACATACATATATATATATATATATATATATATACATATACATACATACATATATATATATATACATATACATACATACATACATATATATATATATACATATACATACATACATATATATATATATATACATATACATACATACATATATATATATATACATATACATACATACATATATATATATATATATATATATATATATATATATATAAGAAGAAAGAAAAAACAGTAAGATATATAATCCGGTGTTCTTATTGTTATTTTTATTTTTACAAAATGGTGCTCAGTGTAAATTTAGAGAGCATTACTATTATAAATTAACTAGTTTAAAATATTGTTTTTTCGCTACACAATAATAACCATGCTTCAAAAATGGAAGCTAAAAGCTTCAAATTTAATTTTGCAATTAAATTAAAGCATTAGAGTTCTATTTTATCCTCAAGCGAATTTTGGAGTAACTTATTTTTTAAAAATTTACTGAGTTTTAAAGGAACAGACAATTCATAATTCAACTATTTCCAAGGATACAGAGAGATCCAGTCATTCAGACAAGGGGTGGTAACGTGTTCATATATATATATATATATATATATATATATATATATATATATATATATATATATATATATATATATATATACTAATATATATATATATATATATATATATTAATTATAAATAATTGAAAATAAATATTTACTAAAAGCTGAATTAAAACTTAATTACTCCTCAGTATCATTGGACTCCGCACTGAGATTTTCAGTCATAGGTTTCTTTTTACGGGTGAAGTTGCTAGTTCCATGCTTAAATAGTTTTGAACTCAGAGATGTCATTCTACAAAAATATTTATCATCTAAACTTGGACCCAGTCTACCTTTTTATTTAAACTATAGCCGGTGGAGCTGGATAAGCGATGGATCCATAGATTTCCGGCGGTTATTTGTGCGAAAGTGAACGCAACTCGTAATTTGAACTCGGCCGGTCAGTTTCATTTTCCGTACCGACAACCGCTAGGCTACACGCATATCAAAGCTTTATTTCTTCGCTGTAAATATTTTTCTTTCATATATTTGTTTAGGCGAAATAATGAATCCGATATACGTTTGCTGTCTATTAAAAATGCAACACAGTCATTTGTAGTGAACATTCTCTTAACACCTGCGTGTATGACTGATAAATATTTTCTAATAAATTGCCGTTAATTTTTTCGTTTTCTTCCATATCGTCTTAGCAAAGTTTCGAATGGAGAAATAAATCTGTTCAATCAAAAATATGCTTAATTCTTATTCTGATAAAGTTTGATATAGCCAAAATATAATTTTGTCTTTTGAGACAACCGTTTTTAATTAATCAGTGCGAATCACAAGAAGATTTACGCAACGTGAATATATCTTATATCTGAATTTTAACTATGCCGAAATCTTTAAACTCTGACCGAGAAAGAAAAAGCACTGAAAAAAAACCCAAAAAACAAAACAAAAACAAAACAAACCCGCCTAACCATCCTCATCGTGCCGTCAGAGAGTTGCATCCTCCTAGTTCAGGCCGTCATACAGGTCCACATTAGTTTTACAAAAAAAAAAAAAAAAATGAATCTGTTTATACACATGGCTTAATTGACCAAACCATTAGTTACAATAGATGCTTTACTCTGGCCGTTATAATTTCATATTTTGTCTGGTAGCGTTTAAATGTCACATACTCTGGTTGAGTGGAAGGAAAAGGAAATCGTCAATGAGATGGAGTAGAGTGATAACTATTTAAATAATATTAAAATATTGTCTAAGATTGGGAGGCGGAATCCGAACAATCTACTTTTGTGTATTGAATCACGGGTTTTGTTCGAAATTCCACAAATGTTATATAGTACGAAAGCTGTCATCTGAAGATGATCAACGGGTACAATGACTGAAACATAAAAAGTATAGCAAATAAAACAGGCATACTGCTGCGAATATCAAAGCATGTAATCAGTGTAAATGATTTTTGATGATTATTATTATTTTCAGAGAATTTTTTTTAATTATTCAATCCTGTTTCATTTGATTAGATTCATTCAAAAGTGGTCATAAATACTTTCGTAGCTATTAACTAAATTCGAGTAAAACAAATACGTAATTTCATTTCTGTGGTTTAATCTTCTTAAATTACTTTCATTAATGTAGATTTTGTTGTAAGGTGAATAACTCAGTTTCCATTTAAACGCAAAAAAATAAAAAAAAACCTTTACACCAATATATTTATCATAAGTAATACATCAGAGCTGGCATCGTAATAAATACGCTTTTTTAGATTTAAAAAAAAATTCTATTAAATTTACGGCTTAAACAAGATGCCACATAATATGAATAACTATACTGTTTTAATACTATTTATATGCTTTGGTAATCATATGAAAATCATATAACCGCAATTGAATCATCCTCAAAGCTTTCAATTTTGTGATACGTTTGTTAATGTCACAGGTAGCACTTATCATTGTTAATGTATCATCATTAGTCTAATGACTAGGAGTGTAGCGTCTAATCAGTTCCCTCCAGATATCTGAGTTGATAATGTAACAGGTCTTGTACAGAGCAGAAATAATGAAGTCCATCCAACTCAAGATCATACCACATCCGACGTCCTTCAACTTGAATGCCGTCCACCTTGGTCCTAGACAGTTGGTCGTTTATCCACCTCTTAACTGTTGACGCCAATATAGGAAGCCGTCCACCCAGTGATACCGTGTAATCACTATACCGGCTGCATATATAGCTATGGAGCTCATACTCTCCATTTGTTCTAGATGGACGTTGCCTCTACGAGAAATTTTCATCCGCTCTTTGACAAGTTAACTTTTAATCTTACTGACTTTGCAGTGACACTCTTCACCAGAAAGTGACTAACGATTGAACCCGTTTATCCGCCAATGGCCCCCAGACATACGACAAACAGTACTGCGGTATATGGTACAAAACTTGTAGTGTGTCTGATATAAGCGTAATACAATTCTGGAATAAGGAAATTGTAGAAATGAAAATAACAGAATATTCTAATCGAAAGCATGGCATATACATTACTAGACGGCCTGATTATAACAATATCAATAACTAGAAGAAAAAAGAATGGTAATATAAATTACTTGTTGTTATATATAGATATAAATGTATTTAATTAAAGAATATTTCATATGACAAATTATAATTTAATATTTCTTTACCTTTTCTTAAAAATGATACACATTAATAAATATCGTTTATTTCAGGAAAAATGACGTGCAGTTTTGCGATGTTGCTTCCGATGAGTTATGCCATAATGTCTTTTATTACATATGTATTTATTTGAAATCTTTAGCCGCTCTTAGTTTATAATATCATGAAATGTTTTTTCAATACTGGAAATTTGCTTCCTTCGCCAAAATGACTAGTGGAAGATATAGTTTTCATCTGTTGCTCTTCGTGTAAACAACAGAAGTTATTAATATCACTAATTCGTGTATAGGGCTACAAAATGTATTTTCATATAAAAATAGAGGTTAGAATAATCATGAAAAACAATAACATAATATAACGAGGGGAACCAATATTCGTAAACATAACCATTTTTAATTTATTGTATTTCAAACTAATGAATAAACATACATTTCATATAATTAACTGTACACAGATGTATAATAACTAAATATGTGTAGAAAACATAAAAAATAAATTTAATAGAAGATGCATTCTTTTTATTCATTTTATTAGGTGAAAAAAATATTCATAGAATGCAAAGTTCAGATTTTTAAACATTTAAATTGCTTCAATACTCTAGAATATTTCAAGTGGACTATTCTAGAATGTCCCAATACTGTTACCAGTAGCTATTTTAGCCTAAAAAATTCGAACCGAATATTTTGTAATTGATATTCGTGCAAGAAGATTATCATCATGGAGAGAAGTAAAGAATTGACGAATTGACAAAACGAACTGCCTGTTAATTTGTGGAAAGAAGGTGAAAGTTATAAGAAAATCACAGACAAACTTAATATTCCATTTAATACCGTTAGATTATTCATTGCAAGGTATAAAAAAAATTAAAACCTGTTGCAAACCAAAAAAAAAACAGGTGCTCCACGGAAGAATTCTTCAAGTTCTTCGAGAAAATTGATGCGTCAAATTAAACAAAATCCAGTGATTACTCGTCAAGGGTTGCAGGATGATTTGCCTTCAGGTATCTGTGTCACAAAACGGACAATAAGCAATGAAATTCATATGAACAATGAAAAATCACGCTCCCCTCGGAAAACTCCACAGATATCGAAAAGACACAGAGATGCCAGGTTGAAATCCGTTCGTGAATAAGGATAAGGAAAATTCGTATTGATAAATATTATTATGGACTGACGAAACCAAAACTGAGTTGTTTGGACGTAATTCTAGAAATTTTGTGTGGCGAAAAGATGGCGAAACCTTCAAACAAAAAAACACAGTTCCAACAGTCAAATTTGGTGTTGACAACATCATAGTTTGAGGATGTTTTTCTGCAAAATTTACTAGTAACATATCAGTAATTTTTGGTAGAATAAATACCGCAGCATATCAAAATATATGTGTACAAATATTTGTTTACCCCCACTGTATAATAGTTTGAAGTTTCTCAGTTTGACGATAAAATCGAATTCAGTTCATCCCTTGAAAAATAAGTAATGTCATTATGTCTTGCAATATATCTGATAACGTAATATAGCATACTTTCTCAAATATACACTGTGAATATAGTCTTAGATACTTGCGTTTTTATATGTATATAACACATAGTTTATACATTATTTTAATAAATATATGCAAAAATGAACAACAGTTTTGTAAATTTCTTTTGCAACATATCACATAGAAGCGTTTCCTTTGTGGGTTTAAGAACAGAATATTAAACCGGTTTGTTTTCTGATTAAAATTTAAATGTAATTTATTATCTAGTAGACGAATCTATGAAGTTTTATCTAGTATACAAGATTATATTGAAATACTAATACTATGTAGTGTTTTCTAGATTCCTAAGACTGACAATTCTACCTATTTCCTACATCGTTGCTATTGTAAATAATTTTAGCTTTACATTTTTATATTCTTTGATATCTTATTTTGATTGATGTTCATCCCAGCTTCTGAATCTTCTATCTGCTGTATAGATCTTAATTTCTTTTAATGTATTCCGAATCTGTTCTTTTATGTCATTCAATAATTTTCAAAGATTTTTTTTCTTATCTATGCAATTTCTCTATTATCATCTTACTGCATTCGTAGTGATTCTCTCCGGCTTTTCACAAGTTAATGCCGTATATTATATTTACTCACTTTCCTAACATGCTGAAATGTTATCTTTTTTTTCTCTCTTGTTTCTCGGAATTAATTCGTAATCACTTAATCTTAGTCGATAGCTAAAAGCTATAATTACAATATGAAAAACAGTTTTGCGATCGGTCACTACAGTCTCTATAAATCAAGGCCTCACTTAAATTAGAATAGTAAGATATAATTACGCCACGAAATTCCATATTAGAACTGGGTTCTTTCGTTTTTCTCTTTTCTTGAACAGATGCAGTTTTCCCATTCAACTTAAGTACTCCAGTTTTACAATATCTTAATCCGCATTACAATAGAAATAATTTCTAATTCACCGACATGCAATACATCTATCGATTTTATTCTTGTTACCGATTATTCTCATATGAATTAATGATATATTTTCATTACAGCTGATTAAGATAATAATAAAAGGCAATTATATTCAGGAATAGAAAGAGACAGCTGAGATTTCTTGGACATATAATGAAGAGATAAGGCACTCAAAGGACATATCAAAAGAAAAAAAAAACTAGCAAGAGAATACAGCAGGCCATTTACCTGACGCGGCTGTATGAATGGTATGGCGGTACATAGGGTGCGAAAGGAAAAACAACGGATACAATAAAGAAGGTTGTAGAATGTCATGATCGCACATGTCCTCTATGGTTTATTTAATGCTGAAATCTAATTATCTTGTATGCAAATGTATGCCGTCAATTACAGATGAAATATATTGTTGATAATTATACAATAAACAGGTAGTGGTGATATGTTCACTATAAATATATTGTTGGTAATCTTTTTATATATAAAAATGTATTGCTGGTATCTTTATTGTAAAAATATAATTTTATACTTTGATAGGGTTTCGTATTTGTCTGGGGGTTCACTGCTTGCTCATAGCTGTGACCTTAACAGGTCCTATTGCACAGGCTCAGGGTGGACCAGAGAACAACAGCAATTAAGAACTGGTTCCACACTCCTCAAAACCTCCAACACGTCCAGATTGACCGTAAATCGAAGAAGATACTAATTCTTTGTCAACCACTGTTTTCGATTGAATACATATGTTGAAAATATGTAGACCTTAATATTATGTTTTCTGGTAATCTTATATACTTTTGTCATCAGCATAGATAACAAGATTTGAAAAGATGTCCTCAGAATATTGTTGAAGAAAATTAAGAGCAACAACCCTGGAAGACATCCTCATAGATTCAAAACGATCTGTTCAAGACAACTTTCATTTTTCGATTTGGTAAGAAAAATTGAAACGAATATACCACAAAATTTCAACGTGCGAAGAAGACCAGCCTGCCTAACATGTGACAAATGGCTACGAGATATCGAAAGAAACGGAATGGGCTTCAACCATACTTATCGACAGCTTGAAAAAACATTTTCCACAATAACCCTTAACACAATAGCAAATGACCTAGAGAAGTGAAAACCATATTGCTTATCTGAAAGGAAACCAGGTGAGATACATAACCAAATCGAGTTGACGAAAGCTTCTATTAGGTTGGTGCAAAAATAATGACGTAATAATATCGTTTTTTGACGTTAAAAAATACGTCAAAAAACGACATTATCGAGTCATTATTTTTGCACCAACCTAATATAAGTTTACTAAAACGAGGTAGAAGGATATGTTAATAAATTCCTAATATTTTATTTTCATTTTATTCTGATTCTTTCGACTGTTTCTTGGAATTGTATTTTTTATCGTTCTCTCTATTTTTTTGTGATAAGTAGAAGGATCAGCGGCAGTGTTCTTAAAAAGGATTTTCAACAAGTAGGAAAACAAGAAGCAACAAAACATTTATGGTAGAGTTTAAAGTGAACTCCAACATATCTGCATTCTCTCATGCAAGCTAAGATCATTATTACTTCTAAAATAAAACATCTTAGGACATAGACATATGAACATTGAAAAACATTAACATCAGACTCCTTTAAAATGACTAATGAATTGGTAGAAAACGATTGGGACAATAATCATTACGGACATTTTCTCTACTCCCTTGGTCCATTTCCAAAGAAAACGTACATTATCAAAACATAATCGATAATAATTTCCTTCTCTGTCGCATTCAATGAAACCTATTTAAAAGAATGTTTTCTGTCGAAATACACACACACAAACACACAGACATATATATATATATGTGTGTGTGTGTATAAACCCTTTAAGTAAGATCTTCCATAGGAAAACGATTAAGATTAGCTACTCTTGTGCCAACAACATGTATAAAATTATTAATTCACTCAATAACCGGATGTTAAGTCCTTTCTATTGGACAAACATCAAACCTGATATTGCACCCTCCTATAATTGTAGATCTAAAGAAAATTGTTCAGTTGAGGGAAAGTGCTGGTCAACCAGGGTTATATATCAAGCAGACATTCCCCCACAACAAAAAAAAAATGAAAAATTATTATTTACATTGGAATTTTCGCGGTGGAATGGAAAGAGGTTTTATATATTTTATTATAGGCATTCATTTTCTAACACTAAACTAAAACACCAGACAGCTCATTCAAAGAAATTTGGGGAATTGAAGAAGAAATGTTTGAGATCACAGATAATGTGGATGAATGTAGATTCAGTACGTACTTCTAATAGTCTTAGAGATAGGTGTGACTTACGTTTAGAAGAAAAATTAGAATGATAGTATACAATAACCAATGCTAACTATTAAATCAGAGGAATAAATTAGTGTTAAAATGTCGACATAAAAACAAATTCAAATTTTCATAATATAGATTTAACTTAATTAACTACTATTTTCCATAATATTCTCTCATATAATAATAACTCATAATAATAACTTTTCAAATGTCGAATGTATAAATAATTCTAATTTCTATACTCCCCACCTCTATAACCTCTTTACACTATATTAATTATAATTTATGAACTTCTCATAATCTAAGATTTTTCCAACTCACTTTCCATTAATCCCACACATATTTTTATCTATATATTTTAAAGTTATTTTAAACACCTTTTTATTCCTCTTTTACTTTTGAATAAATATTTCATTCTTCATATGCCATAAAGTTAGTATTCGAGTTTACTTTTATTTAATGTCTCCCCTTTAAGACAAATACATTCCAATCTCTCCTGACTCCTGTCTTGTGCTTTTGACTTACTGAAATATTGAAATGGATAAATTCTGTATTAGTTTTTTGACTGGTGATCTTTCTAAGCGTTCATAATTAAATTTCTGTTACTGAAACGAACTCAGTCGACACGTGACTTAATAAGAGAGAAGATCGTGATCTTTGTCTGCCGAAATATGCTATTCCCCATAAGAGGTGATTTAGAATTTTATTGTTTATTAATTATTTGCTCTGTAATAATAAATACATTGGTCTCTATTTGTGGATAAGTTTTACTATTTTAGATTACTATGATCCACTTGTATTACACACCAACGGATTTCTTACCGTTATTGTATATATATATATATATAACAAATACCCAGTGAGAATCATATATATATATTTATGGTAGAGTTAAACTCTACCATAAATATATATAGATAACATATATAGATTTTTTTTTTTACATTCAACGTCATCACTTAATAAGTCACCGAGGGTGTTGAAACAAAATGGCTAATTTTGTAGTGATTTTATAACATATTTATGTTATAATTTTTTTTAAATAAAAAAATTATATATATATATATATATATATATATATATATATATGTGTGTGTGTATGTGTGTGCGTGTATATATATATATATATATATATATATATATATATATATATATATATATATATATATATAGTTTCTTGCTTTGATATATCCCTCACATTCTATATCCATTTCTACTCAGATCAAACAGCAAGATATTTCTTTCAATTCTTCCCTTATATACGGTAATCTAACCACGGATAAAAAGTCGAAACGCCCACATCATTCGGACAGTACTTTATCCTACTTAATCACGCTACATATCAACGCTTTTCTAGTGTTTAATCAGCCACACCCATAAGAAACGATCTGACCATTCAGTGAAACCTAGCGAAATGCTGAGTTGGTTGCAAATTTTTGAAGCAACTAAGGATAATACGAATATTTGGTTTCAAAGATCCATTAGCGTTATCAAGATCATGGATAATAGAAGATCGAAGATGCTATAGGGGAGGAAAATTCCGGATGATGGAGTCTGTTGTCAGAAGATCAAGATCTCTGGTACAGTAGGTGAATTTCGGTTTCATTGTTTATTCTTTTTTTTTTAACTTGATGCCTGAAACTACCTTAGATTAACCAATGTGTTGCATAGATAGTTTTTTTTATTGTTGTAAGAACGGGTGTCCTTTTTTGTTTAAATGTTATCCAATCGACGCATTCATGAGAAGAATTTGTATTTAGTGGACTCTTTTATAAGCGGTTGATGAAGGGGTTGAAAAGAGGAAAGTTACACGAAGAAAAGACGCGATTCGAGGGCAATGTGAATCGAGAAAGAAGACCAAAAATGATCGAAATATTAGAGAAGATCTAATTAATAAAAGCAATGATAATAAGCAGAATAAGAGGAAGAAGTAGTAATGCTTGTAGGAGAAAATATATCGAGAGAACGATGAAAATAGAATTCCAATGAAATGTCGAATGAATAAGAGAAAAACAAAAATAAAAGATTAAGAATTCGAATATGTGGAACATTAAAACAGCGTTTGTAACAAAATCAAAATAGTGAATGATAAAGGAATCTATATTAATATGGAATTCATAGCTACAACATACTATGCCAAGAGCTCAATGAAATAGAGGGAGAAAGCCACTTCGAGGCGGTGTAATCGTTAGCAAGCTTGTCTCGCTGGAACATTTACGACGGAGTAGTGAGTTCGATTCTCACTGGGTGTCCTATTCTTTCGGCATTTTGATAGATCTAAGCTACGCATAGAATATCCCTAATGAAACAGAGGGAGAACAACAACGTGTATTTAAAAAAAATAATAATAATAAAACAATATTGAATAATGCCTGTCTAAATACAAAGACGGAGACATTTATAATATCTGCACATGCCTAATATCAATGTAACAGGAATTACCAGTAAGCAAATTACATTGGGTCAAACCAATAATGTAGATCATATGAATAACATGTCCAGACTATTGATCTTTTAGTTCAATTATATCACCAAAAGAATACCAAGATTGGCATGAGATTGGGCAGTGTCTTTATTAGAAGATAAATATGTACAATCTGTCACATGCCAACACATGGTATAAATATCACCTTAAATCAGTCAGAAAAGAACATAAAGTCATTATTATTTGGGACATAATTCATGCTGAGAATTGTATAAAATCTTATAAACCGGACATTGTGATTAAATACTATAAACATAAATGTGTTTTCGTAAAGATATGGCAGCATCATCAGATAAAAGTATATATATTTATCACCAAACAAGATACATATTTTTTTTTTACATTAAGAACGTCTGACAGGTTAGTAAATGAATGAATGGAACCTAAGTTAATGGGAATATAACCTAATACGGCAAATAATGTCGCGTGGATTCAAAAAAAAAAATAAATGTAAAACAGACTTACCAAAATGTTGGCGCATGTTCAAGAAAGGCAAACTAGAAAGTGCGCGGAAACCGCGCCGTTAAACTTATACCTGTAGACAGCAGGTGAAACAAAATCTGATTGGCTAATGCAAACCTCAATGTCATCATAAAAGTAAGATCTACTTCCTGATATAATAATTGTTTTTTTTTTAAACAAATTTGATTCACGTCCAATTATTGCAGGCTAAGATCGTTTGAAATAAGCTGAATTTTGTCCACCTTCGTTTTTAGTGTTGTATTTTGTTTACCTGTTATGGAGTCTTTGCGTAGATTCGTGTTTTTTTGTTTATTGTTGATCAGTATCGTAGGAACGCCAAACACAATGGCGCAAACCCAACTCCAAGATCCGATACGCACAGCAGCAAGCACTTCGGTGTGAGGAGAATTGAACATGCCAAAAAAGACCGAAGTACTATAAGGGACTCACGGAGAAATTTGCAATGTTTGTTATGGGAAACCGAGTTGTTACCGGCGACATCTCTTCTGGAAACGATTAACACCTGACGTACCTCTCTCCCTGTACTCTACAGACATCAAAACTCACAAATTCATAAGCGCCAATAGGGAAAAAAAGCATTAAGAGCATTAAGAGCCTAAATATTGGGACCAAAATATGGCCAGTCGAAGTAGGTTTATGTAGGACATCCTGCTAGCGACAGAAGAAGTGGCGAAGGCACTGGCTGGGTGTAACTTGACAACCAAGTTAGTGAGGCTCTAAACAGAATAGCTCTGGACCAGAAATACAAAAGTGATCCTACAAAGTGTGCCTCTGTATATCTCAGACAAACGCTTGGGTTTTTTCTTAGCGAAGTTTGGGTAGGTTTTCGGTGTTTCGCCCATGAAATGTAAAAACGGGATAGCCACTGGTGACGTGTAAATTATGGTAACTATTACCATGAAAAATTTCATTGACATACCAAATAAATTGATGTGCGAAGGATATTCAATTTACGTGGTAGTAGAAGGATGTCGACAAATTTGTGTGGCTTGTGGGACTGCTGGTCATTATTAAAAGCGTGTTCTGGAAAGAGACCATAACCGCAGCTCGAACCGACAGCTAACAAGAAAAGTTTCTAAAAGTATTAGGGTGTTTTGTACACCCGTTGAGAATGTTTGGTATTGTGGTGTATGCGGGGTTGAGTGGTGGGGGATGGGTTCTTGGGGTAAATGCATAATTTTTATTGGATGAATGGGTCGTGATTGTGATTAACTAGGACAAGGATAGTTAGCAAAGACCAGGCCTTCCTCACTTCCCATTTGGCCTTGTGCCACATTTACTGTACTTTTTATTACAATAATAAATATATCGTTTTTTTTTTTTTTACTTAAAAATGACATTGTGGAGATAATTATCCGTAGAAGCGGCTTGTCAACAGGCTGGGGTACCTGACAAAACGGATCCAGTGTTGCAATACCGGAAATTCGTAATGAAGCTAGTGTAACACCACTGATGACCACTAGCAACTCATTTTATAAATATTTTTCAATAATATAAGTTAAATAATATTACGAAGTAAGTAAATATAAGGCTTTTGAATTTAAAATTGGAAAACAATAGAAGCATAAAACTACTTGTCTATCAACGATCAAAGAAGTTTCTTGGAACAACATTATCAAAATCTCAAACAACTACTGTTTTCAAATCATTTGCTCTGTTTTTATCTACTCAAGGGAGTATTATGACTTCTTTAATCATTTTACCCCAAGGAAGGCATTAAAAACTGTAAAACCGCAAGTTATTCTTTGCGTGAAAGAATATATATATATATATATATATATATATATATATATATAGCTACAAAAAGGCGAAATTTATAATGCATTTTTTGTAAAGAAAAAAAAAATACAACGGATTTCGTCCCAGGACTTATCAAGTTTATTTCATTTCTGAGAATTAAAAATATATAAAAGCGTGTAAATTAAATTAACGAAAGGAATAGATTGGAAAAAAAAGGAATTCAAAGAAACTAGAGAAAAATGAGAGGGGAAGGAATGAACCACAAAACAAACTAAACAGAAACACAAAGTGAACTAAACATAACTGATGTTAAAAAGGTCCGCCCAACCCTCAAAATGAGAAGCAGTTGTATTCTGCCCAATAGACAAAATCAAGTGGATCTCTCGCTAAGAGAGTGGGGAAGGTGAAAATACAGACGGATATGGGAAATAAAAAGCGGACCAAGTCGAGATCTAAAAAAAGAGCCAAAACAAAATGTGGAGGTTGGGAACCTTAACTTGCATCATAGCTGCCGAGAACAGGACGCAAACAATATTTACACACATTAACTAGGTAGACAAAGCTTGTCAAATCATACCGAGGGGAGGGCTTCAGAGGAAACCACCTCGATTTTACGTAGGTTGACCTAAAAGAGAAAATCAAGGATAGTCCCGTTCAAACGAACCAAGCTCGCCTCAGTCACGCCCCTTTCACTGAAGACTGTCGAATGCAAGCGTTTGCTAACTGTTTTAATCTTCATCTTGAGCTGAAGCTCAAAGAATCAGATTGGAACCTGATGAGAAAGACGGTTACCTCACATGACTTCCTCCTGTCGCGTCGTCCAAATTACTATTCTGGACGTGGCCAGCAGCGTCAGAAACACAATTCGTTTCACCCCGTAATACGGGGAGGACAAATTGTCACAATCGTATGCGTGGTCAATGAGCACGAGCTTTTCGGGAGCGAGACGAGCCGTCAAATCGTCCCATAAGGGGCGGACCTAGAGACAATGATAGAAGGCGTGCGAAGCCGTTTCTTCTAAACCACGGCTCCACAGTTCACAAATCCGCAAAGCCCTATATGAAGACCTTGTCATTGAAAGGCAGCGCTTAAACCGCGAGAAATGGAGACAAATAGTAAGAAAAGGGAACGCGTCCATAACAATCCGCGCCATAATCCAATCTCTTGTAGGCGTAGGAAAGCCAACCTTGAGGCGAGTTTGTGACTCACCAAGTGTGGGATTCCCAGACCCCCATGACATGGACGTTGTGCACAGACTCGTCTTTCGACCCGATTCCCGCGTCCCCTCCAGAAAATGGAAGATAGTGACCGCTCGCGCAGCCTCCTATTCTCATCATAAAGAGGAAGTACGGACAAATCGATAAAGGACAATTGGGAAAACGTAAGTGGCACACGACTCCGCCCTGGCTTCACGGACAACCTCCGTCCACGCCAAATCTGACCGACCGCGTCGACCTTTGCTCGTACTTCAGACCAATTTTTCTCCAGCTGGAGGTCGGATCCAACTACACTGCAAGAATGCGGACAGGACCGCCCGTCCAATCGAAGGGCGCCGGACGATCAACCCACTTCCAGGTACATAACCGCATGCCGGACGACTAGTCACGGTTAATCTTGGCTCCTGTCACGTTTTCGTACCAATCTAATGCCTTCAGTACTGCCTCAATGTCGCTGTGGGACGACACGAAAAGAAATATGTCATCGGCGTACGGGGAAACGTTGGTTCGAACCCCTCCAGGAATGGCGATTCCGCGTAGGGCTGAACTGCACGCCCTGTCCCTCAGCCGGCGAAGGAGAGGTTCCAGCGACAAAGCATAAAATAGGGGCGACAGTGGACAAGCCTGACTTACCGACCTAGACAGCGCAAAAGTGCCCGGCAGCTTCCCGGTCACCTGTACTACGGCACTGGGAGAGAGATACAGGAGGCTAAACCAGGAGCAGAATTCGGGTGCGAATCCGGCGGCCTGTAGGACAGCAGCAAGGTAGAGATGATCAACGCTATAAAATACTTTGGACTGATCTAAATTGATTAGCGCAGCCCCATCGTCGTCTTTTACACCGTCTATGATCGTGCGGGTCAGATGCAGGTTGCTCTGAATTGTTCGGCCCTCACAGAACAAGTCTGCTCCGGACCCAAAAGAGACTCGACAACTGACTGCCAACGCTCCTTGGCCCAAATCTTTAACTCTGTGTTTAGCAGATTTATCTAGTTTTCCCCCAAACCCTTGTCTTTTTCAAACAGAGTAATCTCACCCCTGGAGAACCGGTCGGGTGGGGCCCCTGCTTGAACCAGTTGTTGAACACTACAGACAAAATCGGGACAAAGATGTGTGATAGCATCAAGTACAATTTATAGGGCAAACCATCTAGACCGGGCGACTTGCCTTTGCCCACCTTCTTCAATGCCTTCCGTGGCTCTCCCTCGCAGCTACCCGCTTCAGTCGGCGAAAGCCGAGGAATGTCAGCCATATAGCTGTGAAAATCGACCTCACGAAGGCCAGGCTCCTTGGTAAAGCGGCTCTCGAAATGCCGCCGAAACGACTCGTACATGTCGTCAGTAGACCTAAGAGTATGCCCCTTCCGATGTTCACAGCTTCGGAAGACATCTTGCTTAACCTATATATAATTACCTGGCCCATGTAGTGCTCGCTATTCGAACACTCCACGACCTCTCTAGCTAAAGCTATCTCTATAGAATTCCCCAGCCACCGCCCGGGAAAGATTAACCTTAAGCGTCTTCACTTTATCAGCTCTATCTAGGGCGAGCCGTTTGCTGAAATCCGTGGTGAAAATCCTAATACTACACTTAAGTCCCACCACTTATTTTCGATAACCTCCTCCACTAGCTCTCGCTGCACTAAGCTAGTTAGCTGCTCCTGGAAGTCCCGCCTGTCAAGTAAGTATATATTCAACTTCCAGTACCCAGCCATTCTAGGACTACGATGCAATGCCATCTGGACACAAACGAGTTTATGATCCGAATAGTTTACCCAGTGGAACGTGAGACAGTGTAACAAATCAAAATCGGCTCCTCTAACAAACATTCTGTCAAGGTCGCTGCCTTGTCACAAAGCGAACTAAGATTCCACGTACACATTTTCCCACGGGGTGATCGACCCTGTATCTATCAACGAGACCAAAGTCGTTGATCAGATCAACCAAGCTACGATCGCTTCTTCTCCCGCCCCCGATCTAACCTGGTGTCCAGGATGGCATCCAGTCCCTCATTATGAGTAAGCGCGTTGAATCCACCAGGAACGGCCCCAACTGCCGGAAAAAAACGAGACCCGCTCCTCCCTGTCGTTAGGCGCATAAACCGCAACAACCCGAAATGAACCAATTTTCACGACAATATCGGCCACGATCAACCGGCCCTCAGCATCGATATACGCAAGGTCCACCTTCGTATCAAGAGTTCGCTTCAACAGCAAAGAAACTCTAATGACAAACCGGTCCCCATATGCTGAATTGACGTCAAAGTCGTTAGACAGTACACACGCATCGGAGCTGCAATCAAATGGGACTCTTCGATCGCAGCGACATCCATGCCGAAAGACAAGAGATCCATTAGCAGGCGGGCTGGCTTACCCGGATTCCTCAAGACATTTGCATTCAGACTGGTTATCTTGATTGACATAGTTTACGCCTGCAAAAATAAGAGTAAGAAAAGCAAAAAAAAAACTACCCACATAAGGGACGGAAAGTTAGTCAGGATCCCAAAGGATTGTCCTAGGCTCCCAACACCTAGATCTGGCGTCATTCGTCCTTCCAGGACAATTCCGCCGACATCCGTGGGATAGGTTAATTTTAGACACCTATATAGGGAGGTGTGGAGAATAACAGGGACCCTCCCAGGACAATATTGTCTCAGTTTCCTCAAGTAGTGTGAGTTCATTTCGACTATCCTTTTTTTGGGAAAATTTCTTTGGCTTCGGACAAATACCCCCAGACTTTCAAGTAAGTCCCCGTGTCTCTGACACAGGTTATTACACCTCAACAGACTTCCCATCGAATGTATCCAAATTATATAAAAGTCGGAATTGGGATTTATTTTGGATGGACAGAGCTTTCTTATATTCATCTCTGTCCACCCTGCAAATAGCTTCTGAACCTAGAAATATTTTTTTTTTATCTTTTTCTTCCCTTTGGAAGGATGGGGAGGGGAAAATGTGGATGTGTGAGGGGGTGTTGAGGCTGAGTTGAGGGAAGAGTTGGATGAAGAGGGGGAAGAAAACAGACTTCTCGATTTCGACATTGGAACAGTTTCTTTAGGGGAAGCAGGGACGGATAGGGACCTGGATTTGTCCATAACCATCCTCCCTACTACACTCAGAGTGCTTTTGTGATCGCTTCTCTACATCCTCTTCCTCCCCTCTACTTCTCTTTAGAGAAGAAGCCCGAGGTGGTGGCATGCAGTCGATCTCCATTTCCGTTTCCGTTCTGTTGCTTTTTTGTTGCTGTTTCTGTTGTTTTTCATTCCGCTTTGTCTTGCGATGTTTGTTTCACCTCCTTATCTGGTTGTTATTGGTTTTATGCCCTTTTGGGGCCTTCTGTTTTATTAGGACTTTCTGGCATTTTGGGACATTCTTCCTTCCTCTTCCTTGTCTTCTGTTGTGGTAGCTTATTCTGCTTTGGTGCAGTCTCATCTTTTTTTGGGGAGAGGGCACATTTTTTGTTCTCCTGCACACTACTTCCTTCCAGTCACTCTCAGAGCCCTTCTTCCCTACTCCCTCCTCTGTAGTTGCTGCGACTGCTGCTGTTGTTGTTGTGGGCCGAGTTGAAGGTTGTGGATGTTTACCGGGGCATTCTTTGGCAATGTGTCCTGAGGTACCGTATGATCAACGGCACGGTTTCAGGCACTCAACTACGACGAACATTCTTCTTTCACGACATATGAGAAGATTACAGATTCGCCCAAAACTCCTTCGGGTCAATGTGACTTGCATTTCTATGTCACCTGTTATTATTCCTGATTTTTCCTAGAATTGACTTTACCTCGTCCACCTTGCCAAATTTGGAAAAGTATGCTCCCATTCTGTCTTCGCTAATGTCCACCGGCACCCCGTGGACCGTAATCTTTCTCTTACGTGTGCTCATATATTCGGTTTGTAACCTGATATTTTTGGTGGTCAATACACTACCGGCTATCTGCTTCGCGTCTTTTTCCCTGGGAAGTGGGAATGTTCCAAATTCCATTCGTCCTTTTTACTAAAACTCTCGGGTTAATTTTGAGACTCTTTTGTGCCTTCCCATGGCGTCCCTACCTATCCCAAGAAATTTGTGACTTTTAACGTCCGAGGTTAACAGGGAAACTATTCTTGTATTGACAACCTCAAAAGCTTCGGGGATGGTTATAAATTCATTATCTTTGAATGATTCTTCGAACTTACTTCGCTGTGCTGCATAATATTCCGCATACTTTTTAACCGGATTTTTATTACACCATGCCGTTTTCACTGGTGACACCGGCGGTGGTATATTTGCATTATCTGAGTTCTCTTCCGCCTTGGTGAATGTCTACCACAGCGGGGAAATAAAAGGTTTCTTATTTTTTTCTTTTTAAATTGTTTTTCCCAAACAAGAACGAAAAGGTCAAGAGCAAACAAAATAAAATGAAAGACGAACGTGGACAACCAAAGGGAAAAAAATATCGAACAAATAAACACGAAAAAGTAATGAAGCAAAAACCGTGGGGAGTGTAAAAATACAAGAAAACAAAAGAAAATGAACAAAAATGCACAAATATATATGAAGAAATAAACTGAAAAGAAGAAAAAAAAACTGAAAAATTCAAAAGAGTTTTTAGAAAATAAAAACCAAATAAAATTAAAAATAAACACCAGTTCGCACGTAATTTCACAAAAGATCCTCGTGCAACTCAACCTTGTCAAATTTCAATAAATCAAAAAAGCAAAGGCCGATGTAAAAACCAAGACGACTCGTCAAAAAACGACCCGCAGTATTTATTGTAAAAAATACAATTATGACACAAGGCCGAAAAAGGGAAGGGGTTGAGGCTGGTTTTCACTATCTTATACCTAACGAATCAGATTCACGACCCACAATTTGCCCATTGACCACAAAAAAAAACCTCGTTCATCACCAATCAATCTTCCATACACCATAATGCCGCATACTCTCAAGAGGGAACCTACAAAACGCGCCTCGTACCATAAAAATGTAATGATAATAAATGACTATATTTAAAATTCTATGATGAAAAATGAGAGCGGAGGGAATGAAGCCCCAAACAAACTAAACATAGACACAAAGTGAACTAAACATAACTGATGTTAGTAGAGCCCGTCCAAACCTCAAAATGAGAGGCCGATTTATTCTAACCATTGGACAAAATCAAGAAGCACTCTCGCTAAGGGACTGGGAAAGGTGAAAATATAGACGGACATGTGAAATAAAAAGCTGACCCAGTCGAGATTTGAAAAAAGGGCCAAAATAAACTGGGGAGGTTGGGAATCTCAACTTAAATCATAACTAAAGAGGCTGCCGGCAACAGACCAAGAAAAAATTTACTCACATTAACTAGTCACACAAAGTTTGTCTAACCTAACCATGAGAAGGGCTCCACAGGAAACCACCTCGATTTTACGTATGTTGACCTAAAAGAGACTGTCGCGTTGTCCAAATGACTATTCTGGACGTGGCCAGCAGCGTCAGAAACACCATTTGTTTCAGCCGGAATACGCGTATGCGCGATCAGTGAGCTCGGGATTTTTCGAGCGAGACAAGCCGTCAACTCACCGACATGGGAAGCGAGCTTACTGAGATAATCCGCCGCTGGAGCCCAAGACCAGAAAAACCGAAACTTCTCCGTCGACAAGTCGAGCTGCTCACGTAGAGAATCCTTCGCGATCCTATCCCCTAGTAAACGATAGAAGATTCTCCTAGGCCGTGAAAGGTCAATGGACCGAACAATGATCGTCAAATCGTACCGACACTGGTGAAGGAAATCCGATTGATCCCGCGGTCTACGACGGCGCTCAAACCGCGAGATGTGGGGGGGACTAATAATAAGGAAAGTGAACGCGTCCCTAACAATTCCCGCAATAATCGAATCTCCCGTCAATGCGCGGCGTAGGAAAGCCAATCTCGAGGCGAGTTTGTGGCTCAGATAGACGTTGTGAACAGACTCGTATTTCGACCCGATTCCCGCGTCCGCTCCATAAAATGGAGGATAGCAAGCGCTAGAGCGGCATCCTATAGTCGTCACAAAGAGGGAGTACGGGCAATTGATAAAGAACAATCGGGAAAATGTAAGTGACACACGCCTCCGACCAGCCCTTCACGGACAACCTCCGTCAACGCCAAGTCTGACCGGGCGCGTCGACCTTTGCTCGTACCTCAGAGCGATACAGGAGGCTAATCCAGCGGCTGAAGTCGGGTGCGCATCCGGCGGCATGCAGGACAGTAGCAAGGTAGTGATGATCAAAGCTATAAAATACATTGGACTGATCTAAATTGATCAGCGTGGCCTCATCGTCGTTTTTTACACCGTCTATGATCGTGCGGATCAGATGCAGGTTGCTCTGAATTGTTCGGCCCCTCACATAACAAGTCTGCTCAGGTTTCAAAAGAGACTCGGCAACTGACTGCCAACGCGCCTGCAGGACTTGGGCCAAAATCTTTAACTCTGTGTTTAGCAGAATTATGGGCCTGTAATCATCTAGTTTCCCCCCAACACCCTCGCCTTTTTCCAACAGCGTGATCAAACTCGTGGAGAACCGGTCCGTGAGAGGTCCCCGACGGAACCAGTTGTTGAACACCACAGTCAAAATCTGGAAAAGATGTGCGACATCATCAAGTACAATTAACTGGGCAAACCATCCAGACCGGGCGACTTGCCTTTGCCTACCTTCTTCAATGCCGCGAAGACTTCACCATCCGTGATCTCTGCCCCGCAGCTAGCCGCTTCAGTCGGCGAAAGCTGAGGAATATCAACCAAATAACTGCGAAAATTGTCCTCACAGAGACCAGGCTCCTTGGTAAAGCAGCTCTCAAAATGCCGCCGAAACGCGTCGCACATGTCTTCAGTGGCCCGAAGAGTATGCCCCTCGAGGGTTTTGACTTCACGAATGTAACGATCGGAACCTCAACAGATCTCTTCCTTGTGCAAATCTGCGCCCATTTTCACAGCTTCGGAAGATATCTTGCTTAACATATGCCTAATTACCTGGCCCATGTAGCGAACGCTCCACGGCCTCTCTAGCTAAAGGTATATCTAGGGGATCCCCCCAGCCACCACCTGGAAGAGACTAGTCTTAAGCGTCTTCACCTTATCAGCTCTATCTAGGTTGAGCCGTTTGCTAAAATCCGTGGTGAAAGCCCTAATCCTATACTTAAATCTATCCCACCACTTATTCCCAATAATTTCCCCCACTAGCTTCCGCTGCACTAAGCTGGCTAGCTGCTCCTGGAAGTCTAACCTGTCAAGTCAGTACAGATTGAACTTTCAGTACCCAGGCAATTTAGGCTTACGATCTAACGCCATCCCGGCAAAAACGAGTTTGTAATCCGAATAGCTTATCCAGTGGAACGTGGGACAGTCTAACAAATCTACTTCGGCTCCTGTAACTAACATTCTGTCAAGGATGAAACTAAGAGCCCACGTACACATTTTTCCCACGGGGTGATCGACCCTGTATCTATCAACGAGACCAAATTCGTTGATCAGATCAACCAAGCTACGATCACCCCTTCTCCCTCTAGCACCCCGCCTCCGATCTAACTTGGTGTTCAGGGTGACATTCCAGTCCCCCATTAAAACTAAACGCGTTGAATTCACCAGGAACGGTCCCAACTGCCGAACAAAATGTGACCCGCTCCTCCCGGTCTTTGGGCGCATAAACCGCAATGAGCGAAATGAAACAATTTTCACGTTCAATATCGGCCACAATCAACCGGCCCTCGGCAACTGTATGCACAAGGTCCACCTTCGCATCTAGAGTACGCTTGACAAACAAAGTGACTCCTCTGGCCTGTCTGTTCCCATATACTCAATAGACGACAAAATCGCCAGACAGCACACAAGCAAAGTTTCAAACAAAGTGGGTCTCTTGGATCGGGGCGACATCCACGCCGAAAGACAAGAAATCACGGAACCGTCTTACCCCGATCTTTCAATCCCTTCACATTCAAACTGGCTATCTTGCAAGTCATCGAATAAGCCTGAAAAAAATACTCATATTCAGGTCGGAAATCTGCGTCAATCAGGAACACGACAGATTGTCCTAGGCTCCCTACACCTAGTTCTGACGTCATTCGTCCTTCCAGGACAATACCGGCGACTTCCATGTGGTACCTTATTCTAACCGCCCATATAAGTAGCGATGGAGCATGACAGGGACCCTCCTAGCACAAAATTGTCTTAATTTTCTTAAATAAGGTGTGTTTACCTCGAACATCCTTATTTCGGAAAGTCCTCCTTTGCTTCATATGAATGGGTCCATACCATCAGGTAGGACCCAGTATCTCTCACACATTTGATGGACGCAGGGGCATAGGGGAAATTGCCCGCGTCCTCTATGCACTTGCCGTTCATAGTAGTCTTTTTCATGAGAACCCCCAACAAGTCCCTCTTTTGTCTTGGTAGCCCCATATCTAAATCTTTCTACTCTACCCTGAAAATCGCCTCGGGGTCAGAAAAGTATTTTTCCTTCTTCGCTTTTTTCTGCTTCGCTTAGTGGGATGGGGAAGAAGTAGACACATGAGGTGCTGTGGAATCTGAAGCAAGGGAGAGAGAGGTGGATGGAGCACGGGTAGGGGAGGGGAGATCGGGAGGCTCCTTACTGAGATAGTTTCCTTAGGGGATACGGGGACATTTGCCCCCCAGGATTTTGAATCAGGCTGCCAGGAAGAGCCAACTAACCATCACTTCTGTCTCTGCTATTGCTGAGCATGTAATAAATAGTAGGAAATGGGTGGTTAATTTTAGTGCAAACCGTTTTTTGACGAGTCGTCTTGATTTTTACGTTCGACAAGCCAAATTTGAAAACAAACGGTACGGCTTGATTTGATTTGAAAATGCTTTTTGCAAACTTTTGAATTTTTGGTTTCTTCCCTCCTCCTTTGTTTGTCCGTATTTGTTTTTCAGTTCTGCCTTCTTTCCTGTTTATTTCTTTATTGTATTTTACCCACCTCAGTTTTTGGTTTTATTATTGTTTTAGTTTCATTTGGTTATTTCAGTTTTACATTTTTACGTGCTTTTCATTTTATTTTTGCCACGTTCTTGCTTTGAATTGGTTTTGTTTTAATTTTTTGTTTATAAAAAAAGAAAAAAGGAGCGATACTTAGAAAGAGAATTTTTGTTTAAGCCGTGGTGGGCGGAAATGCACATAGCAGAAAATTCACCGCCGGAAACGGTGTCAACCGAAAATTTGGCACTGGGAAAAAAATCGGCGTGGACGGAAAACAGTCTTTAAAAGAAAGACGTGGCATATTAGAGCCAATTAAAGGAGAAGTACGGCTAATATGTGAAAGCAACAGAGTTCCTCACAATAACGGAGACATTAGATGCCGTAAATGCGAGAATAATTCCCCTGCTGATTTCCGACGTGAAGAGTTGGAAATTAATTGGAGTCATCAGGGAAACAATGTAAGATATGTTAAAAAAAATGAGTATCACGCCAAAAGTTATGGCGAGGAGAACAAATGTCATTTGGGACATTCTCCTAGCCACTGAACAACAAGCGAATCAACTTGCCAGAAGTGTCTGGGCAACCGAAAGCCTGCGACTGCAGACAGAGTATATGGACACCCGACGTACTAAAATCACGGTACATGGGGTGTCCGTGGATATTTCAACTGATAGGGTAAGGGCTTTTTTTTCCAACAATGGCCCCGTAGAAGGGGTTACATCAGTTAAAAGCAAGACATCGTTTTATTCGTCACATTAACGAGACAAACGTTTGGTGAAATACCTAACATTTTGTAGTGCCGAGACATGTGGATGCTGGTAGTAGTGGAATGTCGTAAGTCATATTGTTAGAATTGTGGAGTGTCTGGGCACATGTCCAAATGTGCCCAGGTAAAATTTCGTAGCCTCCAACCCACCCAACAACAGCGACAAAGGCAGCAACCACAACAACGACCACAACACCTACGAAAACTGTGGTAGCAACAACTGAGGCAGCAACAGTTACGCCCACAGCTGCGGAGATGGTGTCTGAAGGAGAGTGGACAGTGGTGAAGGGAAGGAAGAACTTGCCCACCCACCAAAAACGGCAGTCTCCTGAGCAGCAGCGGTCACCACAGGAACAGAAAAAACAAAGTCCCGGGAAACAGGACAAGCAGAAACCTAAGGAGGTGCAGAATCCCAAGGAGGTTCAGCGAAGCACAGGGAAACAACCGCTGGAGAAACAAAAGGGGGAAAAACAACCACCGAAACAGTAACAACAGCAAGAAAATGCGGAAGTGGAGATGGAGGTTGAGGAAATGTCTCCTCTCGTGCCTCATCCTTAAAAAGGAGTAGGGAGAAGGAAGATGATGATGCTCACAAAGAAAGACACGGCAGGAAAAGTAGGATGGACACATTTACAGTAAAGCCCAGGTCCAACTCTGTCCTAAGGAAAATATCTCAGTGGGTCTAATTAACTCTGAAATTTCAGAGAACCTATGTTATGTTCTGATGGCCAGCTCTGCGGTGAAATTGAGCTCGTTAGAATGACTTTCAAAAAACGGATATCCTTTGGATATTTTAGACTCCGTCATCTAAGATGCCATTGGTAAAATTCATAGGGGAAAGCCGAATTTTGTTGATAAATGCCCAGTTTATCCGCGTCTTCTCTATATTGGTACAGAGTTTATCTAGACGAATTTCTATTCGTAAGGACGTCTCTCCCACCAAACGTGTTAATTCAGTGATTTACCAATATAAGTGTAGTTGTGGACACGGCTAAATAGGAGGACGTCCCAGCGTTTGGATTCGAGAATAAAACAACATTTACTCCCCCCACCTCAGGATTTCGAATCCGGCTGGCAGGAAGATCCAACTAACCAATACTTCTGGCTCTGCTATTGCTGAGCATGTAATAAATAGTAGGAAATGTGTGGTTAATTTTAGTGCGGACCGTTTTTTTTTATTTTATCTAGGTCCCACTCCACATTTCACCTCAAGTTTCTAGAGTCCTTGTATATTTTTCTTCCATTTCATTGCATTCATTAATTTAATTTAGAAGCTTTTATAAATTTTCTATTCCCAGAGGGACAAAAAAAAAAACAAAACAAAAAAACTTGATAATTCCTGGGACGAAACTGGTTGTTTTTTGTTTTTTTTAGCTTTATTTAAAAAAAAAATTCCTTGTAAATTTCGCCTTTTTCAAGATATTAAATTCTGTACCACAAAAAATTAATTATATATATATATATATATATATATATATATATATATATATATATATATATATATATTGTTGTGGATTCCGACATGAATTCGGTCTCCAAGGTATGACAAACGCAATAATTAAATATATGAAATAAAATGTATTTACACAATCATACAAAGAGTAATACTGTTAGTAAGTCCAGGAACGTGGATAGTAGCAAATACAGATAGATATATACAGTCTCGAAGTGTCTAAGTCCTTGTAACTGACTTCTACAAGAGGTTATCTCACACTATCTCCGTTCGTATATTCTCACACGCACCGGCTGCCGACTACTACTGCCATACGACTGCTCTCACCGACTGTAACTCTGGTTATTTAACAGCAGCAGTCTAATTAACACCTGGTAGATTCCACTTATATGAAAAAGGGGTGGAGCCCATGACACTCCCCTCTTTACATCCCTTTTTGGGGGGAGAATTAATATTTTTGTCTCTTGTGGTTGATAATTAATTTCATTAAGGAAAAAATCACACTTTTCTCCTTTTACTTTGAAGCCGAAGTCCTGAAGTCTTCTAAAAACTTCTTTTATGTGTGATGTGTGCTCTTCAACATTGTCGCTTATAATTAGAATATCATCCATATAAGCGTTCGTGAAATTCTGGCCCGTGAGCATTGTGTCCATCGTTTCCTGGAAAATTGCAGGTGCAACTTTTATTCCGAATGGTATTCTGTTGAACTTGTACAACCCTTTGTGCGTATTAATGCAAAGGATTTTCGTACTCACTTCTTATACTGGGATTTGTAGATAAGTCTCACTAAGATTTATTTTTGAAAATATCTTACCGCCGTTGAGCTTTGTAAATACCTCCTATGGGCTCGGTAGTGGGTAATGGTGGTCTTTTATTGCTTTGTTGAGTCCCGTCGAAAAATCTGCGCATACGAGAATTTCTCCTGACTTCATTTTTTACATAAACCACCGGCGCAGCCCACTCACTAGACTCTGTTTTAGATAGAATACCAGTTTATTCAAGTCTCTCCAATTCTTTGTCTATTTTTTCTATAGTAGCAAACGGTACATTTCGCTTCTTTTTAAAAATTGATTGGGCGTTTTCTTTTAATTCTATTTTGGCCTTAAATTTGTTGCATCGTCCCAACCCGCTTGAAAATACCTCAGTAAAATTGCTTGTATAATTCTTCCTTCAATTTTATATTATCGGATGGTTCAACCTCTAACCTTTTGCAAAACGAGTTGATAGGTAGGTCCCAAACGTTGAATTTCTGCATCTAGTCGATACCTACTAAATTTTCAGTATCTTTCATGACGTATATCTTAAGTTTTTTTGTTTTGCCGTGAAATTTAACATTAACTATTATTTCTCCCTCAAATTTTATTCGTTTGCCTGTAACCGACTTGGAAACTTTTTGAGTGTGTAACATGGTAGGTCTGTTGAGATTTTTCCATGCCTGTAAGTTGATTATCGTGAGGTCGGAACCCGAATCCAGTTGTAATTTAATCTTTCTGTTTAAAATTTCCAGTTCCACATATTTTCTTACATTGGTTTTGTCATCGTTATTCATCCTTGTAGCTCTTATTCTATTAGTATATTTTCTATTTCTGCATTGCGATGCCTTGTGGCCCTTTTTACCACATTCAAGACAGTTTTTATACCTGAAGTGGCAATCCTTGTTCCAATGTAATCCCCCACATCGATAACATGCTGATGGAGGGGGGCTTATATTTGTTTCGATATTCGTCATAATTTGTCCTGTATGTTGTACTTTTTCTCTTATCATAAAATTTTATTTTTCTTTCCGGGGAGGGTGAGAATCTTTTTTCATTTTCGTAAAATTTTAGTTTTCTTTCCGGGGAGATGTAAAGAACGTATACTTTTGTTTAACTTACGTATATGAGAAACAGCTGATTCTTCAATGTCCGTTGCGTCTTTCTTTATGCTTAAACATCTCTGGCAATCTTCCGATAATTGCTGTAATGTTAGAACCGGTTCGTTTTGTAATTTTGCGAGCATTCTTCTACGCATTTCGCTATCTTTTGTAGAAACTA
Source organism: Acanthosepion lycidas (assembly GCA_963932145.1). NCBI lineage: Eukaryota > Metazoa > Mollusca > Cephalopoda > Sepiida > Sepiidae > Acanthosepion > Acanthosepion lycidas. Next base: position 71,245,722 of record OZ010577.1, read on the forward strand.
GCCCTTGAACGAAAATGAGATATTTGAAATTGTCCGGTGTTAATTCCGCTAGTTTGAAGTCGTCACAATGTTTATTTACGATTGCGGCACACGTGGAATAATCCTCATTATCGCCCTTTACCAGGTTAAGGCATTTCCACCTCCTATGGAAGAGTGATGTTTCGGGGCTGAAGAGTTCTTTAAGACGTGTCACTGCTTCGTCAAACATTAATTCGTTCATCTTTTTTGGCAAGATATAATCCACGAACTTTGTATATTCTTCAGCTCCTAATTTTCTAAGCAACAGACTTAGCTTTTTTGCTTCTGTCAAATTTTGACAGTCTATGTTAAAGATGTCTTCATGTCTTCTGAAGTAATCTCCAAAATTTTTGTTCTCATCGAGAGAATATTTGAAAATCTCTATGGTATTCCACACTGCGTCTTGCGAAAATGTTGCTTCTTTTTCCATATCTAATTGCTTGTTGCCCACTACTTTCAATATTAGTTCCTGGAGCTCTGGTTGTCTTTCTTGATTTTCCTTTTGCGTGTGTAATATTTGCTTTTGCCATTTTTCATGTAGCTGTAACTGTTGATCATTTGGTATTTTATCAGTTCTACCAACATAATTTTAAAATATTCCATGATAACTCAATTTTATGTATTTTTACTCCTCAAAATTGTTTGTCTCTAATTTGTTGTTGTAACGACGACGGCAGGATTTTTATTTTGTTGATTAGTTTTCTGCGTGTGTTCTCCAAGTTGTTTGTTGGTTAGCCGTACGAAAGTTTTTTGGTTATCCGCGTGAGTTTCGAATCCTCGTTCGCCAAGTTGTGGTTTTCCGTGTGAGTTTCGAATCCTCGTTCGCCAAGTTGTTGTGGATTCCGAGATGAATTCGGTCTCCAAGGAATGACAAACGCAATAATTAAATATATGAAATAAAATGTATTTACACAATCATACAAAGAGTAATACTGTTAGTAAGTCCAGGAATGTGGTTAGTAGCAAATACAGATAGATATATACAGTCTCGAAGTAGGACTTCCTAAGAGTCTAAGTGCTTGTAACTGACTTCTACAAGAGGTTATCTCACACTATCTCCGTTCGTATATTCTCACCCTCTCCGACTGCCGACTACTACTGCCATACGACTGCTCTCACTGACTGTAACTCTGGGTATTTAACGGCAGCAGTCCAAGTAAAACTTGGTAGAGTCCACTTATATAAAAAAGGGGTGGACCACATAACAAACACACACACACACACACACACACACACACACACACACATATATATATATATATATATATATATATATATATATATATATATATATATATGAAAAATATTAAGAAGAGAAAACTATAACAAAAGAATATGGAGAGAGTAAATACGATTGACATTGCATTTAAATGTTTGAAGATCAATGTTTGCAGGAAAGTAAGAGAACTGCTACAGAAGAAACTATGCGAATAGAACTTACAGTTACATCTAACCATTTCAACAGTAAAATTATGAGAGATTGCCGCCAATCTAGTAGAATTCGTAAAGTTTAGGTAACATAGATGGAAATTCATTAGGATATCATGGATGTATTTATAGGAAGGATACAGAGAAACTATGTTACAGCGGTTGAAACGTGACTGAAGCTGAGATTCCAGTTTAGAGCCAGTAGCAATTTAATTTTTTTCTTTGTATTTTATCAAGAATCTCGAAATGCTTGATCAAGTAATAGACTATATGTGGCAGCAATATTCAATTCATGGACCAATGGTAGACTTATATATATATATATATATATATATATATATATATATATATATATATATATATAATACATTATGTCGAGAAAAATTGTTTAGCACAGAGAACCAGCTTTCTTAGCAGATGATTTAGTAAATGATTCAAAATAATCTTTCCACTTCGTGTCAGCGGAAAGCGTTACATCGAGTAGGGACAATGAGTCATTGTTTTGGAGATTGACATCAGTCATGAACGGCATGAAATATTCTCTGAGACAATTAAAGACAAAAGTTCCGTTTTGGAGGAGTTACAATTAAAAAGTCATTACTAGCCTCAGTTAACAAAAGGTTAGATGTCATTTTTGAGATCACCTGCCAATTTGGCATTATTGAAGGAATAAGAATTACAAAAGTAAAAAAGTTGCCATCAGCATAGATACGGTCTTAAGATTTGATGACGTCAAGATCGTCGTTGATGAAAATTAGGGAAAACGTATGTCCCAGGGTAGAGCTGCAAGGGACACCTGCGTGAATACAAAAAGATTTAGAAAAGTGGCCGTTCAAGACAACTTTCCTTTTGCGATTTGTTAAGAAAGACTGAAGCACTTCAAAAATTGTCCAGAAATGCCATAACCTTTCAACGTGTGATTAAGATTATGTCAAAACCTGCCAAATGACTTCTAGATACCCAAACAGTCCGAGTTTCACCATTCTTATCTAAACCGTGTTCGACTTTTTCAGCAATAATCTGTGATGGTCGATACAAAAGAGAAAGCAAAAGTGATGAAGTGACAAAAGTGACAACTATAAATGACTAAAATAAATTAAACAAAAGGTGTGGGAACCTCTGGCAAACTCTCCCTTCTTTCTTCACTCAATTTAAGCTGGTAATATCTTCTGCTGATAAAGCAGGACATTTTGTTCGCAAATTCTTTTCAAATTCTACTCTTGACACAACTGAAGTACCTTTGCCTGACCTTCTATTTACAACTGAGTCTCTATTGACTGATATGCATATAACTTATGTTCATACTTTCTGCGATCAACTCTAAACGGGATCATCACAAAGCATGGCAACTTAATGACTTCCTTGTAATAGTTCTTAAGAAATGTGCTGCTGAACTGGCTCGTGTTCTCTTTAAATACTATAAAATGTTATTTTTTGTTACTTCTCGCATTTGTTCAAGCTCATCAATTAAATTACGTGTTGCTCAGACGGATAGAGAGATAGAGAGACAGTGAAAAGCAACGCAAAACTTGATGAGCTTGAGCACATGGGAGAGATAACAAAAATGACAAATCCAATTAAAAGATACAAGGGGCAAGAAGATGTAGAGAGCCATGATCTCTTACATGCTGAAGGTACACAGATCATAAAATAAGTTTAATTCATAGAAGTGATAATTGCATTTAAAAGATAACGTTGTTAAATGTAATCATTAACACTTACATGAAAGTTTTATTTTGTTTTGTTAGGCAATAAATATAGGACACTCATCTTGTGTCCTGGATGATACCATCTCTTGTGGAAAATTTCGACAATATTATATTTATAAATTTCTCCGCCACAGAAAACTGCAGAACAAAGGAAATCCTCTTAAACTGCGTGGATTAATAAACAAATATCTTTTTTACAGGCATGTTTCTAGTTTTTATACGTTGAACGCCCACAAAAGACATGTCCTTTACTTTAACAAATAAAATGTTTTTCATCTGCGTGTTGATATCATTTATTTGCTCTTAGCTTTGTTATTTCAGAGTTTTACAATTGTTAATCACTCAGCTTCATGCACCAAGTTTTAGCGAAGAAAACATTTCTTCGAACTTCATGTTCTGGCGTTACCGAATGACAAATAACTCTATCAAATAAAATATAACATATCCATTAAAGACTTTGAAGAAGAGGCCACAAGAAAAATGGATATTACATGTATCTCGAATAGAAAATATTGACATAATAAATTTTTCACAATAATATAGGAAAATAATAGGAAGGAAAAAAACGTACCATCAGTATTGGAAAGCGTTATAGCAGCCAGTGGACTTGAGAAAACTATTTTTCCTGCAAAACTATTTTAAGTGAAATATTTGATATATTTCAACTGACGGTAACCATGTCTGATCGATCATTGAATGACAAATATTTCCTTATGAGGAAGCGGTTAATATTATGAGTGCCATTTTGTTCGTCTCATTCGTCTCGGTTTCACAAGAGTAGATTATGTCTGAAGAACAGATTGCTTTCGATAAATATTAAGATTGTTCAATGCATGTATACAAATTATTCTTAACCAGTGTTTGAATGTATATTACGATAACTAAGTATTTCTATAAATATTTTTTTCAGTTTCCAAATATCTGTATATATACAGGATGCGTCAGAAATAGTCCTATATAATGGTAAGACGTTAGCTAGATGTAAGCACCATTGCCACTAATGTCTTACCATTACTTGGGACGTATTTTGAGAAGGTATGTCCTGTGAATTATCTATACTAGTTGTTTAAAAACAAATGTTAATAAGCAGATGCTCTGATAATTACCGTGATATTGTCAGGTAAATTTGCATCAATATAATATAATTTTAATATTAAAAGATAGGCGGAATACTTCTGTGTATTTAGTACAGTTAAGTATGTTTTCTGCTTTGACTTGAGCAGAAAATGAATAACAGGCGCAAAAGGCAATTTTTATATTAAGTGTATAAATCATTTAAAGTTAATCTGTACTGAATCTATAAATAATTGGGTAAGTTAATGTGATAAAAAAAATATTGTTTATGGAAAGAGAAAACATTCGGCTCACATGTTTAATAATTTATAATTTCATAAAACTCCAGAAGTGGAATCTACTGTCTTACAACTATTCTTATGGAGACTTGTAGCGATTGTAAATTATAGAATCTATGAGAACAATGACTAAGTGTACTTGGAAAGAGACTGCTACACTATTAATTATTAAGCTACGTAAAAGTTATTTATTACCACGAGAGATGAATTCTAGTCGGTTAAACTAATGTATGTTAAGTGCATATAGGGTTTTCCTTTATATATTATATAAGATATGAGAGTTAAACATATTTTTCTACCCGGGTATCTGTGATTTTAAATTCATTTTAAGAGACATAGGACATTTGTGGTTTTGCGTATTTTCTATTTTCTTTTGAATAAAACAAAATAGCCGTACTAAACTTCACCCCGATGCAAACAGACAGAAATAACCAAAGTTAAATAATCCGAAATAAATCTTTGATATTTTTGTTTGAGCTTTCGTTGATAAAAACGACAGAAGCTGACTACAGAAGCGTTTTAATTTTTTTTTTTAAATTCTTTGCTGATGTATTTAAACTTTAGATATGCGCGACATTTATTTTTCGTTGAAGACAATCAATGGCTATTTTTGAAAATATTTGTCTTTTTTAAACTAGTTTCACAAAACACTCACACTAAACCAAAATTCTGCTATATGTTTCTCTGTATCAAAGAACATATTTATTTTTGATCTGTGTAAGAAGAATAAGTGAAAGAACAAAAACTTTACATCTGCCTATATTTATGAGATGAGGTATTGTAATTATTTCCATTGTTCGAACTGTTGCCCTCATCTTTGTTGCCATATTTACGACGTTTCGGCAGTTGTTCGCTCTAGCCTTATTCAGGTGACTGGAATTTCGAACTGAACCGTTTATTTCGTCCACGGAGGTAGATTGTTTTAGTTGCAAGCGTTTTATCTCCCTTTAGTCTTTTTTCGCTATTGCAGTAGTTATGTACTGAACTCGCAACTATTTGGGTTTATTCAATGGATGCAACTAATGGCTTTATCTACTGGATCATGTGTACTTGAGGACATCAGTGTGTGCATGTTTACGACTTAACTTAATGTTTCAGAACCGTGTTTTACCAGAGCTCATATTCCAATTTTTGTTGTTATTAGTCCCACCAGTACCTGGCAGAAATATAGAATCATCTAACATTCGTACACCGAAACAGAGAATTATAACTCATAATTTCAGGCTTAGACTTCCAATTAATTCAAGGAGAGACCGTCTGGTTGTAGAAAAAGCGGGACATGATCGTTGGATAAAACAAAAACAGTAAAAAAAATCTGATATCTCCCATAAGCTCGATGCCTTCTTCAGCAGAATTACCGACAAAGAAAACCGAATGAGGATCCAGCGTGTCCTGGATAAATCCGTCAGATTCAAATTCAAAGCAGTCAAGGACGCCAAATACAGACTGAAAGGTCATGCACAAGATCTATCACACCAGTGAAGTTAGTAATCAAGATCAGTCAACACTTTCTGTGTGCCTTTGTGTTGTCAGTACTAAACAAGGATTTCAATTTCATCACAACCATCAGGCGAATACAATACCTGGACATCATTTGCCCGAACCGAGTAAATAGCATTGAACTTCCCCCTCTGGTTCGGACGGATTAGCTAAGATGGAAAGTGTGAAAATGGAGGAAGCCAATCCGTCCAAATCAAATAGCACAAAACTGGAGAGGTTGGCAATCAGAACCCTAGAGAGGAGTGAAAACATCATAATAATACGAGCTGACAAGTGCAATGCGACTGTAGTGATGGACAAATCGGAATATACAGGAAAGCTGGAAGACCTCATTAGAAATGGTAGCTACTTTAAAATAAAGAAAGATCTAACAATGAAAACTGTCACAGATTCTAATCAAGAACAAGGATCACTTCCCACCTAAGACATACAAGCAGTTGTTACAGCGTTAAAAGCTACCTCGCATATACGGTGTCCACAATATTCACAATGATATTATTCCGCTCAGGCCGATTGTTAGCTGCCAAGGTTCTGTCATCTTTTGTGTCGCTTCCTTGTAGATATAACTGACCCATTAAGAGGAAAGTCAACATCATATGCCTGAAACTTTTTTCATTTCGTGGAAATCATCTAAGATGCTCCCGCCCAATCTAACCAGATGGAGAATATGGACGTGGTGAGTTTCTTTACCAAGGTACCAACAGAGAAGGCACTACCATTAATAAGGGACAAACTGGCCTCGACCTAACTTTCGGTGAACGGACCAGTATATCAAGAAATAACCTGATTGAGATTCTGACTTTCTGTACACAAACAACACAATTAGGAATAGGATCAGACCTATATCGATAGGGTGATGGCTTAGCAATTGTCTCGTCATTATCACCAGCAATGTCAAACTTATACATGGAATACTTCGAAGAAATGGCATTAGAGTCCACATTACTAACGCCAAAAATATGGCTGAGATACGCAGATGATATGTTTATACACAGGCCACACCAGGAAGAGTTACAGGATCTACTGAACCATGTGAACTTTATAAGCTCATCGATATAGAGAAAACGACAAAAAACTCGCATTCTAATATCTCGAATAGAGTATGGGTTCAGGATATCCGTATGCTGCAACACAACATTCACCAGACAATATCTCAACTTAAAATCCCACCAACTATACAGTGTAAAGAAATGGATAGTCCGCTGCTTACATCGAGAAAACGTCATAAGTTGCGACCCAGAGTTATATAAAGAAAAATAGGACAGTATAAACAGTGCCTACAATATATCAACTACGCTGGGTACATGGCAGCAATTCCAACACACTGGGATAGAAATGTACAAGTGGATAACAACATTCAGAAAACAGCTTCGGTCTGCCTGCCTATGTGAAGTTATCGGAAAAAATACAAAAGATCTGTAGTCCATATAAGATAAGAACGACCCTCAAAAGTTGTTCAACTCTTCGCAGACAACTCTTTCGCTAAAGAGCCCCGCCCCCATAGAGCGGAACATTACTAAGGATTGTGTGTATACCATCCAGTGAAACTGTGGCAAGAAATATAAAGGTGAAAAAGGGCACTCTGCATAAAGTAAGAACATCGTCAACTGTAACACGGAGGAATATATTTAAAAAATCAGGTGTAGATAACCATATATGGATGGAAAAGAGAGATCACTGTGAGATGAGGTTGAAATAATAGACAAACAGCATCTCTGGGAAATAGGAATACTTAAGGAATCATCATATATGTTAGGCTACACAAATCTCCTAAACCGGCTAAGTATAGAAATGAATAAGATATAGAAACGAGTAATACAAAATGCTATAGAAAATAATAACAACAAAATATGCAAAGTGAATTGTTACTGAAACATTAAGTTTATAAACCCCAAAGATTCATACACTGATGTCCTCTGACTGGAATTGACCTAAATATTGGCTATTTAGTGGCAAACAAAAAAAAAAACTTGTACAGTTGAGTTGAAGTGAGATAACCGGAATAATCTACCTCGGTGAAATAAATAAATGGTTCAATTTGAAATTGAAAAGACCTGAGGAAAGCCGGAGCATACAAGGGCCAAATCGCTGTGAATATGACAATAAAGATGAGGACATCAGTCCGAACATTGTAAATAGATTAAATTTAACCCTTAAATTTATGACGATTCAATTTGCTGTTAAAGACGACTTCATCATTCGGTGCGAAGATGAACAACCGACGGGCACCCTTCATATGTTACGGTAGTTATTTGTTCATGTGTCGCGTCATGCATCTTCGATTCGGCTTCTCAAATGAATAAGATACATGAAGCCCAAGAAATGTGGTTTTACAGAAAGATGCTGAAGATACCATGGACCGAACATTTGTGCAATGACGAAGTCTTAGAGAAAATGGAAATCAAAAAAATCTTATACTTAAGTAAGAGGCAGTTGAAAACGTAATGGTGTAGGAGGGCTTGAAAAATCTTATACTCACGGGACAGATTGAAAGGCAGAGGAAAGCAGCGCGTAACATACTTGGTGAGCATCTTGAGCAAAGCAGACGTTACAGAGTTCATCCAGGCCAAACGACAACCGATAATCTCCGATAGAAAGCTCATCTTGGTCATCGATACCATCGGGGAAATCCTCCGTTCTGGCTGTCGACTTCAGAATAGTAAGCCCTCTGTTCAGCGATATCGTGTTATCACTACCCTGGATATTTGACCATTAGTGCAATCCTGTGAGTAGACTTAGCCTGCAGTCGATCACCTCTTGCTGTAGTTTTTGTCACTCTGCTGAACACCTTTCTGGTGAGAAAGTCAGAATTACTACACAGGGAATTTCCGGAATAGTTCGCTGCCAGAGGCGATGAACATAGGTTATTTTATTTTTCGCTGCTCGACATCGAGGTAAAAGAGCATACCATTATTTTGCCGCTAGCTTGCTCTCCAATAAAAGAATCATATGATCATTATTTTTAAGTACGTCTGGGTCTCTATAGGTGTTTATTCGTAAAATGTTTACTAGAGGGTCTGTCTCTCTAAAAGTCATGATACCAATGTAAATGACAAAAGTGGAGTAAATTGTTTAGGTTTATGATAGAGCAATTTTAAAAATTCCTAAAATATAAACTTAGAAAATGTTGCCCAAGCATTGCTTTTGTTAAAAATCGATGCCCTAGTCACAATCATTTCAGATAATGTTTTCAAAGATTTTCAATAGCTTGTAATTCCTCAGGTTAAGTATTATCTGTTTGCGATTTTTTTTATTTACAAAATGTCAGTTCCCTGTATTGTTTCTCATTAACAACCGATAGTATTTTAAAATTCACGTTTTATATTTACTTGACTCTAGTCATTTCGGGTGATGCGCTATTGAAACAAGAAAAGGTGATACACTGGGATCGACTGACTTCAATGAAGACATACGCTAACTCTGCTTGTTTCTTCTTCTTTTGCGCTCTGTAGCAATAACTGCAGGAGATTCGTGACGGATATCGCAGAAACTCTTATTCTATAAATAATAGTTCTCACTTTCACTGATATTGATATTGAATTCTATTTATTCTAACCTCCTTTTGTTAAATTTTTCTTTTAATATCGAAGACTAAATTCAAGAAAAAAACTTTTGTTACATTTAAAAGTTTCTCATCTTTATATTCTCTAGTTTTGATTTTTAATTTTATGTAAAGCTCAAGATTTTTTAAATTTTTCCTCTATTATTTGTTACAGCTCTTAAAAAATAAATGTCAGTTTGTTAATGACACGTCACATAAGCAGAATTTAAAATATCATTTTTTTAAGCGCCATCTAAAGTCAGTGATTCAGACAACTTGATGATTTTAACTTATATAACTCTGTGTAAGTTAATAGTTTTTTTAAGCTAGTCGGGTTGATCATTACTTCTGAAACTTGAGTTCAAATGTCCTTTATCCTTTTGCGCCAATTCTCAGGAAATAACGACATACAAAACTGTTTACTTATGAATATATGAATGTATATTCGATATGTTGCTGACCGAAAATCAGAATTTATATTTGAATCTTTCTTGAATTGGACGGACATCTTTTGTTTTCCCAACGTATGTATATGTGTGTGTATTTTGGAGGATCCTCGTGGAATTTTTTATTCTTTTCATGGTTGAGGTCAGTATTCCTGTCACATTTGGGTATTTGTTTTTTGTACTATATTTTTCTTCGGTACATAGGCGATCATACCTCTCCCCCAACATCCAGTTCGCGGTAGCTCTTAGTAAGGTTTGACTTATTGTTATCTTCTAATTTCTGTTCTGTCAAAATGTATACAATTTTAGTTTATGCAGTTTCTTAGCTGCTATCCTCTGCCTTCTAAATGTCTTGAGTCTAAAATTATCCAAGCCTTCTTTCTTCAGTAATCTTTTCATAGATTCTAACGAAAATTTCTGGTTTCTTAATATTTGCTTAGCATTGGAAGACACTTTTCTTTAATCCAGTCCAACTCCGGATTTCATGTCGGATTTCCTTATCTATATTAAAACAGTTCCTAGATATTTAAATCTTTGAATTTTCTTGATTTTGGTGCTTTCAAATTTTATTTCGTATCTTTGACTGTTCCTGTTGCTGCGAAACCTACATTCTGTCTTCTTATAATTAGTAGTTAGTCCTTACTTCTCGCTTTTTTATTACCTTCTGTAGGAGTTTCTTTAGTTACCTTTGTGTTTACTATCAACACTGTCATTTTTATGTCTTATGTTGTTAAGACCGCGTTGTTGTTGCTAATAATGAATCCTGTTAAGACGTCTGATAAACACAGCATCATAAAGAAGATACATTCTTGCTTTACACCGCTATCTATTTTTTGTATTTGCTGAATTAATTTTCTGTCCTTTATGAAGGGAAATTGTACCCAGTATAGGAGTTGGATTATTTTAATATCTTTCCCGAATAAATCAAATTTAACTTGCAGTTCAAAAGTTATGGGTGGCGTACTTTAACAAACCCGTTTGTATAATGTATATAACATTTATAAATCGTTTGTATTTTTATTGCTCGTTCTGTTATCAATCTGATCATGAGTATAGAATTTCCTGTCCAAGCTCGGGTTTAATTATCCTACGCGCTCTATATATCAGATATTTGATTACGTTTTTTTTTTTTTTTTTTTTTATGTAACCCGTTTGTGTGATTGCGCGATGGAATTTCTATTCATTTGAATCTGGCTTCTTAGGCTGTGCTATGAAAATGGATCAACTAAGATCTTCCGGTATATCACCACTGTAGTATATTGTACGTACTTTTGTGAATGTCAAAGTTATCCAATACTTCCAGCACCTCTATTTTCATTTGGTGTTGATGTTTTGGTCTTGTTCCATTTAGACACTGGTGATGGAAGATGTCTCCGACGTAATACTTCTGTTTTTGAAATATTTTTATTTCTCTTTTATCAAAGTTTCCCCCAAATTGTTTTATGCCGATGAGCACTTCTGTTGTCATGTTATTTCTCTTATTTTATGTATATCCACCTTATCCGCGGTGATCAATTCTTTATATTTTTCCACACTTTTCCTTGACTCACCTGTATTTGTTTCAGGTTTCTTTGTGTAACGTACTATAATCATAACATACCTTGTTATTGTTTGTTATCTACTTTGAATCACGTCGATAAGTCCATTTCTCAACCATTCTTTCTTTCTTTGTCTAGATACCTTTAAGATGATCTTGTCTGCTGATATTAATAATGCTTCTCTTAATGTGTCCTACTTCGAATTTTTATTTTCATTTAATTTATTGTATCTGCTTTTAATACTCTCCATATTTCTTTCAAATTCGGGTCACTCTAATGTGTGTCTTATTTGGAGGCTGCCTTGGCTATTTTGAACTTAACTAATTTCACTCAAAGGTTACATCTCATTGGAAGGTAGTTGCAATAGCATTCGGCAATTTTATTGGGTTTTATGTATTCGATTTGCTTCTTTGTTTCCTTGTAAGTGACAGAATTTCCAAGATGTTTTTCCTCATTTCAAATATCTCTTTCTGATTATTAGTAATTTCCTTTTAGTTTCTACTCTCACTAAATATTCCTTTTTTCACATCCAATATATTCTCAACTTTCACGGGAGAATTCAATGTTTCACAACTGCTAAACCAGAATGTGCCTAATATTTTAAGAATAACCGGAAACCAAGTTAAACGTGTGATCTTTTATATTAATTTGTTTTTCCATTGTTTATTATTGTGATGATCAGTAAATTGTGTATGTTTATTTACTTAGCAATGCAATAAGTATTATGGAGACATCCATAATTTTTCTACACATCTTAATTTAGCTTTTTTTGAGAGGTCGTCTTTCCATTTTGACTCTCCCCGATAAATAGCAGAATAAACTAATGATTCTGTGAAATGTATGAATCCGTCTATTCTCCAGCATTTATGGTTTAAATATATTGAGCTCTCTAGTTTGGGGTTGCGACCAGTCTAAAACTAAAACACTGATTTCCTAAACATGAAGAATCTTTAGCATTCTCAATAACGTATGGTATTTCACAGATAAAATGTAATCATCGACGTGCTGTGTTTTCATATGTCTTGAAGCGACCTGACATTAAAAGAAAAACGATTTGTGAAATAGCGTCATCATCGGAGATAAAGATTTTTTCCTATTCAAATCAACTAAATCTGTCAAAATTCTTCGATCAGATGGTTTGCTTAAAAGTTCAAATTAGGGATTATTTTGTCATTTTGTTTTAAAATCTCACCTTATTTCTGTTCACACGAATCTTTAATGGCCGTTTCATTGTCCCTTCCATACATTTGATGAGCCACTGTATTTACTGAAATTGTTTTATTCCACATATCCATTATGAACCAGCCTGTCCAATTCATTTTACACTTTATCCTTTGTCTCTTTGCCCAATTAGCCGGCGTTTATTATTCCGGGTTTGATCAGACATTGCCTTCAGCTAATCGGTTCTAATGCACTTTTTAGTGTAACTATTATTAGTGACGCATTTACCTCGCCAGAAGGCCTCTAGAAAGTCCTATCAAAGGCATTTCACTCACAGTAGCCTTGCATTTATTAATTCTTTGTTGAATTGGCTTACTGCTCCGAATCTTTATGGCTTCGTCATTTGCCCATTTTTTGGTTAATTTTCATTTGCGGCTGATTGGCATTATTTTATCTTTGCTCTCTTTTCTGCATACAGTAACATCATTTAAAGCAGGGGCAGCATGTGTTTTTATGCTGTTAAGATTTCTTCCGTCTTCTGAAATATTTTCATGGAGTCTGTTACCACAATCACTCGCCTGTAAGGATTTGTGCATCAACATTAATTTCTTGATCCATAATTCTAAAGTATTTTTCTCCCTTCTTTATAAATTTGTCGATAAATCGAGTATATTTTATTATTGATATCGAGAAGAAAAAAGTAATGGTAAAAATCATTTTAATTCTGATAAAACCAAGTAGCGTAAAAATGAAATTATAAAAAGTATCTCACAAGTTATAACAGACAATCGCACTCAGGTTCGTTAGAACTTAAGATGTCAAAATAAATATTTTAATTTTCAATTAATTGAGTGTTCAAAATATATTATCAGATGCCAGGAATTAAGAAGAATATTAAACTTATATTTGCAGGGTGATTGAAAGCTAACTCCCTATATTATGAATGATGGACACTTCAGTCTTGTAAAAATTATAGTTAAACAGGAGAGTTCATATCATATATAAAATGGAGAGTTATTTTCAATCACCCTGTACGTAAGAACAAGGAAAGAGATGAATGTAATAATAAAAAAAATAACAAATTATTATCGGCTAACGAAAAATAATATTCTCTATATTGCAATAGATTGTTGGCTTCTGTCTATATTTCTGAAATGATGTATTGCAGCTATTTATTCTTTTTCCATTGTTCGGACTATTGTCCTCATGTTTATTACGATGAGGTGAACAAAAAAATGGAGAGGTGAGTTACTAAAGGGAAATAACTGAAACTGAGATATCCAAAAGTGGCATGAGATGTGGAACTAGAACAATCTACCTCGTTGGACGAAAGGAAAGGTTCGGTTCCAAATTCAAACGAATAACACCTGAAGAGTGCAGGAGCAGACAATGGCCGAAACATCATGCATATGGCAATAAGCTTAAGGACAATAATCCGAACTATACAGATTGATACTTGTTGGGGAGAATAGTGTTCGTTCCAGAGTTCCATTAAATATGTAATCTAATCAGTCAACAAAATATAATTTGCACGAGAAAATGCAAGAAGATTGTAGAAGCCGATTTAGCTCAGCGTCATTAAGTATATAAAAATAAATTTAAACCGTGTCAATACCGATACATAATTATAAATTTGTTCCAAATAATTAAGTACTTCCCCTTTCCAGACACATCAAAATAATATCTACATTATTCAATTAATGCCTGTATTTCTATCAATACAGCTGTTTCTTTCTGCAACCTCCATTCAAAGGATTTCTCTTTATCAGTTTGGAGTTCTCTAAGTGCTATTGATATAACCATAATCCGATGTAATTATATGAAAACCTATCTTTTAGTCTCTATTAATTCAATTAATTGCAGTAATTCATAACGATATTAAAGCTTTAAAGTGTGAGCGGAGTCAGCACAGCGGGTTGCATTAAAACTACTTTTGAGATGGCTGCCTAGTAATACTAACAATAAACTAGGGCTTGCACTCTTGGTTTTCCCGATGTAATCAGTTATTACTTTATTAGAAAATAATGAAAAACTTCCAAGTTGACTCATGGCAAGGCTGAAAGAACTGTCTATCCGATTGTTCATTGCTTTCAATATCAAATAGAAAATTCATAATGAATTACGTATGACATTACAATAATTATGAAGAGACTGCAATGTATTATTAACCACATACTTTACAGCATATATACTTTCTCAAATGTTAATGGAGCCTTACACCACGTTAGTTAAAATAATCATAGTGTAACGGACAAGATTCGTTTCATTTATTCAGATAAAATACAATTATGTTAATATAGAAAATATGTAGTATTAGTAGTACACACAGATTCGGATGAGCTGTTTAGGTCATTCACTATTGTATTTATGGGCAAGTAACCGAGTGGCTAGAAAGTTCTATTTCCTGACATCATACCAGGGTTCGAATCCCATCATAATAAATTTGTCAGTAAGGTGACTTCTTTATATTATGGACCTTGGGGGTCAAGACCAGCGTGAAGTAATTTTGGAAACTGCTTGAATACCATACCATGGTTTACCTCAGCCTTATGTGTGAAATTCGGTAGACAGATATTTGGGATCCTTCGGTGGTTTTGCTAGAACAAACTCACAAGTTATTTTAACAGAGAGCTTGAGCGTCCGGACCTTGTTAAGACTTTTGATTACGCTAGATAAGGCGCTCTCTAAGAAACTCTAAGAAAGTTCCGCTCAACATAGTTGCTGTATAAATCACATGTGGGCTCTGTTGGTACTGAACAAACACAAATCTACCTGAGAATACTTCTGAAAATGGGATTCACATACGTGGATACGAGCTACCAGACTTTAAATGGAAACAATTACCCACAAGTATTCAGAATTTGGTAGTCTAGCTGTTTTAGTAAGTCTCGATCCGTCAGGGTAGTTTCGATCCTTCATAGAATTTTACGGACTGTACTAGACTCTTCAACAATAGTTGGTACGATTATCAGCGTTATTTTCCGTATATTCTGTCGATGATTAAATACACAAATTCCTATTAATTTTACTTTGTGATGTATTGGAACAAATTACTCAAGGAATTGGCACTGGCTTTCCTCTTTGTAATGATAAATAAAGTTGAACTTTTGAACTTGAGAAAATGATCCGTATGAATCACTAATTGCATATTCGTTAGACAGTATAGTCTTACTCTAAAATGTAAAATTATGAGTGAAGCAAAAATGGATAGGATGCTAAAAATATAATAATCAGCATAATTGGCGATAATTTTACACTGATATTATTTTCATAAATATGGCCCTTCAGTGCTGAAAGTTTTCTTAAATTATAAATTTGCATTCATTGAATTGGCCAAAAATATAAATTAAGATTCTGCCATGAGTTAAAACATGTGAAAATGTTTGTGTGTCCAATTTTAGAATTAACTTTT
>OZ010577.1:71266826-71269326 GCA_963932145.1 Acanthosepion lycidas
CTTTCTTTGGGAGTCTCTACATAAAAAAAACCCAGTAAAACCAGAAATTTTCCAGTTCACACTCCTATCCAACCCTGGCTTTAAAGATAGGTATTCTGGTTCATTCTAAAATCTTCTTATTTTCTTTCACTCCGAATCAATTGAATATACAAATATAATAGTCTCATTCAATTGAAAAGAAAATCTAATAATAATAATAAATATTATTAATACAAAAAGGAAAAGCTAACACTTAATAATAGCAACAATGAACACGGCCACAATGTACTGACCGTGTTTGAAAATAACACTATAACTCTAGATACATACATAAAACAATCCATGCATTTAGTTAAAATTAAAAAAAATGAAATCATCCTATGTAATGGCGAAAAGTATAGCCGAAATTACATGGGCGTACAAAACATTTGGTCAATTTTTACATAATACAGTGGGGAAAATATATATTCGTACACATGAAAAATTGTATTTTTATAAATGTAAAAGCCTTAAATAATACAAATCTCGGCCCATTTTATGTATAAAGACACATACTATTAAAAAAATAATAATAAACTTAATTAATTCTTATTCTAACACAAATTAATGCATTTTTAAATTCTAACTGGTGAAAAAGTATTCGTACAAATCAATTATTAATTAAAAAAATCAATTAATTATGAAAAAAGTATATTCTAGAATGTTCCAGTAATGTTATCAGTAATTATAGTTAACGCTATTAGCCATTATCAGAGCATTCTGCAATTTCTAGTCTTACGAGAAGGTTCTAATAATGCCTAAATATTATGAATTGACTATTTCACAAAAACAACACATTTTGTCTCTTTGGAAAGATGGGAACAGTTACAGAACGATTTCTAACAACCTGAATATTCCTTTTACTACAATTGCTTCGTTCATTGCAAGGTTTAAAACTCGTAATAGCGTCGAAAATCAAAGACGAACAGGTTGTTTGGTCATAATTATCGAAATCATGTGTGAAGGAAGTACGGTGAAGCATACTTACCAAAGAACACGTTGCCAACTGTAAAGTTTGATTTGTGCAGTATCATGATCTGGGGCTATTTTTCTGCAAAAGGTGTTGACAGAATATCAGTCATAGAATGCAAGATGAATGCCGAAAGATACCAGAAAATCCTGCAAGACAATTTAATGCGTTCTGTTGAGAGACTTCGACTACCTCCTGATTGGGTTTTCCAACTGGATAATGATCCTAAGCATACCACTAGATCTACACGGAAATGGTTAGCTGAAAGTAACGTTGAGGTCTTGCAATGGCCAAGTCAGTCCCCAGACTTGAACCAAATCAAGAATTTATGGCGATATTTGAAAATTCAAATTGGGAAAAGAGCAGCAACAAATATCAAGAATTTGAAGACAATATGCCAAGAAGAATGGGACAAAATACCACTCAATGTGTGCAAATCATTAGTTGAGACGTACAGGAATATACTGGTACCTGTTGAACCCAATAAAGGATATCCCACAAAGTATTAAATTAAGTTAATATGCTTTTTTTGTTTTGTACGAATACTTTTTTCCACAGTTAAAATGAAAAAAAATGCATTAATTTCTGTTTGAATACGAATTAATTAAGTATATTACTATTTTTTAATAAAATGTATCTTTACACATAAAATGTATCAAAATTTGTTTTACTTAAGGCTTTTACATTTATAAAAATACAATTTTTCATGAGTACGAATATTTATTTTTCCTCCCCACTGTATATGTCCAGAGAAGAAGAAAATTACAAAATAAAAAGTAAATAAAATCTTAACCACGGTAATTTGTCAGACTCATTTAATGAAACTTGAATATATGTATATGTTTGTATTCATGAAGTACATATGTACTTTTTTTTTCTTTTACGTAATATTAGACGTACAATTACGAATCTTTGCCAATGCTTGTAAATAGGTGAAAAGTTACGCACATCACCCACCAGCAATTGAACAGGTTCCTCATAACAAGGTCACTAAACTGACGCATCTGTGTATGAGTCACAAAGGCAGAAACAAATTAGCATAAAAGAAAAGAATAGAAAAGACTTGACAAAAGAAAATGACGGTTTTAGTGAGATTGATATATAAACACATGCTCCAAACCAAAAGGGAAAATGTGGGTCGGCAAATAATGCGAAATGCAATAAGTGATCAAGAGAGAGAGAGAGAGAGAGAGAGAGAGAGACAGACAGACAGACAGAGAGGGGGAGAGGGAGAAAGATAGAGAGAGAGGAAGAGAGAGAGAAAGAGAGAGAGAGACGGGGAGGGTGTATATGTACAGGGTGATTGAAACGAATTAAATAAAAACAATAATGCTTTATATTGAAATGCCATTAATATAAACGAAAGTGAAAGATAGTATGCTCCACGGCTAGTTTAAAATCAAAGTATTTGCAAAGTAAACTGTTGCTAACATCCTTTAGTATTTGGTAATTGCATCAAACTCAAACAAGGAACTTTTCAATTCTTTATTTCAGATAGAAGCGTAGATATTT
>OZ010577.1:71276826-71279326 GCA_963932145.1 Acanthosepion lycidas
ATAATCGTTACAGGTTAAGGAATTGCTGATTAAACCAAATATATAAAGAATGCACACACATTATATATAATAGTTTAACAAGACATAATGTTTCTAGAAATTTAAAATCTACCCACAGAAGTCATAATTTAACAAGTTGTAATGCCCCTAAAGAAAAGTATAATAAAGAAAAAAAAATAATACTAGCGTTTACCAAAACCTCAAAAGACTATGTACCTAGAAGAGGAAAGTAAAAATAACTCTGTTTCGAGAACAATGCAAACACCGACATTAGGACGAAATCTAATTAGAAAATGTCGACTCTTAGATAAATTTTTTCTAAAACTACCTTCAATCACGTCAGCCTTACAAATAAACAGCTAATAGGCCCTAATCTAAGACAACATATTTTCAAATATTCGTATCAGTGATATTATTCCGCTTCTGATATTTTTTCGGGAAAATACACAGGAGCAATTAATTTCGAAATATGTCTTGAAATATGGTGTCAGTTCCTTCCATAATTTAAAACAAAGATATTACAAATATATAGAATTTGTTTCCTTTTTCATGTTGCCTAATTTGCATGAAAGTACATTATCTCGGTTGAATAACATTTAAGAAAATGAAGTTAGTCATATTGAATTAAAGGTTTATTTTGTACGTTAATATATTTTGAATATTACAAGTAAACTTTTTCGCGATATTGAACATATATTCATGTATATCTATAGATATCACTCGATACATGTATTTTCAAACATTTTAACATAATACTCAATTCTTTGTATTGATAAAGCAATTGTTTTTTCCAAAAGAATTCTTAATAGAATTGAACGCGTTTTAATCATGTTTACGAATCTTTGTCACTATGGTACACGTTCTCCATCCAATTTCCAACAGATTACTCATGTAGGATTATCGACACTTTCTTTGTTTCTCATGACGTAAATATTTCCAGTAAGTATGACATTCTCCACTCTTTCATTCCTTCGTAATTCTAAAATACTCAACTGTCATTTTCTTATTGTTAGCAACACTTTTTTTTTCTGAAAATTCCTGTTTTTTCTATGCTTTGATTCCTGGTATTCTGAATATTTCTCATCATATACATTTTTCGTTTCTTTCTTAAAAAGATTATGTTTCAATCCATTCGTACCTTTCCAAGACACTGAAATGCACCTTGTGCTATTCTACTGCGCATTCGAAATTTTGAGTCACCCTTTTTGTCGTCTTTCTCTATATGACGCATAAAGTTAAATTTTCGAAGCTGCTTGATTTTGGTTATGTTGATACGTAAAGTTCTTTTTTGCGTCCCATCCGTTTACATTTAAGGAACAGTCAATTGTTTGTGCTTTCATTGATTACCGTATCAATGTATTTTTCATTCCTTCGAATCTGCCACCGGCAGAGTATTGTATTTGTCTTCTATGTTGTTTAGGCAACACATTATTGTAAATGTTTTAATCCTCATTACATCATCTCGCTGTACAAAGGAAACAAATCTAACGAGACAAAAATATTCATATAAAACTTTTGCTATATTTTCTATTAACTTATTTTGCTGTGCCATAAACTGATAGAATCGTACATTTACGAGACGTCATTTTGGCGCGTCTATGAAATTTAATAAAACTATGCGCTTGGGCATTGTTGAATAAACAAGGAAAAGATGGGTAAATAGAAAATATAATCGTTTCCAACAAAGCTACAAGTTTTAGAATTAACAAACACATCCAAAATGCAATTAAACGGGAACGCCTACGTAAATCGCCTCACAACATAAATTTGTTTAAATTTTGCTTCTTATTAATAAATGGGATAGGAATATTTTAAATCATTTTCTTCTTATATTCTAATATGGAACCAATTTTATTAAGAAATATGATGATTAAAAATGTGTAAGTTTATATTAATAAATATAAACGCACAGAGACGCACACACAGTGACAGAGATACACATGCAGATACACACACACACACACGCACACACACACACACACATATATATATATATATATATGTATATATATATATATATATATGTATGTGGATTTAAATATGAAATCAAACACGTGTGTAAGGATAAATTTATTTTCTATACAGAAATGATTTGTCAAAACTTTGAAATTACATGCAGTCATTTGCAGACTATTAATGTGCCAATACATGTGCCAATACATGTCTCCGGACAGATTGTGTTGTTAAGAAGTTGATTTCTCAATCAATCTACCAGCAATGTATATATGTCTGACTATATGCATATATCTATATGTGTGTGTGTGTGTTTGTTTACTGGTGCATAAACCGAAATAATGAAACACGTCAAAATAGGTGTAAGAAGGTATTAAGCAGAATATGAAAGTACGTTATTCTTATTCTGCAATGAACGGAAGTAGATTTACGTATCAGTGAATACTCTCATATATTTATATTAACGAATACATATAAGTATAAAAATAAGCACATATATTTTTGATTACTAAATTGCTATGAAAGGATATACGAATTATGAAGTATG
>OZ010577.1:71284326-71286826 GCA_963932145.1 Acanthosepion lycidas
CTCTCTCTCTCTCTCACTCTCTCTCTCTCTCTCTCTCACTCATCTGATTTTAGATTATATTGTCTTTTATTGTGCGTAGTGTCAACACAAATGTATAAACCAATTTCCGGTGTCGGTTTTAATTTAATCTAGGTCAGCGATTCAGTAATGAATAAAGCATAGGAAAATAACACATGTTTATCTGTTTCTCACTCATTTAAAACAAATTTTAATCCTCTCTTTAAGACTTCTCCCTATTAAATTTTAATCCGTACCTTCATTTTTCGGTCTTCCTGTTTTATCTCACTTGTTACTCCTCTCTAGAGCTTTCATTTATCTCTCATATTCGTATGCGTGTGTTTTTGTGCGTGTGCATACACATATATTTATTTATGTACTGTTGCATATATATATATATATATATATATATATATATATATATATATATATATATATATATATATATATATATATAGATATTAGGTATATTATATAAGAAAAAAGAGAGTATTCGATAATGTTTTTAGATTTCATTTATGGTAGGCATACTATCTACTATATTAATAAAATATACATTGTTCATAAAATTACATGTACGTATATGTATATGCCTGTACAACACATTGAACTATCAAATATGCAAGTAATCACTGATCCGTAATGGCAGGTGTTTCTTCTTTTATCTCTGTTATTCTCACTCTCACACACTCCCCCTCTGTATATATATATATATATATATATATATATATATATATATATATATATATATATGTATATATATATATATATATATATATATATATAATATATAATATATTTTTATGCATTTAATGTTCTTCATAATCCAGGGATTATTGTGATTTACTCTAACCAGATGACACGTGGCGTCTAGGCTGGTACTTAGAATTTATTGCCATGATTTTTGTATAATAGTGGCGATCGGAAATCTGTCCTACATTTGAAGACATAGCTTGGAGAAGAAATTGATTCATGGCTATCCATAATTGTTATGCTACATGCAGATCGTTTATTTTTATGCATGTGTGTGTACGTGTTTGTGTGTGCGCGCATCTAAATATATTTTTATATGTATATAAATAATCTATATATTTACACGTGTATGTTTGTATGTACGCGCGCGTGGGTGCGTGTCTGTGCATGTAAGCATATGGTAGAAAATTAACACCAGAGCAAAGATTCCCTCCCCAGTGTTATTAAAGACATTGTTGCTTGCTGGATGTTTGGAAATGGGGAGAGAGCGAAGAACATATCAGCACTGGATTGTGTGCACATCCTACTTTTATAAAACTCTGTACATTCATCTTAAAGCAAGCCTTTGTTTTACTAATGTAATATATATATATATATATATATATATATATATATATATATATATATATATATATATATATATATATATATATATATATATATATTACAGCATAATATCCTTTCTTTTAGTTTCAACACTTCGGTAGTTATCATAGTGAGGAATTCAAAGTTCATTAAACTTTTCGGTACCTAACTTACTCCATCTCGTGTTTCCAAACGGGGACATTTTTAGATATAAATGAATATAATGTATAGGAGCTGCATTCAACTTCATAATTTCTTAATAATTTTCGAAAATTTAACATTCCCAACTAAATTTGGAATTCGATTTGGTCACTTTTCTTTGTCTACTTCATTTGGTGCACCTCGAATTTTCTATGTGCATGGGCATTTTCTGACATCATGTCAGTATCTACATGCATTTTCAAAGTAAATGAAGAGAATGAATTGCAACGTAGAGACAATTACAATGTTGTAGTTTATAATGAGCAATCCATCTATCCATTTATTTATCTATCTATCTATATGTGTTCGTATGGAAATATATATATATATATATATATATATATATATATATATATATATATATATATATATATAGATAGATAGATAGATATATGTCTATATATATATAGATAGATATCTATATAGATAGATAGATGTATGAAGCTATATATATTAATATATAGAAAGTTATGGTGAACATTTCGTATTTTTAGTTTAAAAGGGTGTATGACCTATATATATATATATATATATATATATATATATATATATATATATATATATATATATATATATATATTTCAGGTATTTGTTTAATAAGACCAACTAAGTAGTCGCTTTTTATAGATGACATCGCCCAAATACTTAGCACAAGCAAACACACACGCATACATATCTCTGTGTGTGTCCGTGTGTAAGATATAGGATATTTACCGATTGCAGTCTTTATGACTAGGTAGGTAAAATCTGCTCAATTATATCTCAAAATTGATATAAACTTATGTGTGTATATTTGCCAGTTGAAAATAATAATATATATGATATTGATTGATAAGTCTAAATATGTTGATGCTTTTTTATAGATGATATCGCCAAAATACAAGCATATATAAACGTACAGACACGCACGCTCGCACAAACACACTCAAACACACACATCACTCTTTCTATTTTCACACACACA
>OZ010577.1:71291826-71296826 GCA_963932145.1 Acanthosepion lycidas
TTAATTCTGACAGAATATTTCTTGCCAATGCTAAAATTAAGGTAATGGATAACAACGCACATCTTTATATAAATACTTATATTAATGAACAACATAGTTGTGTCTTACTTGCACTTCTGAAGAAGAGCTTGGCTTGATCGAAAGTACTTGGGAAATGAAAATAAAAGAAATTTAAACAGCTATAGTACATTTTCTCTCATCCTTTATCATCAATACAGAGAAGCTTATTCGTGAGTATGAACGGATTTTATTAAAAATTAGCAGATATAATATCTGTAATTTATTCAGACACAGACACGCACACAAATACGCAAAGACAAACACACACACACACACACACACACACATATATATATATATATATATATATGAATGGATGGCCTTCTAATCGAGAGGATAGTTAAGGTGTATGTGTGCTTGTTCGATTTGTAGTTTATACTGTAATTATACTGAGGAGAATTTAGTTACAGTTTCTGTAAGAGAGCGCGTTATCTAGCGTGATCAACGGTCTGAATAAGGTCAGCAATCAGCTTGTGACATATGTGTGTGTGCATATATATATATATATATATATATATATATATATATATATATATATATATACTCACAAAAAAATAAATTGCAAAATGAGAAGAATATGGTTTTCTTATTTTGCAGTTTATTTTTATTGTTATTGAATAAATATGTATTAACCCATCCCGTACTTGTGTTATTGTTGTATTATTTTTTTAGTCAAGTTGTCATGGTTGTTTTTATGTTGTAGGCTATTTATACTCTGTTCTAATTTTACCTGTTTGGCCAGTGTACCCTGATGATCCGCGTAGGTGAAACCTAGGTAGTTTGGCTGGCTCTTTAGGTTCATAGTTAGATTTACTTTACTTAGTGTATTTAGCACTTTATTTAGTTACTTTTGCTTTATTCGTGTTGGAGTTTTTTTTTCCTTTGGACTCTGAACTTGGATTCTGGACGATTGTTTTCGCCTCAATTACATGTTCTTAGTTTTTTCAATTTTTTATCCCTTATTTTTCCTTGGGTATTGGTTTGATCATTTACAAGCCAAAACCCCTAAGGTTGTTCCAGACGAGTATAATTACTTATGTTTATTATATTACTATTATATATATATATATATATATATATATATATATATATATATATATATGTACGTACATACATACATATATATATATATATATATATATATATATATATATATATATATATATATATATGTGTGTGTGTGTGTGTGTGCGTGTGTGCGTAAGAAAGCAAATATGTATAAGGAGATTTGACATCTGTGTATGTTACTTTATTGCACTAATATGAAATTTATTCCGGATAAATAATTTTTAGATATGACAATTTCGCATATAAACAATTAATTGCTTTTAATCAATATTCGTTCATTTATTTTACCATGATCTTCCTTTTCTGTCTTTAAATAACAATCTGTTATAAGTCATTTTCAGGTAAATGTAATATAATGCATCTCTGCTATAAAGATTAGAACACCACTTTTATCAGCAGATGACAAAATGTAGCAAGGGAGACGTTGGTGTAAAAGGAAAGTGATGTCTCTGCCAATAGATTGAAAGTTTGGCCTTTTCCACACTTTGAGACTCATATCTCTTCAGTAGGTTGGTGATAATGGATCCTTACAACTTCATACTTTTTATTGCTCGAAATAATATTTACTATTTGTGATCCCTCTTTGCTTTTTGTTGCTCAGTCCATTTCCTTAAATCTATGAAGCATATTGTTATGTGTTTTCTTCAATATACCTTATACATGCTAACCTCTATAAAACTTGTCTTCCTGATTATTAGTCAAGCTAGAATTATTAGATTATTTGCTGTTGCTTCGGATTTCATTATTTCATACATCTTCTCTCAGTGGGATTTTCAACATTAAACATCTTAAAATTTGTATTTACCTCTGTCGAATTAGACACCAATCAACCATCAACTTCTGTATTTATCTATATTTTTCAATCATATAATACCTGCAAATAATGATATTGTTATGCCCCTACGAGGAAATGAATACTTCAGGTATAAAAGACAACGCCTCATTATAAACTATAGATATTATAATCCGTTTTAAGAAAAAGGCTTAATAAATTTTATCCGACAATAAACGCTATATACGCGGATAATTTCTGTAAGCAAATAAATAATTTTTCTATGATCATTTCTTGCAACTATGCATTCATTTTCAAATTTCTCTTTCTTTCTTTTCAAATTTATTGTTAACTTTTTCCTTGTTTATTCTACTATATTCCTAGAAATTCTTTTCTATTTCCCTCATTGATCGTGAAATCGACACAATGGCCAATGTTCCAATAAGAATTTAAATTATATTCGCTAATAATAAAAACTGGCATGTTTCTATACCAGTTAGAAACATATAATACACAGTTTAGAAAATCTAATGAGAAAATGTATCCTTACCATAAAACTCTTTAGTTATTTATTTTTGTATACACTTAAATCTTTCTCTATCCTAATGCATTTTTTCCGTGTAGACCAAGGTTTACTAATATTTCATTTATGTAAGATATATTACTGCATTACTTGTTGGAAAGTTTTGAATGAATCTATATTTATTCGTTATCCTGCTACGGCCTCTATTCATTATATTATATTTGTAATTATTAATTTTCCTCGGTGCTCTATCATTTTTGTCGTTTTGCTCATGATTCGTTGTACAGTTATTCAATTTGCGTATATCTCTCATTAACTCGTTTCTCTTTTCATTACTTTATTTTCTGATGTTTTCTTTTCTAAACATTATATACTTTCCAGCATTTCTAAACTTTAAATGCTGCCATTTTTTAATTTTATCGAGGATTTCCCTGACGTAAACTACCTTGATTATGGTTTACTTTCCTCGGGATGACTTATTGCTCTTTCTTCAAATGTGTTTCTCTAAAGATGATCCAATTTGAGCATTGACCTTCTCCAATTATTCATATGTGTCCTACACAATAACGGCATATATTTTTTGTCAATGGAAACATTATGGAATTTTTTTTATCACAGTTTCGGCAATGCTTTAGGCTTCTTTAATTTTTGATATTTCACCTTTAATTTGCATATAACTGGGAGGTACTCTCTCCAACAGTCATATACATATTAACTCCTGTGACCTGCGTGCGTATACGTACATTACTTCCAAATAAGAGACAAAAAATCAGTGCCAAAAGATTCATAAATGTAAAAAGTAAAAACAAATTAGACATATGAGTTAAAATAATTGTTAATATATTTTCTCTCTTTCCCCATCTTTCTGTGCGCACACGCATCGGTGTGTGTTTGCAGAGTATCAAGGAGACAAGGATTGAGAAAAGCTGATTTATCAACTAGGATGCATTTTGGTACATTATATTAGGTCAGTATTTAGTAAGAATGCTTTCAAAAGATATACTCAGTTGAAAATAGTACTTATATGCCTCAAAATAAAACAAAACAAAAAATAAAATTATATATATATATATATATATATATATATATATATATATATATATGGGTGTGTGTGTGTGGGTATGTATGATAAAATATACAACAAATAGGAAACGTTTATCAATGTAACATGTTTCAATGTGTATTGCATATATAATTAAAAAAATGTTTGATAAACGTATCCTATATGTATATTAAATGATCATTCTGTCATATTCCGATATATATATATATATATATTAGGTTGGTGCAAAAATAATGACGTAATAATATCGTTTTCTGACGTATTTTTAACGTAAAAAAACGACATTATTACGTCATTATTTTTGAACTAACCTAATATATATATATATATATATATATATATATATATATATATATGTGTGTGTGTGTGTGTGTGTGTGTGTTTGTTTGCGTGTGTCTGTGTGTAAATTCTATATGTTTATGCCTGAAATTTTTTCCTTTTCTCTATCTATGTATCTGTCTATCACTATATATATATATATATATATATATATATATATATATAAATGGGATAGAAAATGGGATAGAAAGAGAGAAAGACAGATAAATAGAAATATATACATATATATATATATCTATACAGAGATAGATAGATAGATAGATAGATAGATAGATAGGCAGACAGACATATAAATAAAAAAATGAATTGATAGAGAGAAGTATAGAGAAGGTTAGAAATGTTGCCGTGCGTGTATAATGTAAACATACTGAGAGAAATTTAATGAGAGTTTTAAAATTTATATATTGTATTTGAAAATAGATATAACTTCTTGATTACATACATACATACATACATACATACATACGTATACACACACACACACACACACACACACATATATATATATATATATATATATATATATATATGTATGTATTTGAATATGAACGCTTGTATCTTTACCGATACATATATGTATATATATACATATATGTGTGTGTGTGTATATATGAGTGCATATATATGGATATGTTTTTATATATATACGTATTTACGTTTATATATATATATATATATATATATATATATATATATGCATATTCACGTTTATATATATATATATATATATATATATATATATATATATATATATATATATATATATATATATATATATTTGCATAAAATTTCATGAAATATGTTCATGCATTTAAACAAACACTTAATTACCGAAGGATGAAACCAAGTTTAGTAAATAATGACATCTCAAAAACTTTCTTGTTTTCCAAAAATAATATTTTCAAATATAAATAGTTTGGAAAAAGTCGATATAACTTGTAAAAAATGTTCTTATGATCAAGGCATATCAAATAAGGCATACACACATAATAATATGTGCTGAAACACACTCGTCTACTAAATACCATGCACTTTTATTACATTTTATGGACTTTTCGTGAATTCAAATGATAACCTATATATAAGTGTGTTCATATGCATTCAAATATGACGTATATGTATATGCATGTATATGCGAATTTCTCTGCTTCATCGTTCGTATATTTGGACTCTGT
>OZ010577.1:71301826-71386826 GCA_963932145.1 Acanthosepion lycidas
CAAGGTTTCCGAAATACTTTATCAAGATATTGGCTTTGATAAAGTCCCTCAGAGGACGAAACACGTTGGCTAAGATAAATTTCATTCTGTCTTCATATATATATATATATATATATGCATGTGTGTATGTATGTTTGTGCTTATGTGCACAGATACTATACTAATCCGATACAGAACATACGTAACGGGATATTTTCATTCTAGCAGAGCCCATAAACATCATGCCATTAAACAGAAAGACAATCGATGCCTAAGTAATCATGTATGAGGTTGAGTTAAAACGTAATTTTAGTTTTTGCATACCAGCTGTATTCTTCAAAATCTTATAACTGGTTCCTCAAATTGGAAATTACTTATAACAAACAAATTATATCTCGAATGTGACATTTTAATAACGTTTCCTCTACCGGCATATGAACGACTAACCTTTCGCTTTAGCCTACTTTGCGTATTATTCTTTTATTTTCTTATTACATGTACAGTTTTTGAACTTTGTATCTAAATGGCCTTCCCACTGTTTTAAATAAATCATCGCGCTTATACTGGAACTCTAAACAACCCCTTGGTGTATCCCTTTTGTTCTGCGTTGGCTTATGATCCCCACTGCCTAAATATTTTACATATTCGAATTTTCAAATTCATTTATCGATGGGCATTTAATTCTGAATCGGAAATTCTTATTCTTCATATGGTGTTCTTTTCCGATCGTCTGTTTATTGCTACAACCATTTGGTATCGTTAACCTGTTCGGGAATATCGTACAAATACAATTGTGTCAACATTAAACGTTCTTCAAAATAAGTAACAGTATTATTTTTCTGTCTATGTTTATAGTTTCCGTATAGTCAGTTATCAGTATTAAATCGAGTTTTATTTCAAGCTTCATTGTTTACAACATTAATTTTGAAAGCTAATTTTGATAAGAACAACACTTCTGAATGTCTTAAATTTCGGGATATTTTTTAATATAAATATCACTAAACATTATAGCACAGCTAGAAATCCTTTAGCTATACACATTTCTCTAGGATAACCTGAATCATTCAGCTAAATATTTAATCACCACAAAACACGACCTTGTAAAATCCTAGATACTGTAAGGTAATTTTAGCGATGGCATGTATATTGTTAAACCCCGAACTTCAAGGAGAACCTTACTGATTGCTAGTGCCCCCGCCTTGGAAATTCAAGCGGAGGGACACTATCAGCTGTTAGATGTCATCGCCCTGGTTACAAAAAGATGTACTGAAATTGCTAGTTAAATTTTCCCAAGTGAAATAAATTGTATATTTCGTTAAGGAAAGACATTTCAGGAGTACTTTTATAAATACATATAATTGTTTGAGAGTTTCGGCCTTCTGCCACATCTAAGCTACGCTTGGATAATCTCTTAATTTTTTGAGAGACTCAAGGACTGAAGCGTCGCACTTGATATTGAGCAAAGTCGCCACTTTCTATCTGATTTCATGTTAACTGCTCGGCAACATGATATTGTCACTCTACTGAATAATTAATTATCTTTTACTGACTGGAAGAATGGAGGTAATATGGAATAGTGCGAATATATCCGAGAATTTCAAGAAATTTCTATGGAACTGGTATTTACACATTTAAATAGTAACTTCACCAAAATAACTGCTAGTATCATGATATGATTCGATTGTAATGTATTTTTCGGATCCGACACCATTTCTAAGTTCTAAATAATCAATTTCTATAAGGTTTGTTGGGATCACTCTTGCTGGTGTCTCAGTGGTAGTTGGATAAAATGGATTTATCTATGGAGAAACAGAGGAAGATAGAGAATAAACACTTGTGCAAATTAATTGAACCAACATCTTTATTTTTCCTTATTTCAACATACAGTCAGTTTTAGACCCACTGGAATAACAGGGTGTAATCGATTGCTATTTTTTCCTCGGGTTAAATCATTTGCAGCGGTGTTTAGTAATATGAATCTATTTTCAGGTAAAAATTTGATAAAATTTGTATGGCCTTGAAAAATATTGCGTCATCCGTGATTTCATCAGAATTTTATCACGCTCGACACTATTGTCTCGAGTGTCGAATATTTGTTCTACAGCCATTGTCTACGGTGGACATGACTTCAAGGAAGCGTGCTAAAATTGTAAGGTTGCACAAAAAGTATAGCCAGCATTGCCAGTGAGCAAATCAAAGTACTGTAGATTGGCAGTGATCTCTCCTGATTAAAGTCTAATAGAGAATCTGTGGTCAATCGACTTCGTGGAATAGGCATACGAAGTACTAACATGTGCACTGGGTGATGTTTCATTGGAAAAATACAAAATAAAGTAAATAATAAAGGAATTATTCGTTTTGTTTAAATTAATTTGCACAAGGATGTACATAGATAGATAAAAAGGCAGACATACATACTTACATATATATATATATATATATATATATATATATATATATATATATATATAGAGAGAGAGAGAGAGAGAGAGAGAGATAGATAGATAGATAGATAGATAGATAGATAGACAGACATATAGGGTGAAATGGATAAATTGTCGTTTAAATTAACAAAAATGAAAATAACACTGATAACTTATTTTAATAGATATATTTAAATGAATTATACAAAAATATCTTGAAATACTAAGTTGCAAATTTATTCATTAAAATCGTCACCTGCTTTAACCTTTGCCTACAGACGGCTTTGGGATTCGCAACTATTCATGGGGTGTATCTCTGTTTAAGTTGGTGAATGTAGCCATAATACTTGCCTCGGTTCATCTTTTGTGTTACAAGGAGTTTTGTTGGTCTCTTGATCAACTGCGATCCACAGATAATAATAAAGGGTGTTGCAGTCTGGGACCTTAAGTGACCAGATGTAAGGAGTGATGTGGTCGCATAATTTTTCCAGAAAGACATAAAAGCGTTCTCCTGCTTGTTTGGCATGGTGTAGAAACCTGTTGTCAGGCATAGGTTCTTCTAGCAGCCACCCTCTAATTTCAGAGCAGTACTGTTTACACAATCCACTTGATGGAAGCCCAGTGTTGAGTCTGAGATCCTCAACAACAAATTTGTTTGTTCTTTCCTCATCAGAAAGACCAGAGTGAGGTTTTGGAGATGTCGTACCTTCGTAATCATCATTAGACACACCCAACTCTTTCCTAAGAACCGCACATTGACCTACTAATACGTCATCACGCCGAAAACGATATAGAAAGAAAAAAAAAACGAGAAAATAGAGATGTATGTGTATATATGTAAGGTTATGTATGTATATGTATGCATATCGATAAATGTGTTTGTGTATGTATTTGTATATGGGTACGGGTATATGCATATTTACGTAAATATGTATGTGGTGTGTATGTACGCATATATGTATGAGGTATTTATGTATGCCTATATATATGTTTGTGTGTATGTATGAGTATATATATATATATATATATATATATATATATATACAGTGTAAAGGTAATATTTTTATTACAACTTTCAAATCTTTTTTCTACTCGAAATACTTTCAAATTAGATTTGAAGACTTAAACTTTAATTAAAATATTACTCCTTAAATGTTATTCACAATATAATATCAGTAAACAAAAAAAAATATATATATTACTAATATTAATGTTTTTAATACATTAATATTAGTAATATATATTTTTTTTTGTTTACTGATATTATATTCAGATTATATTTAATTCGTAGTTTGTTTGGTTGAGAAATTAACGCGCTTAAATAACAATGAAACGTTAACAGAAAAATATAAAAAAAAAATAATAATATAAATCTGTGATTTTCCAAATTAGCCGCTATATACAAAATATATATATGAATTCTCTTATTTCCCTTTCCAATTCTCTATTCCGCTTTTTATTCCCTTAAAAACCCTAATTCTTATTTCTTAAATCCTTAATTCTCTTTTTTTATCTATATCGTTTCCTGTGAGATGACCTAATAAGAAGGTCAATGTCTGGTCCTTACTGCTTTCCTCACTATTAAGTATTGTAATAAAAATAAATTTAAAATCATTCCTATCTCTTCCTTTCCTCTCTAATTTCGACCTGTCTCCATCTCTCTCCACTCTATATCACCTTACATCAAATTAATACTACCCCTTAAAAGTGTAAAAAATATATGTAAATTTAAATTCATTATGTTCACCTTTGGAAATTCCTTGGGGAAATAAATTATAACCAATGGACACTTAAAGTTGTCTGTTTTCATTAAATTAAACGCTCTGATTTAACATTGAGCTCTCAGGATTTCATCCTCTTTGTGATTATCCATATGGATTACCAAGATTTTCATTACTCATCTATCTATCTATCTATCTATCTATCTATCTATCTATCTATCTATATATATATATATATATATATATATATATATATATATACATATATATATACACTGCGTGCCAAATTATTATCGAGATAACTTTTTTCTAATATTTCAAAAACCGTCCAATCAATTCACACAGAATTTTCACACAATATTGGCAACACTGACCTGCGCAATCCCTGAAAATTTCGTATTGATCTGCGCAATGTAAACAAACTGGCGCCATATTTGTTATCAGCACGGTGATTTGACCGTGCCAAATTATTAGAAAGGTTGAGTAAAATTTCCAGAATTGACCAAACAAAACGTTTATTAATGTTGAACGTGAATTTTTATGATCAAAAGAACCTAATAAATAAGATAATCAAACAAATAATAACAGATACAAACAAAAGCACAGTTTAAACAAATTAATAGGGAATGTGCTTTCCCTAATTTTAAATTACTTGAAGAAGTCGACGATCCATAGAAGTTGTTAATTGTAGGATGTCATCTGCTGTAATGCCGCGAGATATGTCAAGAATTGCTTCCCACAACTCAGCGTTGCTCCTGAATTGTCGTCCGTTGGCGTATAGTCTTCGCTTCATGATGCTCCAAGGGTTTTCGATTGGGTTCAAATCCGGAGAATTTGCTCGCCACTTCATATTTCGAGGTCCCTCGAAGCCTAACTGTTTCAAATATTCAGTAGTCTTGTGAGCCTCATGTGAGGGAGCGTTATCTTGCATAAAAACAATGGCCCTTCTGAAGGCAACTCTTTGCCTTTTCGTCCACGTTTCAAGATGCTCCTTCATAAACGCTATGTATGCATCAGCAGTCATATTGACTCCATCTGGTACTCTCCATGGGCCCACTAATGTGTTTCCAATAAAACCATCCCAGATCATTATTCCTCCACCACCTTGCTGGCGTCTCAAACACTGATGACGATTCTGTCCGTTCATTACCCAGCCTTTGCACCATCTATCTGGCCCATCAAGTGTTGCTCGAGTTTCGTCTGTGAATAAAACTTTATAGAAGTCAATCTTCATATTGTCCTCGGCCCATTTCAATCGATTTTAAATGTGATTTCTCGTCAAAGGAGACTACGATACAGGTTTGACTGTTGTTGCTATTACCGTCAGATACCAACACAGTACTTTTAGACACAGTAGGATACCCAATACGACTGCAAAGCTCTTGACTGTTAAGTCCAGGGATCTTCGTGGCCTCTCGTTTAAGTCGTGACATGAGACGTGTGAAATAACCCTCAGCTTGCCTTTATATGCCCTTTTGCGTACTTGTGTAGGGCCGGCGGTGGATTTTTCACTGTTTGATGACACTTCCCTATCATTTTAAAACTTTCTAGGGTAGATTTACCTTTTGAGAGTTCTGAGGTAATAATTTTCTTTTCAGCATTACTTAAACTGCTTTTACGGCCCATCGTTTCACTAAATTCTTAAACTATTCTAATAATTTGGCACGCTCAAATCACCGTGCTGATAACAAATATGGCGCCAATTTGTTTACATTGCGCAGATCAGTACAAAAATTTTGTTGTCAACATTGTGTGAAAATTGTGTGTGTATTGATTGGACGGTTTTTGAAATATTAAAAAAAAATTATCTCGATAATAATTTGGCACGGAGTATATATATATATATATATATATATATATATATATATATATATATATATATATAAGAAATCATATATATATATATATATATTTGAGATCATATATATATATATATATATATATATATATATATATATGAGATCATATAAATTTCGGGTGCGAGTTTCTTACGCAAAAACAAGAAGAAAAGTTCACATACACATCCGCAAATCTTTCGTTTTTGAGTTATTAAATTTAAAGAGAGTTTAGAGTGGATGACACACTGTTGCCATATAGACTATTTTATATTTCCCATTCCTGTACATTTGTGGCTTGTTTGTCTTCAACGTTTAACGACGTACGTAGTAGTGAGTTAACTGACAAAATTCCCGCTTAACAATGGTAAGATATTCATATCGTGTTTAGGCAGATATAATGTTTGCATACGACCACGCGAATGGTATCAAATTCTATCAGATATAGTTTCCAGATCGAAGGCAGCCGAGTTATCCATCCTTTGCTGCTGTTTATCGTCACGTTGCTGAGACAAGTTCCGTGGCACTAAGGGATCGAAGAAACCTGAGATCTGATCCTGACCACAAAGAACACATGCTACAGTCTATCGGAGACGATCCAAGTATCAGCACAGGTCAAATTACCTTATCATGTACGTCTCACAGTAGGGCATAGGATGAGGCAACATTTAGAAGAGGTAGAATAATAAATATACACAATCAACACTCGTGGGCGGATCGGAATTCCCATGGTACAATCCATGTAAGACACCAACATCAGTTTACGATTAGTGTGTGTCTGCAATTGTACAGAATCGTCTGGTAGGTCGATATATTTTTCTAGCGCGTCTCAAAGGAACTGTCTACGGGTACTTTATTTCGAACACCCTTCCATACGTGCTAAATGTTTACCCCTGCTTATATGAATATAATATCAATAAACAAAACTGCATGATGGGGTTTTTAATCACATTTTAATCACATTGTCCGTGAAGCACTGATTGACATCTACTATGAATGATGAATAGGTTCCATGTAAAAGGGTTCCATGGTCAGCACGACCTCAATCCTTTGGATTTTTATCTGTGGGGCCATTTGAAACAATTGGTTTTATATAGCAGACAATAATAATGCAGAGCCGGTTTAGGAACGTGTAATGGGGGACCCGCGAAACCGTTTGACGTCGTGTGGGTGTATTTGAAAGAGTTCGCCAATCATTGATCTGACAGTTGCATGCAAGTGTAGAAGCAAGCAGGGTACATTTCGAACAGTTGTTTTGAGTTTGTGTGTTGAGATATAACGATGACCTTTTGAACGTATGTTCATATAGATATTTTAACCTGCTTTGGTGTCAGGAACCCGCCCCTCAATGATTTCAAAATTATTTCTAATACACCCTGTTATATATATAGATAGATAACGAGGCATACGTACGCACACACACACACACACACACACATATATATATATATATATATATATATATATATATATATATATATATATATATATATATATGTGTGTGTGTGTGTGTGTGTATCTATGCCTATCTCTCTCTCGCTCTCTCTCTCTCTCTCTCTCTCTCTATATATATATATATATATATATATATATATATATATATATATATATATTATAAAGATGTTACATACGGATAAACTTGAGTACGTGAGTACTTGTTTGTCCGTATGAATCATCTTTATAATGAATAGCTATTGCTCTACTCTTGGTATTGAGTCCTCTTTTAAATTAATGCTATGAACGTTTGGATTTATATTCTTTTAGTTTTATTTACATTTGAATATATATATATATATATATATATATATATATATATATATATATATATATGTGTGTGTGTGTGTGTGTGTGTGTGTTTGTGTTTGTGTCTGTGTGTAACAAATAGATAGATAGTTAGGCACCTAGAGAGATATATAGCTAGAGATGTATATACAGAGAGTGACATATTGATAGGCAGAGTGACACAGAGATAGATAGATAGATAGATAGATAGATAGATAGATAGATAGATAGATAGATTTGTAGCATGAATTTAACGCCAGGAAAACCAGATGTTTCAATAATATTTAATATCATTAACAAAATATTTTTCTCAGAAGAGTCGATTTGGTTCGGACCCCAGTACGTATTGAGCATACCCTAAGTCTTAGGGCGTGCTCGAACTTTGGGTGTAAGAGTTACTAAAGTAGACATTGTCTATCGGATCATCAAAAGAAAGAGTTGAATTGGAAGCTGATCTTATACACACCAGTTGAAGAATCGGATTTCAAATAATATACGTAGTGGTCACCGAACTATAAAATCAATAGACGCCATAGTTAAGCCTAAGATGTACACACGCAAGACCATCTGATGACAGGAAGTTATATAATCGCTCAATTTCAAAGCGAAAAGGCAGTCTCGCACATTGTTGCCAGGAAAATATCAATGTACGAAGGAAGTCCCCCAAACCACAAACATTCACTCCTACATTAATTGACGGTGCCAGAATTGAAAAAAAAACATTACTTTTATTCAAGAAATTATTTAGTCTTTGCTTCTTGTTAGTAATTATAACGATAACACATACAGACACACACGAAATGAGAAAAGTGTAGAATTAAAGGAAACGCAATAGAAAAACAGTTTATCCTGTCATATGGATAAAATTGAAGAGAAAAATGAAATATATGCTATATTTTGCTACACAATATTCTAAGGCGCTACTTTTATCATGGTGTTTGTTTGTCTCTCTATCAATCTTTTTACCTCTTAAGAAAAATATAGGGAAGAGTTAAAACAAAGGAAATTTATTTTTATATATAGTAGTACGCATTCTATCAACCAGTAACTTTCATTTTACAATATGCAATAGGCTATTTGCGTAAGTCTTATTGAAAACGAAAAAAATGTATGAAAATATTATGGGCATAAGATTGCACTGTATGCATTAAGTAGAAAGATAAATAAGTAAGAAAAATGAATGATAGAAAGAGAAAGATTAATGTCCAAACTTTTTGTGGAATCAAACAAAAAGTATTTGTCCTTTAATTAAAAACAGGAACAGATTCACAGAATTTTAGCCAAATTCTAACTACCACTCCTACTAATATTAATAACAATAATTGTTATCATCTAAATACAGAGCATTCATTTTCAGATGAAATATACATGTGTAAGTATCGTGTTGTTTTTGAACATTTTAAGAAAATTAAGACATGTTTTCACACTGTCTTTAGTGTTTATTCTAAATATTTCATTCGATTCATCAGATAATTTAAAATGCACCTTCTTACATATTTCTGATTAAAAGCAAACTCAAAAATACACGTATTTATCTTAGATGTGTCACATATACATTCATGAAGATTAAACGATACACATGGATTTCTTGTGTGCATTTTCGTCTTGATTAAATCGTGCTATTAATCAGTATCCGCAGAGAAAAATCCCGAACACCTTTCGTACTTCATAGACTTAATATTCAGTTGCAAGAGATTGAACACAATATACACATATATGATAAATTCCTCGAAAGAAAGTAATTGATTATAATAGATGATATAGATAAAAAATAGGAAAGGCAAGAGAAAAATATGTTTGCAGAGAAAAATATAAATGAAAATTTAATTTCATATTTGCAAATATATTCTATTCTCCACAAATGAAATAGAGTTTCGTTTTTTCAAATCTAATGACCAGTGATCCTGCTTTATCTCAACTTAAAACAATGGCAACTTTGTAGAATATTAGATTAACAAAACGCAGATGACGTGCTGGATTCAAACGTAACTTTCTGTGTAATATTCAAGTAAAACATATGGCGTGTTTTGCTTTGTGCCGTGACCATATTGAATATTTAAGAATTAACTCATGAGAAAGCATAAAAATCCAGCGTTCTTCCCCTTGTTTGTTATTATTTAAATTTAGTGATAAATTAAAAATAAGAATGAAGAATCATATGTGGTTGTATTAGCTGTAAATTCTTATATACATGCTCCATGTCCTCAGAGGTTACTTACGACACACACACACACACATATACATACATATATATATATATATATATATATATATATATATATGTAATAGTAATATAATAAACATAAGTAATTTTACTCGTCTGGAAAGACCTTAGGTGTTTTGGCTTGTAAATGAACAAAGCAATACCCAAGGAAAAATAAGGGATAAAAAAGAAAGAACTAAGAACATGTAATTGAGGCGAAAACAATCGTCCAGAATCCAGTCAACAACGAAAGTATTCATACACCCATGAATTTAGAATATTTTTTATCCATTTCTCAAAATCTAACACATGCGCTTTATGCCAGGTTATTTATCTGTTAATAAGCACATAAAAAAATAATATAAAATTCACTTTTCATAAAAATTGGTTAAATGCAACAAATTTGAGAGTCGAATCATGCAAAATACGAAAAGACAAAAATAATCGTACAATATTAAACATAAAAAAAATCGAAGAATTTTCACAATATTAATAGGCACTATCATGAACTTTTATCTTAATAACTAGCTGCAGTTGTTTTCTAAATTTTTTGAGGAGATTTGAAAAAGTCTTTTCTGGGATTTCTAATTCCTGAAGGTTATTGCTGACCGGCCATTTATTCACACCTACAATTCTTGCCATAGATTTACAATAGCATTCAAGTCATGACTCATTGAAGACCATTGCATCTTCTTTTTATGAAGCCATGCAGTCACTGATTTAGACATCTCCTTTTTATGTTTAATAAAATATTATTCTGATGAATGGATAAAAATATTCAAAATTAATGGTTATACGAATAAATTCGTCATTGATTATATACGTACACACACACGCACACACACACATATATGTGTGTGTTTGCGTATGCGTGTGTTTCTGACAGTATTGAAACGGGTATAAATGCAATATTTGTACTAGAAGGAATTGATACTTTAAAATCTGAATGTAGGAAAAGGCAATGTATTACTGTAAAATAAGGTAATAAATATGTTTTTATCGAAGAGAAGACGCCGTTTTGATAAATGCTTACAATGTAAAGAATGCAGTAGGGTGTAAAGAAAAGGACTTCTATCAAGGAGTAATAGGTCACTGTAGCATATTATGTTGGTGCAAAATAATGTCGTTTTCTCACATATGTTACTACGTGAAAAAACGACATTATTTTTGCACCAACCTAATATTTACGAACTTTAATTTAGATAAACCAGATAGAATGTAATTCTCTCTCAACTTTTTTTCACAAAACATTTAGATGGCAGAGTGTAAACACCATTTTTTCGGATAAACTTCAATGGATTTGACGTAAACCTGTTCGGATCTCACTTCAAATGTGGTAAATATATATAAGTGATGGGTCGAGGTTTGAAAAATACATTTCCTTTGTCATTTCACCCCAAGCAATCCGATAATGCTATTAAGATGCAAATGATTACTGAGGCGGAAAGAAATTAAGAAAACATTAGTGAGGAGAAAAGACAAACAACATGTTTAAGAAAGACAGAAGAAGACGATGTTCCATTTAAAAATCTGAAGATAATCGGTGACCGGGAAACAAGAAACCGGATGAGAGGTCCACAGGCGTGAAAGGCAAGAAAATAAACCCTTAGAATAGAAATTTTGATTATATAAAGCTATTTCAACAATAAATGTATGACAAATGTATGATACTTAGTTGCCCGTATAGTACAAAAATAAATTTATTCAGTCGAGGTACGAAGTGGGAGGGCTTATTACAGAAAATACGCCGGAAAATCACGCTACAATGGCGGGGAAGTAATTGAGTTCGAGATGCCAGGTCAGCGTCAATAACATTACAGCACTTCCTTTCAATTTTGTCAAGAATCACAGGATATAATACAGGAACACCAGACCAAATATGGCATAATATTCAACGCATGTATTAAGGATAGATTTATAAACGTTCAAAATCGGTTGTTATCGGAAAAATTGCTTGGCACGACACATTGAGGCAACACTCGTAGTAGTAAATATAGCAAGTGATTCAATATAATAATTGCACTTCAT
The DNA here is from genome assembly GCA_963932145.1 of Acanthosepion lycidas. NCBI lineage: Eukaryota > Metazoa > Mollusca > Cephalopoda > Sepiida > Sepiidae > Acanthosepion > Acanthosepion lycidas. The sequence goes on from OZ010577.1 coordinate 71,313,798, forward strand.
AATCGTTGGAAATATGATACTGAGTATTTTCTCTACTGGAGGTTAGCATCAGCCATGCTGATGCAAGGCACTAATTGTTTGTTCTATAAGATGACTCAAAGACAGCAGTTTTGTTAACATAACCGCCACAAAGACATTAGCAAGACAAGAATTATCGATGCCGGATATGAACAACGATCCCTTTTACGTAGATGCTTACATAGTAGTTGGTATTTTAGAATCACCATACTAATCAACATATATAAAAAAGAAAAGAAAAAGAATATTGAGTAATTGTATCCAATTCACAATGAGGAATTCTGTCGGAACATAGAGCCCCACCCCCTGTAAAAAAAAAAAAAAAAAAAAAACTTATAAAGATTATGTATTTATTTAGCTTATCAGTATATAAATATAGACAGGCAGACAAAGCGAATTTGATTTGCAGAGAGAGAGAGAGACAGAAAGAGAGAGAGAGAGAGACTAGTAGTACATGTTAAAACAGGTTATAGTGATTTACTAATCATAGCTGAGTTGTGTCACAAGACCGAAATTAGCAACCAGCAACGATTGAACTCTCTACTCAGCCATAATTGATCTAACGAGACATTACACGACGTCGAAGTGCTCAAAGTGATTTTCTAAGCGAAGCTTAAGTTTAGCACAAGGCCGAAAATATGAAGCACCTAGTGAGTTATAGGGATTTTCTAAGCGTAACTTAGATTTGGCACAAAACCGACAGTATGAAGCACCCACTGAGAATTGAAGTCACTAATCGGTATTAATTAATCAAGTGTGACAAGTTTGCCATCGCGTAGAAATGATAATGAACATATGATATATGCAGATAAATATAAATTCAAATGTATTAGGTTGGTTAAAAAATAATGTCGTTTTTGACGTATTTTTTAAAGTTAAAAAACGACATTATTTTTGCACCAACCTAATATTTGAAAACAAGCTATACGATGTATAGTAATCTTTTCCGTGCTCGTAAAACGATTCTGTTGAGTAAAAGAACATTATATAGACAATTTCAAGTCTTAAAGTGTGAATTTCATCCGTCCAAATATTCATAGGATTATAAGATATCAGAAACATTATGCAAAATAAGGGTAATATTATAAAATTAAAAACTTTCTAAGTATTGAAAAAATATATATGCAGTAAAAACAAACAGATTTTTGAAAAAAAAAATATATGCAGTGAAAACAAACATAAATCTATGGATCAATTCGGGACAAAAAGTGAAAGAAATTAACAGAAGAGAGGTACTTGTAATAAATAATGTCATATGAGGAAAGAAATTTATATAAATGAATAAAAACATAAAGAATTTAAGTATACGATCAAGGTAATAGATTAATGGGAAATGTAAAATGATAAAAAATGCAAAAACACATATGTAACTGATATATACAAAAGGCTTTTGGCAAGATAAATAAAGTCTCAGGAATTATTATTATGGGAATAGAAGAGCTACAATAGAGAATTAAGTATATGAAAACGCTTCTATAAAAACAAAGACGATGAAATCAGGGAAGGACAATCGACACCAAAACTTTGATATAAGAACAGCAACCACTGCTGTTCTTATATCAAATTATATCAATTTAAGTGGAAGAATAATTCAGAAAGACCAGTAATATCGTCATAGATTCGTTGATAGCCTTAAATGATTTCAAGATTTGTGACTTTCTAAAGTGTTAAAAGAAATATATGAATATCCAGCAAGATATAAATAAGCCCTAACTTTTATTATGCACAACAATTTTATCAGGATATGCGTATTAAACAAACAATTAATGGCAATTATAAGCACATTCATATATTTATATTAACAGTATAACATAAGAATTTCCATTTATAACAATTCGTTAGAAGCAAAGGAAAAAAAAACCCTGAATTGTTAAGTACAGTGTAACCCGGATATAAGAGACCCGGATATAAGAGAAAACCGAATATAAGAGAGATTTTATCCGGTCCCAAATTAGAGCCATACTTACCTAAACAAAATAGACCAAACCCGGATATAAGAGAAAACCGAATATAAGAGACTTCTTCTATGTCCCAACAACTCTCTTATATCCGGGTTACACTGTACTATAGATCCTCCTATGTGACAGTGAATGCTGGACAATTTCCTCCAGATGAAGAAAAGCCAGGACGCAACATAAATGAGATTCTACAGATGACTGCTGAGAATAAAATGGACTGTAACGACGAAGATTTAGGAAAAACTAAAATAAAAAAAATAGAGTTTACATTTCTGCAGGATATAATGAGGGAGGAAGGTCTGGAGAAATCAATACTCACAGGACATATTAAAGACAAGCGATACAGAGGAAGCACCAAATAACCTACCTAACAAACCTTGTGTAAATATTTGGAAGAACAGTTATAAGGAGAGATAGCAAAAGAAATTTTTAAGAGCTACGACTGATAGAATGTTGTGCAGTGTCATGTTCGCTTACGTCCTGAAGGGAATCGGCTCATAGAAGAAGTGCTACAATCCTTAAAGGCAATAAATAATTTTGCAGTCAGATTTTATGCTGTCTACCCTGGAACTTCCTTAGATCAAAAGTTAATATCTTCGCCGGCAATACCACGGTTTATAAATGCACCTCCAAATGTCTATGTCCAACACCTCAGTGGTTGTATACTAGTATGTAGCATTCAGTACTTCCAAATCAAAGTTATTACCGGCCCATCATTACCGAGCAAACACTAAATTTTTACCAGTCAATATGGACGTTTATACTCTCAATGCCTTGAACATCTAATTGAGGCTAAGTTCACTCCATCTCAAATACGAAGCTGGTATATACGATTCATTGCTAAATAGGCCGAGAAAAAGGCTGATTATTTTTGACGCTCCAGAAAATATTAGGTTGGTGCAAAAATAATGACGTAATAATGACGTAATAATGTCGTTTTTTATGTTAAAAATACGTCAAAAAACGACATTATTACGTCATTATTTTTGCACCAACCTAATACTTGACTCCCCTACAAAGATGAGATCAGACTATAAAATGGATTATTTTTGCTAGATCTGTATTTGATCTGCCCAATCCTCACTTTACAGCTTAGAGATTTTCCAAAAGCATTTACTCAGTCTTTTGAACGAGAAATTATTTCAATCCTACAGAGGCTTTCCTTCAGATGAAATGTTGGATGCTTGTACTATCCTATCGCTATTTACATGGGAAATTTTCAGTCATGTTGCATTGCTTACTTCCACCATTTCAGACCATTACATGCTACGTACACCGCGCCTAGTACACTTCATTCCTTTTCTATGACATTTCTAAGGGGGGAGTTCCACTCAAGCTGTTTATTCCCGAGAAACTATTGTAGAACATACATCTGAGAAGATGATTTCCCGATGGCGACAATTTTTAACTCTTCATATCTAGAATCAACCGTTATCTATCATACACATTTTAATAGTTTTCACTTATTGCAGCCTCAAGTCTCTACAAAAATCTCTTACATTAACCCTCAACATTGAGTGACTCTTGTTTCTTGTAGTTTGTGAACATTATTTGCAAATGAGCAGCGTCAACCTTTATAAATAAGCTGAAAAGATACAGGCAACAAAAGCAAATATTTGACTAAAACAAATTCAATACGGCTGAATGAAAGATATTTATTTCACGGTTTAATATCCGTCCTCAATATTCTATGAACTTCATCAGACGTTCCTTCATTGATTTGTTTATATTTTATCCTGTTTCGAATTTAAAATAACTTGTTGCAGGCCTTATTGCCTCCAAACTCTGCATGAATATTGTTCTTCCTTATCATATAAATCTCACTCAATCCTAAACCACAGATATTCTATAGGATTATTGAAGATGCTGGGAGCTTTTGTATCAGTTTGGCGTGTGTTATCAACTTCTTTTGGAAGTAAGGCATTTCTTTAACTTTGCAAAACTGTTTAACTTAAAAAAAGATAAGCTTGGGGTTGTACAAATCAAAACGTCTTTTCTAAGAAGTTACAATAATTCTATTCAATATTTTTCACAAAACCATAAAGTTGGTGGCCCCTATAATAATAATAATAATAATAATAATAATAATAATAATAATAATAATAATAACAAAATATTGCTACACGTTCCACATGTTGTCTTCTAAGTAAAGTTTGTTAGAATTATCCATGAAGAACATAAGTGTTCCTTCTAGTGTAGTTCTCCATTTATAATTAAAAAATTATATTGAGAAATCAGTTTTCCTGTACTTCCTCGACAAGATTACAAGATTTTATCTAATATATTTACTATATTTACCATCACTTAATAACATGTCACTATCATGTTTTTCTTTTTACGACCCATAGTTATCTATTTATCTCTCTCTATGCATACACACAGAGACCCAGACACACATACACAAGCACACACACACGCAGGCACAAAGACACACACACACGCAGGCACAAATACACACACACACGCAGGCACAAATACACACACACACACACACACACATATATATATATATATATATATATGCTGACATATTTATTTTCAATATGATAAAAAATCTAAGAGGTACATAATACAATCTCTAACCGATAAAATATTACTGCGGATAATTTTTAAACGAAACTGATATACTCAGCTCATATCATCCTGGTACAATTATTATATAAATATAAGTACATTATGATGATTCTACATCGTTCGTTGGTTAATATCAATACCATTATAAAACATTGACTTCTAGGTTTATATCTGCTAATATGTATTAATTTTTATTCCGTTTCCGACTAAACGATAAACGAACACGTCTTGACAGCATAGCACAATTAGCGTGACTAACAACATGAAATATAATAATTAGGATGCTAATGAGCTCGTAAAATAATTAGACCAGAAATTGGGCAAGGACAACCTGGCTTTGTTTAAGATACTCGAAAAGGAAATGCAATTTTGATTAACAAAATGCTATTAGGACGAAAGAAAACAAAAATACAGATAAAGGTGTAACTGAACAAATACATTTGACAAAATTTGAATAGAATAACTTCTAGAAAACTGTTTGATTTCGGCTATTTAAATTAAATTCTAAATCCCTGATTCCGAGACAAATTCATTTCAGGGTTGAAGAAGACTGGGGCAAGGTTACGCTGGTTGTTAAAGGCAATGCCCGCATGACGTAATGTATTTTTTGCTCTGTAATATATATGCTCTGTTACAATAAATACATTGAGGTCTCTTTGTGGATAAGTTTTAATATTACTAGAATCGACCTGGACTATATACCAATGGATCTATTACTTGTACTGAATCGCATTACCTTGTCAGTTGTCTTTAATGAAACACACACACACACACATACATACATACATACATATATATATATATATATATATATATATATATATATATATATATATATATATATACGTAAGTCGCCTCACAGGTGGTGCGAATATTGAAAATTTTTGAAGTTTTATGAAATCGGTTATAAAAATCTATATTCCTTTGTATATATTTTTTTCGAATTTTGAGAAATATACTTTTTTTTCAACATGAAGCCTATTTAATTTTTCTGGGACATGTAGATTCTCAGATAATCACATTTGCGCATTTGAAATTATGTCAATCTTTTTTAGACACCTTGTATATGTTAATAACATCTACGTCTATGATTTTGAAAAAAATTCTTAATCGTTGTAAGGAGATACATATGAAAATGTTGACCCTATATCTAGCATTATAAAGCATTTGGTAACGCTGGAATTGGTTTCGTGGAAATAATTAATATATACTACGAAATTTTCTGCCTGAGAGAAAATTAGGAGAATTCGCATACATAAAATCATTAATTCTTTTCTCTTGAAGTCATGTTTTCATATCACCTTCAAATTATATCGCAGAAAGTATATGCCGTATATATATGAAGCGAAAATTGAAGGGATTTTTTGACTCTTCCTTTACTACCCATTCACCATACACAGTTTGACTGATTTGATTAGTCACTAGGGTACGTTGATGAAATACAAAATCTTCAAACGAGGGTAAAAATGGAAGTAAGTGGAAGTAAAATGATCTGCATTTGTGTTACACATTTGGGTTTATAAAAATCTAGAAACCAAATCGAATTAATGAACTTTAAACTAATTCCCTTGTAAATCTATTGAACAGGCGCTTGAAAAATGATGCCGATGTTTCTTTCTACGCATATTGAGCTTAAAAGATTTCACTATGAATTTTTTTAAAGTAAACAATACTTACTAGACAGAGGCTTTCATTTTAAGCCCGAAGGGTTTGGGCCGAGACTTTCAGTTAATATTTAAATTGCATCTAAAAAATATGCGAATGATTTGAAAATTTCTACTTTTAGACGTAATATAAATGAATGTTGAATTCAATGTTCTGTATTTTATCATAAAATGCTCAATAATTTTCAGCCTACGTGATAGGTAATGAGATACGCATATAAACAAATAAGAAAAAGCGACCAGGATTGCAGTTTTAATTCAATTTCCGAATTGTTAATCAAGTAATTATATTCGCTTGTCTTACTCATTGAGTTGTAATATAAAATATATGACGATGAACAGACTAACATGATTGTAAGTGAATGTTTAAAATATAATATAGATCTTTTTTTGGGTTGATTTTGCGTTTGTTCTCCTGAAATACGGATTAGCTTCAGAAGTTCTGATTTTAACAACTCTGGGATTGTTCGCTGCACTAAGAAAGTAAAACAACAAGAAAATATGAAAATGTATTCTTTTATTATTCTCTTAGAATATTTCCACAACTCTGATAAAAAAGAAAAGCAAAAAAAAAAAAAAAACAAACAAAAAAAAAAACATGATGCATTCGTATTCAGAAGTAAAATGATTAAATGTCGTGTCCATAAATAAATAAACAAATAAATAATGTCACAGTGACTTGTCCATAAAAAATTTAAAAAAAATAATTGTAGTGCTAAAGTAATTATAATTAAATAAATATAACAATTAAAAATATCATTAGCTCCCTCATTCTAAACCAACCAGAATCAACCCCACTTTTCTCCTCGACACACACAAACACGTGAAAATATCATTATCGGAAAATTAGTTCACACAGACAGGTCGTTAACACTTGCGTTAACGAAAATTTCATCTCGTTTTCCTTTTCAGGTCATAATAGTAACATTTGTGACTTAGCACGCAACAAAAATTCGAGGTAAGAACACCCCAGGCACGTCCTATATTTGTCCAACTAAATTCTCTGAACAATCATTACACGCATCTAAAAATATTTTTTAAATACGAGAAAGACTATAGTCACTTTGCTTCTTGTTTTGTTTTTTTTATCTTAACCTTTCGTCGGAGTCCGATCAGTATTTGATCTTCATTTGACTCAGTATGACTGTCTCTCGTTTGTCCGGCAACACATAACAGCCGGATAATAAATAATAATCGTTTTATTTTTTTTATTTCCACATCTTGCTGTTTCTCATTTTTCTGAGTTTTTTTTTTTTTTTTTTTTTTTTGTATACATAAATGTAAGGGGGGTTATAATTATTTATTCATAATTATAAATCCCCTACATGTTAAAATGATGATTCTAATGTACAACTGTCAGCCTTAGAAAAATAACTAATGCTCCTTAAGAAATAAGACTCCAAAGATTCAAGACAGAAAAGCATGTGATAGAATGCAATTTTAACAGACATAATGACAGATTTAGATTTTCACATAAAAAAAAAATAACTCTTTCTTCGTGTTTTATTATTTGTAGTCTGTTTATTCAATTGCCACGATGATTAAATAATGTGCAAATAGGAAATTGTTTATAAATTCGACGTGTTTCAATAACTCTGTAGTATTTTACTCTGAGTATATTTCGGTAGGTGAGGTTAACTGGAAAATGTTTCGTTATTTCGAATTCTATAATGTTTGTAGATGTCACGTATTCATATTTTGGAGCGGTAGTGTATGTGTTTATGTTGGTGTGTGTCTATGTATGAAACTGTGCGTTTTATCTTGTATATCTCTGAGTGTCCCTGTGTGCAATTCTTAAAGGCAGTGGCAAGAATTTCAGATAATTATGTGAGAACCTATGCACCAAATTTATAGCTGAATATTCGGTGACTGTGTGCATGTATTAACGGCGGATTAAATTTATGTTACTCATTTCAGAATAAAATTTATAATTAGTAGGAATAACTTTTATCATTGAGAACATGTTTGCGTTTATTTTGAAATCTTGGTGCGCAATGACAATGGTTATGTTATTAATATTGTTATTATGTGACTTGTTCTTATTATTTATAATTATTGTGTTTATTTGAAGATGTTTGCAGTTTGTATTGGAAAAATGCGTATTATAGTTTCTTCGGTTCTATGGTGGATAGAAAGATATATGAAATGTAAATGTGTAAGATTAAGTTCGACCGTCACTATGTTTCTTGTTCTTACATTCTATATAGAATTTATTAAACTTGGTGATATGTGTAAGGCGGGCACCAAACTTGGTGATACGTGTAAGGTGGGCACCCGTTAAATATTAAGTTGCATAAACCCTGTTAATTTAGATATAGTAAATCTATAGTATAATTAGGAGGATTAAAATCACACGTGAATTCCTAAACACACGTATATATATATATATATATATATATATATATATATATATATATATATATATATATATATATATATATATATATTCCTTTATTATAATTTTATCATATAGACAAAACCATTTTACTCATTACAAAGATGTAACTTGGTTTCAGTGCATTTCAACGGCACTTCGACGGGTGAGAATAGAAAATGTTTATGAATAATCCTGCATGTAGGCAAGCGGTGTTTGAAACGTCACTTCCTTTTTTCTATGTGTTTGAGAAGAAAAAAAGAAATAGGTGACGATGTGAAACAATAGTGCTTGTTGATAGCAGAGTTTGGTGATGAATGGATTCGGTGTTTAATGTTGACTGGTCTGTGGAAATTTTCCTGCTGATGAACACCGTTCAAAAGTCCAGGCACATTATCTCACAAGCGTCCTAAGAGTAAGAGGTAGGGGAGGAAGGATGGTAGTTTAAGTAGGTAAAAATTGTAGCGATACTTCTAATAGTAATTGGGAATGTTATTTTTGGTTTACTATAAAAAATCTAGAGCTGAATTGCATGTATTTATATTGGGATTATCCCTACTAATTGTATAATCAATGAGCGTGTTTTGTGGATTAAAATTTAGAAGTGGTGATTTCTTTAAAAAATAAGGGACGTTAATATAATCATTTTATAAATCAAATTTTGAAATATTCCTGAACCGTATAGCGTGTAGAATAAGTATGGATGGAAAAACTATTTATCTAAAAATATTACCAGTAATATATATGAAATAATAAGTGGAGAGGTACATAAGGGGGTAGAGAATATATAGAAGAAGGTGATTTATAATTTTAAAACGTTTAAAGTCATGTAATTAAGACTTTAACAAGATTGTAGTGTTAGATCCTTTCTGTATGTCTACAGAAAAATGTTGTTTCATATCTTGGATTTAATAAATGGGTGTTATTCAAGAATTCAATGATACATATATTCTGCTGTAAACATAAGAAGCAAAGTTCGCTCAGAGAATTGCAGGTTCTGGCTTGTCTGATGATTTTCCATTTAACCTTAGGTGTTTTTCATACTTCCTTGAGTTTCCAAAAACATTTCGAAAGTGATATCATTTTTCGTTTGGCTCTATTTGTAAAGGAGTTCATGTGATTGTAATACCTATCCTTAAAAGCTTTGCACCTTGACCCCACATACAGCCTAATATCTCTGGGATACTCATTTGATGAGATATAGCACATAAACACTATGGATTTGGTTAAGCATAATTTTTAATAATGGACATTAATCGGGGATTCTACAATTACATAGCCTTTTTCCTGAGGTGTAATAGAACTTGTATTTAGGTTGTGTTTATTATCTCTATTAAGTTTCAGTATTCTATTCTTATGGGATTTAATAATTTTATCTAGATTTCTAGAACAGATCGAGCTAATTTTTAAGGTATTGCGGTTGAAGATCTGGCTTAATTTACTCTCCGTAGGGAAGTGCTTGTTAATTAGATTTAAGAATTTGTATCCTAATTTGGTAGGGATTAATTTGTTGAAGGGAGGTGTATACCAAATTATTCACCTTCCTCTATTGTTTTTTTAGAATAACTACAATTTTCTCTATATTTAATTTCTGAAAATCTGTAACCATTGTCGGTAAGGATGTTGTTATAGATAATTTTGTGTTTATCGAATATTTCCTTGCTAGATGAGTGCTTGTTTATACGGCGTTCAACCGATGATGGGATATGTTTAATAACTGGCGTTGGGTGATTGGAATTAGGGTTTATATAAATTGGGTTAGCGTTATTTTTCAGGAAGGGTTGGAATTTATTTAAGGTTAAGTTTAAGGTTATATCTAAGAAGTTTACTTGTTTTATGTTAGAATTAATTTTAACCTTGAGGTGAAAAGATTTAAACAGTCTATGAATACGTTTCCTCAATTTGTCAAATTTGCTTCCGGTAGAATTATTCACTGCCATCAAACCATCGTCTCTAAAAATCCCTATATTATTTAGACTAGTTTCATTGTGAACTGTGAGATTGTATAGAATAAACAGTCCGACCAGGTCCGATGATTTTGCAGAATTCAGCGATCCCATCGATACATCAAAGTTTTCGCCAGATTTTTTATCCATTGTTCTTTGTTTTGTATCATAGTTGATTTCCTGCAATTTAGGACGATGTCGATTTCATCCCTAGAAATATCGGAGTAAAACTCGGCAAGCTCCAAGGCTGTTTCGAAAAGGTTTTTAGATATCGATGGATAGAAGTCCACGATGTCAGTTTGGATGAAGGTGTTTTTGTTATTGAGGCTTTAAACCAATGAATCACTTCTGCAGTGCCTACCCATTGGATTAGGCTGAGCTGACTTTTTATCTGTTGTTTACACGTTCCAGGATCGTTTTACTAATTCTCCCGATTTTAGATTTGGTCGGGTTGATAATCCTTGTAGGTAGTTTGTTTAGGAAATCAGGTTTATCGTCTTTCAGTAGCATGTAGGCTTCTTTATTCAAAAGTTTGGGTACTCTATCACTTATTTTAAGCTTATCGGTAATCTTCCTGTCCGATGAATTAATTATGTTTACATTGTAAAAATTATCTGTATTAACCTTCTTGTAATTTTCCGTTAACTCCTTTTTAATCAAGATATTAAAATCCTTTGGATCGAGTTTGTAGAAGTTTGTAGTCTTATCCGACTTTACAAATATTTGTTTTGACTGTTTGATTTCTGTGACGACCGTATCCAAACGTTTTTTAAAGCTGTTCATGTGATTGTGGTAGCTAATAGTTTTTTATGATATAAAAAAGGTCCATTTCGAATTTTTTTTAGTTGGTCCATAAAAGGTACTGTTTTTCAGTTCTTAAATCCATATGTATCCATTTTTTTTGAGATTTCATGTTTTTTTTTGTTTTGTTTTTTTCCGGTCGTTAAGGAAGAAGAAAGCTCTCCATCTCATACTTCTGATTAATTCTTCAGTTTTTGTGACTAGATTCTGAAGGTACTCCCGTTTGCTTGGGGTGGGAATAGTCTTCAGCGAAATGCCGAAATCGATTTTGTCCATGTTTTTAGTGTGAATCGTTAACAACAGTGCTCAACAGTTATAGGAGCGAAATATCGAGCCATCTTTTGGATTAATGCTGTGAACGTAGGAATTTATATATTACTTTCGTTCTTATCGCATCGGCTATATATATATATATATATATATATATATATATATATATATATATATATATATATGTGTGTGTGTGTGTGTGTATGTATGTATGTATTATACATATTTTAAAAAAATATGATTCATTCGCTACATAAAAGTTCTCATGTTTCAAAAGAGAGAGTCGAAATTTTCGCTTGAGGACGAAACAGGGCTTGATACTTTCATTCAATTTAATTTTAATAATTATATTGAGGCTTTCGGTTTTGAAACATGAGGACTCTTATGTAGCGAAGGAATAATTATAATTTAAACTCTACATTTGTATGGAGCACTGTTTTTTAAAAATAAAAACAAACATTAGTAAATAACTCATGATTATTTACCTAACGTGTTCTTTCCTATTTTTCTACATATCTGTATATATATATATATATATATATATATATATATATATATATATATATATATATATATATATATATTTCTACATATCTGCATATATATATATATATATATATATATATATATATAGAGTATACAGTGGTTGGGGTTAAATATTCGTACAGATACAAATTTTTCATTTTTCACACTTTAAACACACTTTTCATATCATTAACCGCCCACAGATGCATAATAACTGAATATGCATAAAAAACAGAACAAAATAATTGTGTTAATAGAAATAAATCTCATTTAACGATTTTAAAGAGGAAAAATTATTCATACAACGAAAATTCAGATTTAAAATTTTTAAAATTTCTTTAATACTTTTCCGAAATGGATTAAATCCGACATATTTTAATTTTTTTTGCTAAAATTTTTTAGATGGAAGTTCTACGTGGCTGAATCGATTAAACACGTCAATTATAATGACTGTTCCGCATAGAGGATGCACTTTCGAATCCAGTCGAAGGAAGCATATTTTCTGACAATATTTCTCGAATATTCAGGCCAGTAAAAGCAATTAAATAAAAATACTGTTTATATATATATATATATATATATATATATATATATATATATATATATATATATATATATATATACATATACATATATATATATATACATATATATATATATACATATATATATATATATATATATACATATATATATATATACATATATATATATATATATATACATATATATATATATATATACATATATATATATATACATATATATATATATATATATATATATATATACATATATATATATATATACATATATATATATATACATATATATATATACATATATATATACATATATATATATATACATACATATATATATACATATATATATATATATATATAGAGAGAGAGAGAGATAGAGAGTGAGAGAGAACAGGTAATAGATCCATTAGCTTATAATCCAGGTGGATACTTATAATATCAAATATTAAAACTAATCCACAAAGAGAACACGATGTATTAATTGTAACAGGGTATATATATATATTACACAGTATAGCCTATTTCAAACAGCGCAAACTGGTGCCGATCTTCTTCAACTCAGGACTGAATCTCTCTCGGAATCAGGAATTTAAAATTTACTTTAGATAGCATTCGAGGAAATGACACCAAACCTACCCAACATGACGGCCCTGCAAGATAAAAAAAAAACAAAACAAAAAAAAACAAAACAAAAACAAACACAAATTGCATCTAAGGGGAAGAGGTCCACTGGAATCAACCCTGATCGTGAACTTATGATCCTAAGTTGAGGTTATATGAAGAGTAAAGTGTTGAATTGAAACTAAAAGAAGGGCTGAAAGTGGATTCATTTATTACCAAAACCATTAATGTTGCATAAAGGAATTTAGGTTACCGCTAGGGAATACCAATTTATATTAATAACAAATATGTACTAATAAGATTAGCAAGGAATCTTATTTAGACAATTAATATAAAGAAAGAATAGATTTAAGTGTTTCATATTATTAAGTAGTGGGGTACTTAAAGATCAAACAATTTAAAGTTAGAAAAAAATTCCCCATTTATAACTTTAAGGATATGTTAAAATATTAAGAAAACCAAATTATACACGAAATTCTTTAAAAGTATAAAAAATAAAAAGTTAATTAAATCGGGTGAATAAATTAGGGGACTGTTATAGGAGAGCATTAAGATGGAGAAGACAGGGAAATTGTAGAGGTTCATTATCAATTATATATTCAATATTTAAGAGGGTGTTGGAGTCAACAAAAAATAAGTTAAAACCTACTTCTATGTCTACATGTTAACACTAGTTCGTTCCTTTAATTTATTATTTTGCACTGATTATTGTATTTTATCATTCTTTTTTCCCTCTAAACATAGACTGTACCTATCTCTAGGACTATGAGCGAAACCTGTAATTTTCCAATCTATCTGAGGGTCAAGACCATTTTCCTTCAATTCCCCAATGTAAACTTACTTTATTATATTTTCTTTAAGGGCACTGGTTGCTTGCTATATTACCCTAGTAGAGCTGAATTTTCCCTCAGCTAGGCAATTTTCTCTTTTTCTACAATTACAGGAGGGGGGATCTATGGTAGTTTTATTGTATTTCTGGTAGAATTTACTTAAGATATCAGCAGTGTGGGATTTGTTAAATCCGTACATGTTATCAGACCGGGAGTAGCTAATTGTGATCGATTTCCCGTTGAAGATCTTACTTAGAGGTTGTTTTTGTGGAAATGTCTGTTTATTTTTTTTTTAAATTATTGTCCGATATTAATATTTGACAGTTTTCAGAAGCGGAATGGTTGAACCATATGACTTTTCTTTTTATAAGATAACTTATTTTTAAAACCACTTTTGTGGAAAGCATTTTTGAAAATTCTTTATTGTTATTAAAGGTATTTCGTTGGACAATGATTTACTAATTCTGGTCCTAACGGTAGTGGGTATTTGTCTCAAAATATCATTGGGGTTGTTAGAACTATCATTACTCTACCCACATTAGGTAATTTTGGATTTTTTGCGGTGTAATACACACACACACACATACACACATACACACACACACACACACATATATATATATATATATATATATATATGTATATATATATATATATATAAACGGGCATAGCAAATTATAGCTGATAGATGCTCATCGCCAAGGTTCTTCAGGATGCACATTCCAAAATGCATGTCCAAAAATATTTGTGGCTATTTACCTGGGCGTGTTAGTCCAGTAATCATCTCAGGATAGTCATGCTTACTTTAGCCTCATGACAAAAGAACGAAAAAATGAAGGGGCATATAGAGATAATTGAAGAGTTCAAGCTTTATTCTTAAAAAATCACAAATGTTTCAAAATATCTAAAATATTTTCTCACCTTTAAAAAGTAAAGGCCGTACCCGGGAGGCTTGTGAAATATGCAAGATTTGAACTATCAATTTACGTGCACGTTATTTCATTATAATTATTGAAGGTTTGTCTACAGACACTCACGCTTTTTGAAAGAACTGATCAGGGGAAATGTACAAAATTCATATGTAATTCTTCGAACTACTATCCTCGGAATTGTAATCAGAATTGTCCTTCTTCGAGATACTAAGCTGCTGAAAGAATACGAACTTATGCCTTTTTTTCGGCATTATCATTTAGGGATCGAAGCAAAATCGTTATGTAATGTAGGCTTTTTACAAAAGAATTTAGACTATCCAATAAATTTAACCTTTTCAAGTTGTACTTATAAATACATAAAGTGAACATCAATATCTTTATACGAATTATTCATTTTCAAACATTTCCTGGTGAGTAATTTTATCAGTTGTTGGTTAATCATATTCTAAATAAATATTTAAATTTGTTGATCTCATAAATAAATTAATATAACCTGGAGGTATAGGGATTATATATTTCATATATAAATATAGATAGAGAAATTATGAATCGTAAGAAAGTTATGTATTGAGAACGGGACAAAAATCAGAGATGAAATCACAACATATGAAACTGAAAAGATATATGAACATATTACAGATTACGAAAATAAATTGAAACCACTACATAGAGGAAAAGAAAGAAGGGACTTTAAACATGCCACAAAATATATTTCACTATATTAAAATAATTAATTGACTACCGAAAAAATAATAGAATTGTTGCCAATCTAACTAATGTAAAATATTAAATTATATAGAACATTAAGAATATTTGTTAAAGGCATAAACAGAACAATAATGGCATCTTCGAATAAAATGGAAAACCAAAGCATATCCGTTGGGTGAAGAAATACAGGAAACCTAGTTTCTCAACACTAAAGAGTGTGGTAAATAACAAAGTACATCTGATGAACCTAATAGATGGGCCAATATTTATATATCCTTTATGAAAATAGACAGGAAATACCTATGAAAATATAATAGTGGAATTTGGTATACTGTTTGGAGATAGTACTTCAAAGCCGTAAAATTATATTTTATATACAAATTTAATGATCATTTCAAGATAAATATATAGAATTAGCGTAAATATTTGAACAGGATGTTTGAAATTGGAGAATGAATGTCACAACTATCAAACTTTAAGCTGAAGTGTGTATGAAAGAGCATATGCGCTTTCACATTTTCCAATGGTAACAAGATGTTTTCAAAGAGAATAAATTAATAGAATATCCCCTAGTCTATCCATATAGTCAATAAAATATTGAATGTTCCTCGTATAAAAAAGCTGGATAAGAGAATGGAAAATTATATTCAGAATAGAATAGAACAAATAAGCAATAGAAGTCAATTTAAAATCGAAAGAATAGAAGAATTAACAAATCAATAAGGAAAAATTTAAGGTTACAGATTCAAAGGACCAATGATATAATGTAAAATTTTAAGAAAATAATTTATTCAGGTGTTTATATTTTTCAGTTTCATCTAGCGTTTGGATTTATTTAAAAATAATTTAGTTTTCTCATTATAACTTGTAACCTCCAAAACAAGCTTTTATCTATTTTAACTAAATACATATATTATCAGCAGAAACCCATAAAAAAGATTGGTTATATAAATATATTGCAAAACGACTACCCAAATCGTGGTTTATACAAGTTCCATTGAGAGAAAATTGAATTGCATAATAAAATCTGAATTCATGTAGAATCTCAAAAATAATTTTTTTTATCAGATAACAGCGTACTGGAGAAGGTTATGTAAAATCTGAGGATATTTCCGATAACTGCAGGTGGGAAATTCGACAATAAAATGTTATATATCAGATAAATGGTGTGAGAATATAATTTCGAGTAAACTATTTACCAAAAAAAAAAACTTTAATGGTTCACTAGAAGATTAGCTAGAAAGGAATGGAAATAAATGCAGGCGACGATACGTGAAACCACCTATGAATACCTGATGATATTTCATTAATATCATCGGCAGAAATAGCAAAAATACTGAACGTTCTGTATAAGGGAGATATGGAGATTGGATTGAGTATAAAGAGTAATAAAAGAAAATTAATATTGCATTGGTACTTCCCGATGAATTAATAAATGCAGATAAAAAACTGAACGAAATATAAGAAAACATCTATTAAAGGGAGGAGACATTAGTGAAAGATAGTGCAATGATATAAATCTATGTATCCTGTTTGACTAGTCCTTTAAGGTAAATGAAGAATTAATGAAAAGCAACTTCACATTATGTTTAATACGTAAATGAATAACAAATTCAAAATTTCAGTTTTGCTGTAGGGACGAGAAATGGAGACTCTTACTAAATCCCTTTGAGAATATATTAAAAAAATAAAACAAAGATCAGTTTAAAGGACATTGCTAGGTCCACATGAATCATAATATAAAGCAAGATAAGAGAGGTTGTAGATAGTATTAGTTTACGAAAATAGAGATTGGTGAAGTACATCTCTAGAAGAATGTGTAACTAATTGTGCAAAAGTGGAATTGAATGATGTCCATTAAGATCAATGGTTAAATAAGGTTCGAGCGAATGAGGACTGAACTTTTGGCAAAGATCTTCTTTGAACATTGTAGACTGGCGATACATAATAACAAAGAAATTTACAAAATAAAAGAAACTATATCAGTTGAGAACTACCAACAGCAGTAACAACTAAAATGGATACACATATATCTTGAAGAGAAATGAATGACGTAATTCACACTACTTTAAATAATAGGTTTGAGAAGAAACTCCCATCAATAATGAAAAGAGTGATAACTACTACTTTAAGAGTAAGATTTTATAAACTTCAAACGAAAACATTTGTAGCTCCTCAGTTAATGAAGACCAAATATTTCCTTGGATGGAAACAGCACACACTTTCATTATAATTGTATAGGAAAGTCATATATATATATATGCAGCAGGTACTTCACATGGGATTTAATTTTCGAAGGGGAAAAATGTAACAGATGAAATCTGGAGAATTTAGTGGTTGTCAAATATTCTTCGCCCAACAGTTTCAAAAGCCATGATCACAGAGGGAATATATGTGGTGTGATGAGACGACCACACTCTACATACTTTCCTTCCAAACCCTGCTATAAATAACAGAAGTGAGTGACATTGTTATAACATTGTGTGTATTAGTGATTGTGTTCGAGATCAATCTGTGCGAAGCGGCTTCATGCAACCTACTTTTTCCCAGTAATTGTCCCAATACATTTTATTCAGACCTGGTATATTCAAAGTTTTTAGCATGTTTAAAACAACCCCAAATATACCAAACGCAAACACGTATGTGTGTGTGTGGGTGCGTATGTGTGTGGTTGGGTGCGTATGTGTGTCTGTCTGTCTGACTGACTGTCTCTGTGTGCCTTTTCTTTTCCGTACGGACATTACTTTGCTATATTTTAAATACTTTAAAAAATAATACGCATAACATATAATTTTTGTTTTATGTACCCATTAACAGCGTGTCTCACATTCGGCGACTTTTTTTAAAACAGGGCATTGTTTATTATTGACAATCCAAAGATCTATTCTTCTTTTAACGTTTTTTCAAAAGGAATGATTTAACATTTGTAGAACGGACGGCTATTTGTTTTTGTTTTTTAAAACAGAACAACAAACTAAGTGTGAGCAACTCTCTCAATGAGTGCATAAAAATGTCATATACATTATATTGCTATGCGTTTCTTCGTATGTGTCAAGCTGTATTTTAGTTGGAGTGGTACTGTCCATAGAATAGCGTGGCATGAACTTAAAAGAAAGCTGAACATGTGGATTCATTGTAGTTTTAAATGGGCAAATACATAAATCAAAATCACCACTAACGTATTAATTTGAATAAATGCACATCATACTATAAATAATCTGTCAGAATAAATAAATAGAAACAGAATTGACAAACCTCACTCATTTCCTCGAAAATAAATTATACTTTACATTTCCATTTGGATTTGGGGTAAGTATCAAATCGTTCACTTTCAGGTTCGACCACCATTAATACGGGGTCGTTCCTCTCAACGTGATATGATTATACATTCGAAGAATGTCCAAATCGGCCTTCAATTTGGAGACGATTGGCGTATAAAAATGTAGTATTATTTATCACCTGACGAGATGACCAGGTATTCCGTGCTTTCACGAATTTCATAAAAGACATTAATTCATCGTGACAAATGATCAATGCCTCATAAATGTAATAGCCAAAGACCTTCCGGACCCTCGTCTCACACTTTTACCATCAACTCCTGCACACAAATGGCCTATAATTGTAGAACACAGCATTGGTTCGTAAAATGTCTGAAATTCGTGACGAGAATTTCTCAGTATTTGTAGTTGTATCGTCCAAATCACCACTTAAATACTAAGGACAATTTGCAGCCTTTAATCTGACAGCGTGTCCTAATCATGGAGAATACCCGTCTCATGTGATTAGGGAAATAAATTTATCATCTGCTTCGAGAAAAAATTCCAAAAATAAAAAAAGACAACCGGTTATTTTTATCAGTAGGATTAAGGTCCTAAAATTCAAAATATATAAAGCATTTATTTGAAGGTACGTAAGAGGTTGTCACTTCAAATTTCTTGAACGGTGAAACGAACACGTGAATTGATGCGAAAACGTGACAAGTGTTTTCCCATTCAAATGATTCAGCACAAAATGTTCAATTCTTGGAGGCACATGCGTATGTGTGCTTATGTGTTTCCAATAATTAATCTGCAAGTTTATTTACATGTGTAGGACGAACTTTTATAATAGCGAATATGTGGGCTCCCAATATTGGTGTAATGGTTGGCAAACTTATTCCAGCTGAGTAGCGAGTTCAACCCACCCTGTGAGAAAGCTAAGCATAGTCCATATATATTGGCATATATAGAGAATTAAAAAAAATATTTTAATTTCTTATTGTTAATTAAGCCTAAATTATCATCAATCTAGTGAAATAACTAAAGATGTTTCACACTCAGAACCTTTTAAAAGCTCTGAGACAAAAGGAAAATAGTTGCTATATTCTTAATACTTGATAAAATGCAGACTTATCAAAATGATAAAATTGCACAATAATTATTTATAACTATTTATACTTGTACCCATGCATAGAATTACGAGTAATATAAAATATTATTTTAAAATTTTAAAATCATATTTATTTTCGGCATGCTAGTTTTTTGAAACTGTTTCTAAATCTTTAAATGTCTTTCTATCATTTTGCCTTACCTGCTATCCTCTTTCACCGTCCAATTAAAGTGTATTCGCATTTTAAAAAATTACTCATTATTATAATTCATATATTTGAGAAGTTATCGAAGATTCAACAATTCTTCTTATTATTTATTCCAAATATTCCGAAACTATATTTACCATCAATGCGTTTTTGACTTTGCTCCGCAAAAATTGAGAATTTTTATATCAAGTTTAACATGATTTGATTCATAGATTTTTATTTAAAGATTATAATAACGTATAATTTACCCCATGAAAAATAGTTTAATCTACAGTATCTTTTCATAACTATATATAGTGAAAAGAAAATATACATAACTGTCCACCTCAAAAATAATTTTCTTCATAGAGGTTTAACTAAATATGGATAATATTTGTTGGCAGTACATTTTCATATTTTGACCTTATCACAGAATGTAAAATTACTGTTATTCATATTACATTTAAAGCCATCAACCTCAGCTAATACAAAAAAATATAACATTACACCATTTACCATTTAAACAAACTTTACGCTTTCAAAGATTTAACCAGGAAAACCATCATTATATTTAACTAACTCAGCACTATATCCAATATGGCGTTGAGTTCTTTTCTTGTGGAATTTTCCACAATACTGTCTTTGTGAATTTCCTCCATATATTATCTGAAATAGGTTTCTAAGAATATTTGAAGATAGAAAATAAAATGTAATGAAATATAGTAAAACACAAAGTAGTTAATTTTGACATGAAATGACACCTATAATCTAAAAGTACTTATCTTTCTTAATCGTTATTAAAAGCAAAATAAATTAAAAATTAACACAAACTCTAAAAGAAATCAAATTTAATAAAAGACTGTAATTCTTAAATTTATTTTTTTATAAATTTATAGACAAAAATGGCTGGTTAAGAAGTGTATAAAATAATGAAAGAATTATAAAGAGAGGCAAAAGCGAAATAAAGACAAACAGAAATGGACTAAAAGAGAGAAAGGTGATCAAACATCAAGAATGATAAAGACTTTTCTAGTGAGAGAATGTAGAAAACAATGAGTAAGATAGAATATTAAAAAAGCGCGAAAACAACAGAAGAACAGAAATATATAACGGATAACATAAGAGAAGGAAAAGGCTTAGATATCAACAAAGTGAAATTTGAGTCATGATGAATGAATAGAAAGGAACACAAATTCAGAGCTAAATATCCTTAACAGGACTTTTCCTATTATATCTGAAAAAATATTCTTGATCATTGTTGTTGGTATTCATCAAAATGCTTCTGTAGGCAACCGTCGCCTAAGCAACTATTGAAATCGTTCAACCAATCGGATTACAACCGCCGCCTACATAGATTTTACTTCAGATATTAGTTCCTCTATTCTACTCCCTTGTAAATTCGTTCTCATTTTCAAGTTAAATATATTCTATTATATACAGCTGTTATTTTCAACGCGCGGTTGTATTGTACAGAATTCTTAACATAATCTTGGTGTCTTTTGTTCATCTTCTTTTCTTTGCAGTTGTGAAAAGAAAACATCTAACGTGACATCGCTATGTTTATTGCATGTGTTGACGAACCAACTGGAATCATAACAATCATTACGTAGGGATATTGTATACTAGAACTCAGAAGAAACATGAAAATTTATCCTCGTACATTGATTCACGAACAAGCAGAAAGGAGAAAGATAGAGAAAGACATGCTAAAAGCAATATATACAAAAATGTTTTATGATGAAAGTCAAAAGATGTCTTCAATTAGAGTATAAGATCACCAAGGTAAATCATCTTCTGTTTAAAGTACGTCATGTATATATATATATATATATATATATATATATATATATATATATATATACATAGATTACTTAGTTTTTTTTATAGAGGCAATTTCTAAAGAATTAATGGATTTATATTTAATCCCACATTTTTATTACATCAAAATTTATTTTATTTTATTCTCTCTGCCGGAGAGCACATTTTGTTTATTAGGATTTCTCGAGAGCTGAGATGTCATACACACTGTCTAAAATAAAAAAAAGAGTATCTACAAACAGGAGAAACGACTAAAATAGATAACGTTTGAAGTAATAAAATGTTCATATATATATATATATATTAGGTTGGTGCAAAATTATGACGTAATAATGTCGTTTTCTGACGTTAAAAAATACGTCAAAAACGACATTATTACGTCATTATTTTTGCACCAAACTAATATATATATATATATATATATATATATATATATATATATATATATATATATATATATATTGATGTTGAAAATTACAAATTATCGACTACGAAATTCTTCAAAAACGTGTCATGGATGCCTGTATGAAAAATATATACTCATCAGGGGAAAGGAATCGCATAGACAAGTTGAAAGTGAAGGCACGGTAGGTGCTTTCATTGTATACAATTAGTACTGATGTTCTTGGTCAAAGCTAGAATCCACTTTTAATCAATGGACATATTTATGATTATTAGTGTTATCTTGGACTTGTCTTTTTTTATGACCAGAGATATAGGTGAAAACTTTACATTTTGACATTGGAAGAGGTCTTATTCCTGCATTAAACTAAAAAAATGATTCTAATCATGTAGTAATATATATATATATATATATACTGTGTTTTTGCGTGACAATAACAAGCCATGTGCTTGTATTAATTATTAATTCATTATTTTTAATATGAACAGATGCTTTGATATTCTTTGTAATATTCTGTAATTGTACCCAATGATTTAATAATCTTTCCACATTCGGAATTTAACACAAATTGCTTAACAAATATCTTCATTATTTATTAGGTTGGTGCAAAAATAATATCGTTTTTTGACGTATTTTTTAACGTCAAATAACGATATTATTTTGCACCAAACAAATACTGTTACTTTTTTCTTGTAATATACAGCTCTTTTAATGATTGTCCACGAGTTTTATATTTGATTATTGAGAAAGGTATTCTATTACACTGGTGTCTATGTTTTATTGAATTTACATTAAATGAGCATTGTTTTATTCATTTTTTCAACAAACATTTTGATCAACAATTATTATCATTATTAATTTTGATGGAAGTTATAATTTCTCTGCTTAAAATGTTATCGGAAAATACTACAATACTCACTGCTGGTTGGAAATTTATATAATGTACCCAACATTCCAATGTAGCACGCTATTAATTAGGAGAAATCATCTTTTACTTCTCATCAGTTTACAGCTGATCTGGCAGGATGTAGCCCTAAATTCTATGCAAACAGTTTCTTTTCTCACACTTCTCTTCTGTGGAACTCCCTCCGGTTCCATACTTTCCAGCCATCTTTAGTCTGCAAAAATTTAAATGCAATGTCAATCGCTATCTGATGTCCTATTGATTAGTCTTTTCCCTTTCTGCTCATTATTAATGTTTCTGTTTCCTATCTTTTCCACATCCACTCGTTGTGTCTTAGTGGATTCACTCTGTTGCTAGCGATTGAAACCGATTACAAATATTCTTTACAAAATTGACACATTTCTCTCTGTGATAATGATTTAAATGTGGTGGTTTGCTACCATATCGTAGCTTACATCAATACTCGCAATCTTTTCTTATTATGTACATTCGCAAAACTTTATATATTTTCGATATTATATCGTTTATATATTTTCGATGTCATTATTATATGAATATTACCTCGTTGATTTATTTCCTCTTTTACTTTGTGAAAGTTTTTCTCAATGTTTTGTATTATTTCTTCGAAATTTTTCCAATGCTCTGTCCCTATCATTTGTTTTAATTTTATTTTTTGAGGTTTGTATATTTCATAAGATTTATGGAATACTTTATATGTCAGAACTTTAAATATTGATTATGAATATTTACAGTCGATGGTGTCACTACAAAGTGGAAGCAGGTACGAGCCTAAGAGTTAGGCACTTTTATTTTTTAAGAATCTTGAGTTACAGGCCGGTATACATAGTTTAACATTGTTTAAAAACAGTGTTGGCTGTGGAAATACGTGTATCTACTATATTTTAAAGCCTTTAGTTATATGACTAAAATGAGTGATCTTATTGAAGTGTTGGCTTGTCTTCTCTCAGAGTTTCTTGAATCTGGTCCCTTCCAAGATATTTCACCAAAGTAACCAACATATTTCCGATATACTAATAAGAACCCATTAATATATTCCAGCAGAACATTAAACCCTGTCGAATGGATGATATACATATATACATACGTCTACATATATATATATATATATATATATATATATATATATATATATATATATATATATATGAGGCAGAAACAAAAAAAATCACAAAAACAAAAAAACTTACCGTATTGATAATGACCTAAAACTAAGTGTCAAGCCGCCACTCAACAAATAAAAATGGCCTCAGAATAACTTTTCCCAGCATGCTCCTATAATAAATGTGTGTATATGTGCTAATGTAGACAGTCTAAATGTTTCTCAAAATATTCTTCCTATGTCGATGAAATGCTTTAAAGGACATGGAATGAAGTTTGAGTTTAACAGATCGACAGGATATATGGCGCTGTCGTCTCAGTAAATGACGTGAAGAGAAACTGTTAAGAAAAGGAAATTGGCTCCTAGAATTAACAGGAAAGATCCAAAATATCAACGAATGCATTTTTGAACACATATTGAAGGACATTTTTGAATTTTGTTGTGGATTTTATTAAATATTAATTCTTTTTATTTTGGGTTTAATTAACAGAAAATATTCTAGATAACTTAATATTTTTAGTCTGTTCAACATGAATGATGAAACTGATTGATAATATTCATTCAAGAAAATTCATCATGTTTGTACATTTTCAGCATGCATTTTATCAGAATCATATGCACAAAAGTAAGGAAAATAAGAAAAGAAAATCAGTTTACGGAATATTATTTGAAAATGAAAAACCCAGATGAAATATAATCCGCGAAATCAAATATTTTCTCATTATTTACATTCTCAGCAATTTAAATAATTTTAATAGTCAATACATATATTTATTATTATATTAACGTATAATAGGTTAAGTATAGCCCAGAATAACATAGGATCCATGTATTATAAAAGAAATGCCCACTAAATTTCTTTGTTTTTAAATAATTTTCACTTTATTTATATATTGATGTATTAGGAAGGGGATCGGTTGTGTTAAACATTTCTATACTCGAGTGATTTGCCAAAATCTGTCTAAAATTGCTTAAATGTCTTCTTAATCGCGCCGATAATTTTTCAGAAGAAAAAAACGTATATATTCGAGTATAGTGCAACTTTTAACGATAATTTTTTTTTACGCAAAAATAGTGAATCATACTATACACAAGTAATTGCTTTGAATAGATCAGAAGCATGCCTTTTCGTTTCCCTGGTGCACTATGAAAAAGTAAGCATTTATCTGGGGTGACTGAAATTCAACGAAAAATAAATACGTGTTTTATTCGTAAAAAGTCGACTTATACACGATTATATACAAACATACTAGTAGAAATGCATGTACAAAAGTGCTAATGAATACACACCATCATTCACACTTATATGATGATAAATTAAGAAAATGTCTTTCGCAAGTGAGTGAGCATAATTCCTGAAATTAACATCGTTTATTTAAAGACAGTTATAAGTAAAAGTTAGGCCCAATCCATAATATAAAAGATCTGTTTCTTTATACCTCTCACCCTGTGTGTGTGTGTGTCATGGCAGCCACATATGTAAAGTATATGCGTATGCTGTGTTGTACGTGCCAGGTAATATATACGAACGCACATATACATGAACAATTTAATTGTTGTAAATAAGACATCGAAATAATACATTTTCTTCCCTACTATGAGCTAAGCTATAAATTCAAAGTTAGAGTCAAGAAAATAAAGTTTATATTTAAACATTAAAACTTCAGCTAATTTTCAAAAGGTTATTGGAAAATATTTGATAATATAACTGTAGCAGATAACAGAAATCAAATCGCCTGAATATATTCAACATTCAAGGATATCACATTTAACTCGAAGAGGAAATAATAACATACACGAGATTCTGATATTTCACACTATTTAAAAATGGTTAGGAAAGAATCCCATCAATACTGGAAATAGCAGTAAATCTACTGAGCTTGAGTAATCTATGTCTGCACTTCACTCTCTGTTTATCCAATATAATGTACCTTCTTTAAACTTTCTATAAAAATCAAAACCTTCGGAATATACAATTGCGATATTCACATAATTGTTTCAGTGCACATTGGATTGAAGACATATTAGAACTATACATAATTCAAGAAATCATTGCCGTGCCAACCTAAGGTTGATGAATTCATTCCACAGTATATCTTAAAGAGTTTCTTCTTGATTTTCTGCTAGACATCAAATTTATAATAATGTTACGGTTACTCTATACTCCAATCGCTTATTGTACATCTACAATATTCTATTTCTATCTACCAAATTTTTTATGCTGTTGTATGAATGTATCTTTAAAATTCGTAGTCGGTGCACTATTTTTGTTTTTTCCTCTTTTCAATTTGTTTGTCTATCACGAGCGTTTTAATCTTTTTATAATCTATATTTTGGGCATTTTTTCCAAGTCTTTCTGAAATTAATTCTGTTTATACAAAAATTAGATCAAATGTAAAGAAAAAAAATCCATCATCTTTTTCATTGCTAAAAATTACGAATATCAAAGCCTATCTTCAAAATAACAATAATGGATTATCGCACCGATTTTTATCATTTTGTAATAATTTCTCTTTTTATCACAAATAATCAAAGAGAACAGAATAATATCTTTCGAATTTTTTGTGATGGATTTTTCCACTTCAGCATTAATTTTTCGTCTGTAACGGTTGTAGGTGTGGAAAGCAAAATCAGCAAATCGAGTTCAAATGCGGTATTATTCTTAGGAAAGGCATGAATATTACACCTTCCACTCAGAGCTAATGGTTAAAATACGACAATCGTCTGCAATTTCTAGCATTGGGTGTCAGTCAGAAAAGGAGAAGGAAAAGTTGATTTAAAAAATGTGAAATAAATGATAAAAAATAGGTAAATATATAGAGAAAGACAGAATGGACGAGGTCATGATAGTACATAGCATTTCAAAACAAAGAATATTTTCGTCTATTTTCGTTGGTGTTCGCAAAAAAAAAAAAAACTTTTCTCTTAAAGATCAAAATATTGATGATATATTTTTACAGTTATTACAAACAGAAAGATAATAATAATAATAATAATAATAATAATAATAATAATAATAATAATAATGATAATAATAATAATAATAATCTTTATTGACATACCAATCCCTGCAAACTGTAATGCATCTTCAAAACTCTTTAAAAACTATCAAAGTAAAATGACATTGAAATTTCAAAAATATGATACGTGAAAACATTAACAAGTCCAGTCGTAGTTGGAGCCCTCTGTTTGAATGGAAAAGGTACAGATAGCCGCATTTAACGGATCCCTGGTAGCCCAAGCCTTAAAGAAATAGAGATATATACTCAGAAGTACAACTCATACGTTACAAAAATCTTTATCTACGTAAAATATATGGGATATTTGTTTTCTTTTGTTTGTTTGCTTTTCCAAAATATACTCAATGCAAAATGACATGACGCCATTCCTGATCACTGGTCTCTGGTTGAGATCCGGAAAGAAAAACGTCTATACCAGAAACAAAAGGAAATAAAATAACAACAACAACAACAACAACAATAATAATAATAATAATAATAATAATAATATATTTTTCCAAATAAATAAAATAGAATTATTTTGCGATCATGAAAAATCCTCAGAAAATTTCCTCTAACAGATAAACGTATTTATTAGTGTGACTTTTTGTTGTTTCAAGATGAAATATCACAGGTGTGTAATCCAGTGGGATTCGATCGTTGAAAATATTTATCAGCTGGATAATATACACAGTCACGTGGATTCATTTTACTTTACCCGTACAAAGAAAAGAAGAATATTAGTAAATTAAAAACAGATCGGTCAACAAGGATTTTCACTCCATCAGATCAACAAATTATACTAAAATATTTAAACACATTGCATACATAAACAAATACGAGTGATTTTTATTTAAACTCAGTGGAGATAAAAGAATCTATAATCCCTGAAATCAGATAAGAGTGAACTCAATATTTTCAGAAGGGTATTATATACTACTGGTCAGAGGTACATGATCAGTTTTGAATTCAAAGTTGTAACTCTACACGGGTTGCCAAGGACAGCTAGAGAGACCAGATTGCCATGATATTTCAATCATTGCTAGAACAATTAACCGGAGACATATATTTCATCAGATAATTTTACGGATTCCAGAGATTTTAATAAAAAAAAAATCAGGGGAAAAATACAACGGTGCTGGAAGTACACTATTTATATTATTCGGACTATTATCCCCATCTTTGTCGCTGTATTTATCACAACGTTTCGGCCATTGTACGCTCAGGCCTTCTTCAGATGGTTGGAATGTCGAACTGAACCCTTTATTTCGCTCACTGGAGTAGATCGTTCTAGTTCCACGTGCCATATCTAACGGATGTCAGTTATCAGTTATCTCCTGTTAATTCAGCTTTCCAAGTTCTCCACTGCCTTAACCAGGTATTGAACTCACACTCTTTGGATCCTGTCACTGGATCTAATGCCTTTATGCCATGTGTCCTCAAGGACAAAGGCGTTAGTTAGTTTGCGAGTTTTCAATAAACTCTTCACTCTGATTTTCATTAAAGATTCCCTGTTATGTGTTTTGAAGCGATCGAAAAAAGTAAAAATCGGTTGGTGAAAGATCATATGAGTATGAAATACCCGCGAGCAGCCCTGAAGAAAGTGTGTGCCTCGCTACATCGTTTTCGGTGATGAAGATGAATAATGATTTGTTAGGATGAGTGATCGCTTCAGCACATTCAGGAGTATACCAAGGATGATTGTTCGTTCTTTGAATGAAATACACAATACCAAATTTGATACCTTCAGAAATATGGGAGACTATTTTGAATGCTCTATTTTTAAGAAAACTCAAAGTAATTTCAACAATAAAAGATTTGAGCATATAACAGTCAGCTGCAGTATCGGGAAACTATACGATGAAATAGGACATCGTAAGTTTTGTCTTTTGGTTTCCATGTGGACACAGTCTAAGCAGTAATCTGAAGAGTACAATGGAAGTTGATACAATACAAGATCAGCAGTTAGTACAGGTGGATAAGAAGTCCAGCAGATTTATTTGGCGATTTTCGATGTCAAGGACATATCCTATCTGAGCCTGTTTCAGAATGATGCCAATTTTAACCCCATTTAGCATTTAACCCATTTTGACGTTGCCAATTTTAACTCCTTTAACATAGCATTCAAATTTTCGAAAATTTGTACGTAGATATCTTGGATTTGTGTACAATATAGAAAAATAGAGTTCTATTAGGTTGGTGCAAAAATAATGACGTATTAATGTCGTTTTTTTTTACGTTAAAATACGTCAAAAACGACATTATTACGTCGTTATTTTTGCACCAACCTAATACTTCCGTGTTGGTAGGACAGGATTTGCATTAGAGTTGTATCAGGGATTGGCATAATTAAGCAGAGGTAAAAATTAAGGTTAGTGAAAGTATCGAAACACCAACAAGAATTTGTGAAATATATAGGCTATGTATTTCAAATTATAGCCGCAGTTATGGTTTCTAGACGCCTCATCAGAAACCTTTAAATAAATTCGAATAAGAGAGTAATTCTTTCTGCATAATTCAAATGTATGAGCTATTAGATTGTTGACAAGGTTTGCTCTCTGGAGCGAATACATGAAATTGCTTTTAAAATATGAATTCCCTGGGATCCTTCCTTGCGGAATGTTATAAAATTGCAACATATAATATAACGATTTCTATTTCAAGACATAAAAAGTTATAGAAACGTAAAATTTGGATAGATGCGAGCCTGAATAAATATCCTCATAGTTTCGGTTATCCTTGTACAACAGATAAATCCGATTTTACTTTATTTTAAAATATAATTACAAAATTCAAAAGGGAAATATTAGTCCAAATTATGTTCGAGGAAAAATTACGGAATATTAAAACGTAAAGCAAATATTTCAAATCCTATTCTCGTGAGAGTAATGGTATTGACATTTTTAGATGCTTTAAACTTTGCAGATATGTAATTGTCACAGAATTTAATAATCAACTACTGGCATTTGCTTGACTTATATTAATTATAATTAAAATTCAAGCTGAAACTAAAACATATGTCTGTATAAATATACAACTTACTGTGTAAAGTTCACCGACCTTGATTCTGTAATGTCACTTTATTGTGAATATTATAAACGATTTGACAAACATCGACGATTCTCACCATCAAGAGGAGAATAACTAACTTGGATCGTTATTGTACAGATGAAAGCTGTAACCCAAAATATCATTAACTAAATTTCGAAGAGCATTACGCCTTTTCTGAATTGAATCTCAAGTATTGGATCTGTGATTCCTGGCAAAAAGGATAACCTTCCACTTTAAATGTGCAAACTCTTTGTGGAAGAGGAAACAGACTGTCACCAAAATCTGTTGTCCATTATCTTCATAAAATAAAAAAAAGCGTATATCATTATCATTATATCTAGTTGTCGCAAAGATTTCGGAACACTTTTAAGACAAATGATATTAGTTTCAACTGTCTGATAATTATTCCGTTAATTATCTAAAAAGAATATGAATTAAAGAAAAGATACTATGGAATAACTAGTTTTGGTTCGATCCTGAGCTCATGGACAATTATTGAATTCTAGCAAAGATGCTTAACAGACTCAATTCTTTAAAAAAATATTCAGTGGAATAGCTGATATTTGAGGTTTTACCTTGAATGGCCGAGGTGCCGTTAGGCTATTTATAAGGTAAATGCATTGAAAAATTTCTCACAAGTAATAATACTTGTGTTTATGTCCCCTATCTCTCTTTTTATCTATCTCTCTATATACACACGCACACACATAATTTATATATATATATATATATATATATATATATATATATACATATATATATATATATATATATATATATATACATATATATATATATATATATATATATATATATATATATATATATATATATATATATATATATATATATAATCACTTTCTTTCAGTATGAGGTATACTAATGTTTGTGAATTTCTTTTCAGACTTGTTATTCCTGACTTGAATATTGAATATATTAGACATAGCTGCTTCACGGTGTAATGGAAATAAAGATGTCTATACTGCAGAAGAAGCATTGGATGTTCTCTTCCAATCAGAAGATGAAGTTTCAAGTGATGATAGTGACAATGAGTTTTTACCGCAAAAAGAATTTTCTTCAAGCTCGTCAGATTCTGATGACTCTCAAGATGGTGAAGATGAATCCACTAGACAAGCAAGTACCTCTTCAGATATACAAGCAAGCACCTCCGCAGATAGAAATACTATCATAACACAGCATGGGATTGCCTGGGAACGTCTATCATCATCCCGCAGAGGAAGATATAAGCAAAAGTCAGGTATTGAAAGGTACTCCTGGTATTTCAAAAACTATGAAAAATGTAGCTGCAGAATCCCCATATTCTGCTTAGAGAATTATTATTGATGAAACTATGCTACGGAAAATTCATAAATACACAATCAATAAAGGGAAAAATCATGACAAAATATTTGTGTTATCCTTAGAAATATTGGAGGCCTACATTGCTTTGACATATGCAAGGTGAGTGTACGGAAAAGGTCATAGTGCAGATTTTTTTGTGGAACAAAACCTATGGACCAAACATATTCGGAGAAACCATGTCTAGAAATGATTACAAGAAAATACAAAGAATTATTAGGTTTGACGACAGAAGCACAAGGTTAGAGAGGATCAAAAGTGACAGATTTAGTCATATCAGAGAAATTTTTGACCTATTTGTTGAAAATTGTAAAAGTGCCTATATAGGCACATATAGTTTGACAATTGACGAACAGTTATTGCCCATAAAAACAGGTGCCCATCTATTGTATTTATGTCCAATTCACCTGATACTTTTGGAATGAAACTTTGGGTCCTTACAGAGGGATAGAAAACGAATACATTGTAAATGTGATCCCCTACTTTGGAGCCATGGAAAAGGAATCAAGATTTCCAAAAATGAATAGTTTCTATGTGTGATGAATTAATTTATTGCTACTAACTTTGACTTTGATAATATATACGGCTGAGAGTGTAGTTTCGCGCAAAATACTTTTTACTCACAAAAAAAAAAAAATTCTTTATATTTTATATAACAATTTTATAGTAAAAATTTACAATATCATATAAAGATAGTTCTTACTGCTAGCTCAAGAACATTTGTTACTGATTTGTTTTTGGCAAATAATTAACTGAAAAGGCGAGCTCGATTCTATATATAGTGTAGTATATATCTTGTGTTAAACCAATTTTATTCCAAATATGTAAAACAGATAATTTATAAGTATATATTATTTCTGAAGTTATTGAAAACTCTGCTGCTATAGCGATTTCCGTATGCGTTTTCATTAGGCAAGCATTCAATGTCCTTGATTGGATAATAATGGGAAAAATATTTCACTGAAATATTTACATGTAATGAAGAAGTAAGAACATTCCCAATATCCAGAGGTAGAAAACAACATACAAGTGAAATGTATGGTGTCAGTGAAAATTAAAAGAACGGAAAATTTGGCCACTGAAATGTACTGAAAATTAAGGTCACTGAGAAAGGTGTGAAATTGGTAATAATT
The DNA here is from genome assembly GCA_963932145.1 of Acanthosepion lycidas. NCBI lineage: Eukaryota > Metazoa > Mollusca > Cephalopoda > Sepiida > Sepiidae > Acanthosepion > Acanthosepion lycidas. The sequence continues at coordinate 71,346,906 of OZ010577.1, forward strand.
ACTTGCAGGCTGAAACAATAATTGTCCATATTTATATTGATGCAAAGAGAAAATTAAAATAAAAGAATCAAGAAAATGTTGTAATGAAATGGAAACAATTATAAAGGAAATACGAGAATAAAAAAGAGCTGTGCTTTGCTTAAATATAGCGACATAAATATTAAATGCCAGTCCGTCTTTCGTAGACAAATGGATTTAAATTCATACAATAAAATAATAAATACAAACCAGGAAATATTGATGAAGTTATACAGCAGGAGTTAGAAAATGGTAAAATATTGTAAAAATACCAAAGATATCCTATGAATATTCTGGAATGGAAAGCGCGAAGAAAAGATTTTAAAGAAATATTCTTCTTCGAAAAGCTGAATTACTTTAGAAAATTGGCAATAATGTATTTCCTCAGTTTTCTTTGAATTTGATTTAACTTTTGAAGTTTTACCATTCATTTTGTCCAACCATAAATTTATATGAAAAATTAGGTAATTTACTTGCCTTTTCTTCTGATAGTGTTGTCTTCACTATGCCCTGTACAGTGTGTTAAATTCTCTATTCAGTCTCCTCATTTTATGAACCTTAAAATGAAACTCTTTCTTACTGCAACAGATATGCTTATCGTTTATGGTCTCTTAAAATTCCTTTCATGAACTTCTCACCAACTGCATCTCTGTCAATTTTTTTATCTGTAAAAGAGAGTGTTCAGTATTAATTGCAATATGAGAGATTATAAATTACTTAGTATTTCAGTAATTTTCTTTGATTATAACGAAATGTCTCTTAATATTTTCTGCAAGATTATTTTCAATTCATTGGTATAAGAAGACACCGGAAAATATTACACAGAACATAGCTCGAATATTTTATTCTTTTTTTGTTGATAATCATGAATTGTCTTCGTACATTGAATACTCACTGGAATTAATCATTTGTATGAAGCGGAAACATATAATAAGAGAAAAGCTACGGAATTAATACGAACTCGCCGAAAGAAAATGTTCTTTACTAGTTAGTAAGTTATGATTGAAGATTTCAAGAATATATGAAAGAAATGTCTAGAATGATGCATGATATAATAATATTGACATGAATATATGAAAATGAAAAGTCAATAAATGAAAGAGGATGAGGAAAACTAGATTAAAAAAGGATTAAATTACTTTAGAGTAGAAAAAGTATAATCATTCTGGATTTGCTGGACAACTCGACTACATTACAACTGTCTCCACCAATAATCTGAATTTTCATATTCGTGTATGAGAAATTGACAAACTTTCTTTAACAAAAAACAAAGTTTAAAGATCATTAATCACTTATAAATTTTCTCAGGATTTTAATATACCGTATACTCCTGATATGATATCTCTTGCCTTTCATTTTCTATGAAGTTACACTGACACTCTGTATAGGTTGCTTCCATAAAAATCAATGCTATTCCATTCGAAGTAATTGTTTTTGATCTAGAAATAATTCTATATGCAAACATGTCTTTAAATAGCGTCTATTTGAAAATGACGAATACAATAATTTATTTATGCGAAAAAGGCAGAAGGATATTCGATTTTCCTATTAAGTTGTTTACTAAAGATGAAAAATACGCAAAAATACGAAGAAAATATATATTTGAATAGATTCCATTTTCCTGTGCAAGCGATATATTCTTATATATTTGCAAATATGAATGATAGTAATAACACCGAATTATGAAGCATAACAGAGTTCTTAACTTTTGGAATAGGGACATGCAAGAACTGAATGTTTAAACATTAACATATTTGTCATAAATGTAAAAGACAAGATTGAAACTAAAATGCTATTCCACAGTTCAAGGTTGTGGCTGTACAGTTCTGAAGTCTAGCGGATTTGTTCAAAGTTTTTAAAGCAGTCACTGTATGCCAATCCTTCTTAAGCATTATTAATATAATTTTTTTTTAGTTCCAAGAAGGAAATGTTTGATCAACTGGAAAAATAGGATTAAAACTTCTCATTGTTTCTTATATATATATATATATATATATATATATATATATATATATATATATATATATATATGTGTGTGTGTGTGTATGTATGTATGTATGTATGTATGTATATATATATATATATATATATATATATATGTGTGTGTGTGTGTTTGTATGTGTGTGCGTGCGTTTGCATGTGTATGTCTATATGTGAAATACATGCATACATATTTGGAAACTCTATTTAATGTATATAATAAAGATCCATCCTCTATAAAAAAAAGCGTTATTTTTATTATAAAAAAATATGCCAGTAAATATAGAAATAATTCCCACATTCAAAATTAATATTAATGCCTCAACCGATAATTCAATGCAGTTCAATATTTTTGGTTCGTTAAATTACTCTGCACAGAGTAAGCAATAATCAGCTGTTATATCTAGAGCTTTATGCTATTCAAACTGCGTTCATGATGAAGCAATATCCTGATTAGTATTCGTTGGTTGTTCCATAGCCCCGAAAAGAAGTGATTGATTAGAAACAACGTTATTTTCTCCACGATCTTATCTGCCAGTTATTTTTCTTTTTAACATTTGCTGCCATAATAATCCCTTCTGTTCCCTCTACTGTTTATTTGAACAGGTTTTAGTAAATATTTTGTCACTTTCTCTTCTGATCTCATGAAGACACGCATCCAATGGTTCACATCAAGCGGAATATGATGCAGTGGCCTTATTTTGAACTCACGCGATTCATAGTTGAAAGCTAACCGAGATATTTCCGTGATTTTGATGTTGGAAACGCCACTGACTTAGTAACCAATAAATCCAACCTTTGTAAATAGAGAAATATATAAAGGGATTGAGGAAGATTCACACACACACACACATATATGTTTGTGTGTGTGTAAAAATTAGATATATGATATAAAAGATGAATTCCTCCTTTTGTATATATATATATATATATATATATATATATATATATATATATATATATATATATATATATATTATTGCTTAAACGTTATTTTTTAGTGGAGACCCATATTGAATAGATGCTCTGTTCTTTTATTAAACACTATATTTTATTTATGACTCGACAAAGATTTGTCCTGATCTGGCATCTCCTTTACAGTCCCTCTCTAACAGACGTGCCGTCGTTCCCTCTGCCTTTCTACAAATACTTTCACGATAAATACTCCGAGGATATACTTTTGCTGATTACCAAACTGCATGAATTTGAACGTGCTACTAGGTTGTTATCTCACTCCAAATCTCTGACTGGCGAAACGGTTAAATATAGCCGTTTCTTCTACTCTAGTAGCTTCATGTCTCGCACTTCTCATCTGTGGAACTCCCTTCCTCTTACTTACTTCCGTGATAGCTATAATATCCAAATATTTAAATGCAATGTCAATCGACATCTCCAGATGCCTTGATATATTCCCCATTCTTCTCCTCATTCCTCCCTCTATCACGCCTCTTTACTCTTGCTTTCACTCTCTGTAACACCTTGCGTGCAAGTGAAAGCGTTTAAAAAAGAACGTGCTGGCCAAGCTAAGACTGCTTTTAAATCAGACCTTTCACGATTTTCAAAATATACATATCTGCTTAGTTTCGTATCCTAAACACAGACAATTTTAGGAAAGATATTTTTATTTATTACTCAGACATATTTTTATTTTATTACTTAAACTTTATTTTTAGTGGATACCCATATTTGAGTTGACACCTACTTAACAGTATATTTATCTATATCCATCTAGCGACCTGAATATTTGAGTAATCTTATTAGAAAATATGCATTCTCCGACTGGATTCGAATCTGCGTTCGCCTTAGAAAAACCGTCATTAGATATGACGGGCTTTAACCTCTCGGCTACAAAGAATTTATTGGCTAAGCAAAGCACGAATAGTACTTTAGGACACAGACTTATCCCGATTCTAGAAATATATTTCGCCGGTTTGCGTAGCCGGTAGGTTCTTTGTAGCTGAGTTTCCTGTAGATAGATATAAATAAATATATTGTTTAATAAATAAACAGCATCTACCGATATATAGGTAACCACTAAAAATAACCTTTAAGCAATAAAATAATTAAAAAAGATGTCGGATATATAAATGAAAAATCCATTCCTAAAAATTGTTTGTTTATGTCAGGATACGAAACTGATCAGAGATGTTTATTTCGAGAATCGAGAAAGGCCTGTATTGAAAAGCACTGCATACAATAATACGTTACTAAACGAACTTGACCTCTTTCTACTTTCGCAACGGCCATCTTCACAATCAGTAAAATTAATAATGGACAAACTTCTGTAATCAGTTTAAATTTTACTGACGACATCGAAGACAAATGTGTTAAAGATCAAATTTTTGTCACATTACCTGAAAATTTTAATCACCTATTGTGTAATATTCCATTTGAGATTATAAAATCCAGGCGTGTCAATGAAAAGAAGATTTAGATTATAAAAAATCGATGAGTGTACTTAATTATGTTACATAATCCACGAAACTTTATATGGAAATATTTGTAATAAATTGTATGTGATTTTTATGTTATATCTAGAAACTACGCTTATACGTTACATATTAAACTGATCTTTATATATATTTACATCTCTGCAGGTGCATCAAACTGTGAATGTGATATAAGATTATACATACATACACACACACACACACACACACATACACACACATATATATATATATATATATATATATATATATATATATATATATATATATATATATATATATATATATATATTATTTATCATTTAAATCAACCATGTGGTAAATTTTATTCCGAAACTGTCCTGTACATGCCGACTGAAAAAGTTCTCAATGCACAAATTGTACAGTAGTTCAAAGAATATTTCTTTTAAAAAGGTATGACCGACTGATCGGCTAAAGTTTCAACTTCTGGATCTTCCTATATTGTAGATATTTACGTAAACTCTCCATACTTTCAAAATAATTTTTTCTGTACATTTTGATTAAGGAACAGAAGATCAATTCTTCTTCTGTTACTTTTTCAAAACTATTCATATATCAGGAAGGAAAATTCAAATGCCAAGGGAGTGAGATAATTTTTCGGTAACGGGTTCAGTTAAGATTTTTCATACCATTGGTACGAGTGTAATTGGTGTATAGATAATTGCAAATATTATTTTCATGAACTTTTAGCTAAATCATTTATTCTTTGGTGATCTATCAATTAATTAGGGTATTTGTACAAGTCTTATGAATGTGTATCTACAAAGACATCGACTTCATCATACACTAGTGTTCTCTTATTAGCAACTTTTCTTTATTGGTTTATTGCAGTTTTCATTCCCTCTTCAATCCCAGAATAGCCATACCGTATTTCTCTTATGTTCTTTTACCTATTCACACTACATTTTAGCAACGAGATGTCCAGCATAAAAATCTACTTTGGCAACAATTGTTCCCTCACAATGAATAGTAGGGAATTATTAAATTATCTTAAAATTTGACAAATTAGTCATAGTCCTCTTCGAGAGAAGGAGAGAGAGAGAGAGAGAGAGAGAGAGAGAGAGAGAGAGAGTGAAGAGCAGGAGGAGAGCAATGTTCTCTCTCTTTCAATATATATATATATATATATATATATATATATATATATATATATATATATATACGCGAACAGCACAACACTTTCCAAGTATATCCGGGAAATTAAAAACAAAACACAAATGACACTAAAAATATCATGGGAAATAAGGAAAAAAATCATTAGCCTACAACAATCAATCATAAACCTGTAAAATTTGCTTGGAGGAAAAAATTTGCTATTATTACCTTCCCAGAACAAAATAAATTACTAAATAAACGATCTGAGCTCATCTCCAAATGCAATCATGAAAAAATTTTACTACGTTACTTAAAATTCGAAAATTGAAAATTGACGAATAAATACAAATAAACAAAATTATATTAAAAAAAAAACAAGTAAAATAAATTAACCCAAACAAATAATAAACAAATTAACATACCACTCCCGTTAGAATAGATAAAATAGAATAAATAAAAATAAAATACATAAAATACAAGTAAAAATAATCAACCCAAACAAATAAATTAATTAAATAATAATAAAGAAATTAACAAGCCAACCCCGCCAATATAACCGTTAGAATATACTACAATACCCAATGCAAAAATTGGACGTAAAAATAGCTATAACTGCTATAGAATGATACAAACATTACTACGTTACTCAAAAATCGAAAACCAAATAGAGTAATAAAAATATACAAAATAAAAAAAAAATAAATAAACAAATAAAAAACATGAAACTAATCTAAATAAATGGACAAATTAACAAATCGCCACCGATAAAATAACCGTTAGAACTACTATAGATAAGCATAAATAAGCAAAAACAAGTAAAAATAATCTATCCAAATAAATAAATTAATTAATTAAAAACTGTGCCTCCGCCAAAATAACAAAATAAACACCAGCAAACAATCTAAAGATTGGACGAATAAATAGCTTTAATTATCTTCCCAGACCAAAACTAAGTATTAAGTAATAAACCTAACCAATATTTTTACTACGTTAATAAAACATAAAAAATAGAAAAGAATAAATTATACAAAATGAAAAACAAGTAAAATAAATTAACACAAACAATTAAATAAATAAATAAAGAAGCCACTGCCACAAAAATTATCGCCAGAACAGATTACCCACGATACACTACTGATCCATATATATCGATAGTCGAGAAAAAATCGAACATTCGCAGCCTGACGATAGCGTCTTGCATGAAACATCCTATCGCCTCTGAGTGTTGACTTCAATGTTCACTTATATATATATATATATATATATATATATATATATATATATATATATATATATTCTTTTCATTCATACGTCTGCCAATTTTATTTGAGGAATTATTGATAAACTATTAACTTAAATGAATTCTTAAAAGGAAGGATAAAAACTAGCTATACATAATTCTAAACACTCAGAAGATAACGATGATTAGTAGAAAATATTATTTTATTTATTTTCATATACACCTCCGCTTATCTGTGACCATCACTAGAAAGTAAGTCTCCTTAACTCTCCGCAATTTTCTCAATAATCTTGCAGAATCCAATCCCGCTGTGATCTGGCACAGTTCTTCATCGAATATCTAATACATCCAATCTTGATTCTTGTTTTTTGGCATGGTTCCAAGAATACAATTGTTATTATTTATGTCTTCTCCCCAGAGCTATATGTTATTACTGAGTAAATATAAACGCATACACTTTTGAATCCGCATCATTTACCAATGATCGTGCCAATATCTGCAACAGAACTAAAATGTGAAGTATCAAAAAGTTTCGATTTTGCCATTCTTATTTTGAAAGGGCTTCATGGCCGGTCTTATATCTCTGGCTATTTGCTGCATTCCGGACATCTCATGTTGCTATGTGGCTACCATCAGAACGATTGGCGTGAAAATTGCAATCAGATGAATTAATTCAAATTGGAAATTCCTACGCACAAATGACATTTGACATGTCAGAATTCATCTTCCTCTAGCTATGAACTAATGAACAGGGAACATTGAATAATCTTAACTTTTGTGGCAGCCAGTCTAGACGGAGAAAATCAAATCTAATTCTGTGGAAATAAATTCATAACGTAGATCGCCTTAGATGTACCAAATTCCTTTGATGTTGTGTGTTATAGGGAATTGCTACACAGTCTGTACAGGTATAGAACTCTTGAAGAGTTTTCTCAGTTATCAAGTCGTTCCTAACACTTAAGTCCATGAAAGTAATTGTTAATGGTCAGTCATCGGCAGCACATTGGTTCAATGCCGGTGTTTTGCAAAGGCTGTTTTATCAGTTCTACACTCTACCTAATTTATATTAACGATGGTTCTAAGAACATTTCAGACGTTTTGAATATCAATGCAACCGATATAACAGTGTATAAGTGCCCCTCCAAGAAACCTGGCAGTTAATCTGTCTCCTGACCAAGCCCTGGTTGCTCTACAGAGGGAGAACTGACTTGTAATATTCAATACGTTCAAAACCAAACTACTAACATCACACCATAACCGAACAGACCCTCCAATTTTACTAGTCATAATCGTTAGCATGTGGAGGGCCCCGTGCCCAGAACTCTTACTGGGATTCACAGTCCACAAATGGAAATAAAACTAATGGATTACTTCAACTAACGCTTGTTCCCCACAGTCGCAGTTCCCAGTGAAGGGAAATAACTGAAACTGAGATAAAGCGTGGAAATAGAACAATCTATCCCGGTGAACGGAATAAATTGTTCAGTTCGAAATTCAATCGTGTATCACTTGAAGAAGGCCGAAGTGTAAAACGGCCGAAACTTCGTGAGTATGACAATAAAGACGAGGAAAAAATGTCCGAACAATTTAAATAGTTTATATACATAATTTGCATGACAGAAATTTTTGATAGTCAATCATGTAGTGTCAGAGAACGCTCCCATGATTTTAGAAAGGTCTAAAGAAATAGAATTTCATGAAAAAGTAACACTATATTTCATTGTATTACCTCATAAAACTTAACGTATACCTGTGCAAAGAGAAGAAAATTTTCTACTTATTTTGTCCCGTCTTCTTACAGAAGATTTATAGTATTAATCTTTATAATAACAAAATCAACAAAACAGTATGCAACAACTCCTACCGTAAGAAAAATAAATCTAAATTAAGCATGGTAATTATACTATCTCTGTCAGTTTTTGTTGCTTACAATTTACGTTTCTCTAATCAAATAGATTTTCTTCTGGTTTTGTTCTCATACTATAAGCAGCGCCTCTCCATATCGATCAAGCGTACGACAGGTTAATTCAACCCTGTCTCTGAGTTTGAGGATGATGCAACAACTGATTCACAGCGTATGAATACAAACGACAGTGAATTGCAAATTAAAACGGCCATTCCTAAAGATATTGGATCGACCGCCAGTTGCATTTCTTGCTACAAAATCCGATAACGTTTGGTTAAAAGGCATAAACCTGCCATCGTACAAAGAGGCGAGACTGGTAAAGAATATTCACGACGACCAACACAAACCTCGAGTGCAAAATAAAGTCGGATGAACAATTTGAATTCTAAAATGTCATACGGTTTGAATAATTTTCAGTGGATATGGTCGCACATTTCCTTCTTTCTTTCCTGGTCTTTCTCAAGTTCTTCTTTGTTGCCTTCACATTCGAGAATCATTATTAGATTACTGTTCTCTTATGGCGAACATGCTCAGTTTTATCGTGCCCTTTGGCCAACAATATTCGTGTAACAGCCGCCATTATTTGTGGTTTTACTTGTCGCTAATACGGTTATCTTTTTTATATCTTCAAACCCCGGCCCTATTACGTAGATTTTACGACACACTCGGCATTTCAATTGTTGAAATAAAAATTTACCATCTTAATATTCACCCATCCGACGGCACACATCACAATGCGTATATCCATTACACATCTATATTCAGCCTTATATGTTCTTGCCTCAGTAGGAAGATATACATATAACTTCAGTCTTATAATCTTTCGCTTTGAAGATTTGGTTTCGTAAAATTGTAAAAATTCATGAAGTTGGTGAAAAATAATATCCCTAATGACAAATGCATCAGAATAGTCTGTTGCGTGACATCTCAGACTTCGTCTTTTGCAAAGGCACAAACTGATATTGAAAACTCGGTACAAACACCAGTTATGAATTAATGTTCTAATCAATACATCGAGATAAAACGCATTATTTTTGGTATGTACAAGAAAACGAGCACTATTTTTGACCATTAAAACAAATTCCGTAAAATATTTAAAAACTTTATATTTTCATAATTATCAAAAAGTAATGCCGAAGTCTATTTAACTGCATAATTCACAGCTATACATGAATTTTAGAATGCATATATATATATATATATATATATATATATATATATATATATATATATATATATATATATATAAAGTTTCAAATTTATATATATAAAGTTTCAAATATGGCCAATTAAAGTATAATGTCTATTTAATCGACTATGTAAAAGGAGCTAACGTGACGGCATAGTAGCTTCATTTTTTGTTAATCAAGCAAGGTATTAGGTTGGTGCAAATTTTAATGTCGTTTTCTCACATATGTTACTATGCTTTTTACATTATTTTTGCACCAATCTAATAGTAAAGTCACTGAAGCACAAAGGTTTACTAGATGTAGAAGAATTAGAACACAAAAACATCACAAAGGATTGAGAAAAAAAAAACAAATGTATTCAAGAGAAAAATAGATAGCGATTGGCATTGCACTTAAATTTCTGGAGATTAAAGTTGGCTGGAAGTAAGGTGTTTTCAGAATAGTGTGATTCATAGGCGATAAAAGAAGTAGTTAGGATAGAGCTAATGGAGATACAAAACCGTGATCTTGTAGCATCTATGAAAAGTTTAAAAAGAAACTTGAAAAATATTTGACGTCGCATACACCTTTACATTAAAGTGATTTCGGTGACAAGTCCCTGGCGTATTTTGTTAATTTTAGATAATACTATTCTTATACTTAGAACACGGCTTCTATGCCTTTATATCCATCAGACATTTTTAATGAATAAGTATTTTCTTCCTGACATAAACCAGTATATGAAAGCCGGTGAATATTAATATAAAGTGGGATCTATGTATATAGAGGTTTAATTCTATGAAATTATACATACTCCTATAATCATATTGATACTTTATATTATTGACTAGATATGAACATCTTACGTTCGTGAAATGGAACTTTTTTTATGAATGAATATTTGGAAGTGTTGTCTGACGTATATGTCTTAATTGCTATATTTATATCCTGTGATGCTTAAGGTTTGAAATTGTCAAACCATTTGTTTCCTCTGTCTTTTCTGAGCCAGTTTAAGCTTAATGCTCTATTACACTCTTTACCACCGTTTAAGATAAACGCGCCAGGCTATGCGTAAGCATCCGTTCGTGCATCGAACTCTATTGACGTCCGGTCAACAAGAAAGGAGATGAAATTCAAACAAATATGAGACGTAAGAAGGCAAGACATGCAATCCCATCATTTTCTTGTGATCACTTTGATCCAATCGTCTTCCTCTCCACTGTAATCATATTGCGTTAGTTATTTTCTATATATTTTAAAAATATTTTGAATTCTTCGCTTATTTTATCTTATTTGCTTTTTTCCCTTCATTTCGATGTAGATTTTCACATTTTATTGGTTTTCTTCATCCAATTTCATAAATCTCAATCGATTTTATATTTCAACCTTTCAGTTGTATCTCTTTATGATCAACATTTACCAACGTAACAGATTTTAAACAATTTCTCGTTTAGTTTTACATAAAAGTCTGCTTATCTTATCATTAATTATGTTGTCTTAATTGTTCCCGGTGTTTGACTGTTCGATCTGGTCCTCGCATTATATTACGTCTTTTTTTAATATGTTTAGTACATATATATATATATATATATATATATATATATATATATATATATATATATATATATAAATTACTTAATAAACTTCTTTTTTAATCTTTTTTACTCTTTATTTTATATTTCATGTTTCAATTTCTCTTTGTGTTACATAATTTCGTTAAATATCTCTTCGAGATATGTTCTTTTCTCACAATATTTTTTCTCAATTCCGTTTTGCATTATAACTTTATTCATTAATTACTAAGTTGGTAGCAATTATGTCTTATACCATGAGGTATAGCTGTGATTGGCTTAATTCAATATGTCAAATTTCTAGTTAAGAGATAAATATTTATTCATCGACCTCTTTACTTTTTATTTCTATGAAAAGATTCTTCTTTAGTTGTAATTTTTTACCTCTTATTTTTCATATATTCTTTCTGTATTCTATAATTTGTGGTTTGAATCTCTTTTTTAATTATATATTTCTTTGATAATTTAACTTTTTTACAGTATGTTTAAAGCAACGTGTATTTTATCAATTATTCTATCACGCCTGTCGTTATGTATATATACATATATACCTATATATATACATATATATATATACATATATATATATATACATATATATATATACATACATATATATACATACATATATATATATATATATATATATATATATATATATATATATATATATATATATATATATATAAAACACTTTCTCTCATGTTTTTTCTACCTTTCTTTTTACCAATTTCTCTGCTTCTGGCACGTTCTTCTCAAACATATTACATTGCCATGTTGACGGTTTCAACCTCGTTCAGTGATCATTTTCTTTAAACTCACTCTTTCAAATATATTTCCATATTACTTTCTGTGTTGCGATTATCCACAAGCTAACGCGTTTTATCTCTTCCCCCTTACTTATTGAACATTTTCGCTTTTCTTTATAAACGCTAAAACATTTTTTTTTATTTTGCTCTTCAGCTGTCTGAATTAGAAATGAAACAGATTTTCAGTCATATCCCATCACAGAATTAAATGAACGAGATTTCGAATCACGTCAAAATAAATCAAGCAAGTCAAGTGCACAAAACCAGAAATTACGCATCTACTATAAAAAGAATAGATGCAGAATATAAACGTAATGCAGTTCTCTTATAGTGTCCAAATGTTCATGCGTTGCAAAGCATGCATATGTATCAATGTGTATTCATCATATTCTGCCACAGAAATATTTGGAAACAAAAATATAGTAAGATTATTTGATTTCTAATATCGCAACGTTATGCTGTAATTTACAACATGAAGGAGATTTCTTTGTGAAAATTGCTACGTGGCTTCGATTTCCTACAATTTTTGAAGTGATATTGCAGTAGAAATATTCTGAATATTTGAATTTATTTTTTCACAAGTCTCAACCATCTATTCATAACACATTTACTTTATCCTGCAAACTTTTTCTGGTCATTGTGTTTGTAACTGAATTTTATCCCTGTTATATTACATGTAGAACCATTTTCTTGAGCTGTTGCGTTTTGTTTTTTAACTTCAGTGGAAATAAACGATGTGTCGATGCAATTTAATAGAAATTTAACGATATTCTTTCCTTTCTTGTTTGGTTATGGCTTCTTTCTTGTCATTGTATATCGCCTTAAGTGGATATGTTATGTTCTGCATTTTTCGTTTCGTTTCTTTTCCTTTCTCCTTAAAAGTGTTGACATAAAATTTAATTCTACAAGACTAAATTCATATTTACTAAAAACATACTTCTTATTTCTCTTTATAATAGATCATCATAATTATCATTATTTTCTTTGGCCTTATTAAATGTTTTAAACGGTTTAGGAATATAGGAAAATGGTTCTTTTGACAGAAAATCAACAGAGAGGAAATACTACAGAATATTCGTCAATATTCTACCTTAGTAATGCTCATATCCTACGGAATTCATTGTCCATCAAATTTGCAATTTATGCAAATTCTTTGCAAGTCTATTCATAAATATGCTCAGAATATAAATTATAATGTCATCACACAAATTATCTACTTTTTATAATTCTTCAACTTATATTTCCAGCAATCTTTCAATTTTACACTAGTAATAAAACTGAATTTCTAATTCTCATATTTTAAAAGTTTTCTTGGTTCTAATGCTGACAGAGTGTTTTGTAACATATTCGTATGAATATTTAAATACATTTGCACAATTCCCATTATATTACCAAACCTTTCTAATCCTTATATATATATATATATATATCAGAATCAGTTTACTGCAGTCACTTACTATAATAATGACAATTTTATTTCTAGTGAAGTAATCTAGATTCTAGATTTACTAATTTGTTTTTAACATATACATCTTAGGCTTGTTCTATTATGAATTCAGATTCTATTTTAATGGCGGCTCAATATCCAGTTCCTATAACTTAAATAACCTTCCCCGTTTTAATAACTGAGTCATTTTTGTCTTCATTGCTGAAGAATTTCCATCCTATGAGTTTAATATTCACAAATGTCCTATATTCTTTCAGTGGTTAGACAGGCTAGTGAATATCTTACAATTGACTCAAGATAGTTATTGTTTCTTAAAGACACTTCTGATATTTTTTAGATTTACTCTTTATTTCTTTCAGTTTATACGAATCTTGTTACAGAAAATTTATTTATCACCAACTTTTTCTTTAGTCCAACAAATTGATTACATAGTTGGGCAGTTGAATTCATTTTCAATATTATTGATGTTGTCGTTGTAGCTAATGCAGGGAGATCAGTTAAATCTCTGCTCATGTGAATGTTGAAGAGATATCTAAGTTTAGAAATAATATGCATATTTGTTAATATCCTTAATTTTCAAACCCTATTGGGTTTTTATATTTCCATTTAGTAATTCCCCGCTTCAATGGTCTTTTGTGCAATCGTTATTTCCTATCTTCTAACTGCTTACATATTTGGATGCCTTTGTTAGAATCTTTATTAGTAAAGCTGAAAAACTTTCGTAATCATAGAAAATATTCATCGTAGAAATTGTAACAATTTTTGATTTAGCAATTTTATATTGACAATATTCACCACGCTTAGTATATAGTAATGAAAAAGAAATGCTTCTGCTTTATGAAATATTGATAATTTCTTATTTTCATCAAATCCATTCCACCATTCACCTTTTAGTCTGGAAATATTCTACAGTCGATTCAATAAAGTCACACTAATCTTCAAAAGGTGAGGTAGACATTGTATAATTGTGAGTTGTATAAAATGTATCACTCCCATTATTGACAATTAACTTTTGAAAGAATACTAATTCTTACCGTTGTTTTGTAACTCTTATATATTTATTTATGGTTCCGTTCATAAAGGTTAAACGCTTGTTAATTTTGACTTAAGTAAGACTACAGGAATCATCGGCATGAGCCCCCCCATCGCGACAATATCGCAGAGATAAAACAATGTACAATATTACCTAGTATATAATGAGCATTTCCAAAGAATCTGTATATGATGTTATGCAAAAATATTAGCACGTAAGCACTAATGTTCTAAAATGTTTAGTATAATCAAGGAAAATCAATAACAGAATCTACAATGAATGAGTTATTCAGTTCAGCAAGTAAACATATTTAACTACAGTCAAGGTGAACTAAATTAAGCGTGCAAAGAAAATAGACCAAAAATGCAATGGTTTATGCTAATATGTTTTAATATGTTTATTCGAGCAATAATAATTCTACTGAAATATCAAAGAAGTCAAAATTAAATTTATTAACTATAGAAGGTATTGCTGAAAGTTTCTTAGCACTACGAAGAAATAATTTTTATCAATCTGACAGTTGATCATTTGTCATTTTTCAAAATAGGAGGATTTGAGGAATCTTTAGCTCATCTATATAATAAAAATATAATATTGATGTTACATGTAAACATTTTAAAAATAATATGTTGTTTACAAATATATAATTTTACGAATGACATGCCTGAAATAAAGTTATATGAATATAAATTGAATAACATCACGCTTAGGAAAGAAAGAAATTTTAAACAATCTCGAACGATTATGCTTTATCGTCTGCTTTCGGGGCCTAGAAATACACGTAGGCCTTTCCTTTCACTATTTATTGTAATCACGGTGTCGGAGTCTTCAGCATTATGACAGGAAAATTATTTAGCAGTAAAGTAAGTAGTTTGCGTCTCTTTATTTCGTTAATGGAAGCCGAGTAAATTAAGTAAACGCCCTTAAGATTTTTAATAAAAATATGTTTGGAGTCATCTATTGCAAATTCCAAAATTCATGCTTAAATTGATGTTAAAGCTGAACAACTAATACGATTAGTCTGCTTATTTTATAGTTATAAACCAGATCAAAAGAATTCAGATGCATATTTTATAATTGGTGTCAATATCTCCAAAGTAATGACTAAATAAAAATGTCTGTTTAGAAAATATTTTAGTTTGCTTTTCGTTGTTCTTTGCAGGGATTTTAAATCGAAAAAATAATAATTATTAATGATTTTTAGTGTATATCCTCAAATAAAAGATTTTTAAAAATTGCATTGATTTAAATATTTCATTTTAGTATTTTAGCATTTCTGATGGATTTTAATTGAAAAGACTTTCCATAAAGTAGCCAGTAGATATAATTTGGGGCAATTAATGTTGGTTATAGCGTCGTTTGATTCGCTATTTTGCTGTGCCAATTTTGCTAAATCCCTATATTACCTACAATACGCAGCTTAATTACTATTAAAATGTTAATTTTAATCAATATAAATTCTAATATCAACTAACGACACATATGTGTCCATGTCTGTACTCACGCAAATACTGAAATTATTTTCCCAGAATATCCGATCAACACAATTTTTGGTGAAATTAAAGATATATATATATATATATATATATATATATATATATATATATATATATATATATATATAAACATTTTATTCTTTAAAACAATTTCCATCATGAATATATTAATATAGTCGAAATTTGTAACATATTTTATTATTTTCTTCTTTTTTATTTGCAAGTCATAGTTTATCGAAATGATAATCCTGTAAATTTTAATTTCCCTTAATTTTTCGGTTTTTAATTGAAATTGAAAATACGAACTAAGTCATGATCTTTCTGCAAATGATTTCTTCGAATCCTGCTATTTCATTAATATTAAAAATGTACATAACGATTTTGTGATAATTTAGAGGACCAAAAAATATAACTTTCACTTTCATAACGACACAATTTCCAGATAGACACTTGCCTTAAATTAATGCTCTGTTGTACAATGCAGAGCAAGCAACTATTTAATTTTTATGTTTGAACATTGAGAATTTTCCCACGGGGCTTAATTTGCAGGAATCTAATTGTGCAAATGTTGCTATTAACTTGCGCTTAAAGACTTTAAGCATGGTATTGGCTGGTATTCGGATGACGTATGAAATAATGTAATCTTCTGTGCATTCGGGTCTGAGAAAGATCGATGATAATTGCTTACCTAGTATATTACATAATTCGTAAAAATATAAGTTAATGGATTTGTTTAATTATACATTTTGAAGATGATATAAAACAGATTGCAAAATGTGTACAGATTACTTGTAAACGAAATGAATATATACACTGTATCTGATTTTTTGATGGAGTACAATGGTTTCATTTAATATGTTTATATTTCCCAGATATAATTACATTTTAACGAGTATAATACGCAGACTTCAGCTCATAATATTCATTCTTATTAAAATCTTAATTTTAATCGAGTTATCAGGCTTTGGGCAAAAATATTTAATATTATGGTGTATTTCAAGGTATAAAAGATGTAGCTATAATTAACACAAAATTCTAAATAATTGGATAATACTTTTATTATTTAACCTGTCTATGAGCTTATTGGAGGTCTATAAACTCTGTTTCTGATCTATTCTCTTTCAAATTAACATTACTCGCAGGAGCTTTTTTCCCTTCTTTTTTAACATGTATCTTTCTTGCCTGGATATTGTTTTCGTTTCATTTCCATTTACGTCCCTATAAAGGATAGATCACACGTTTCATATTGGAGTCCTTATAGGAGAGAGTGGGATAATTTTATCCATTTAGAGACTTTGATACCATTTTTACCATCAGAGACCAATGTCTTTGAAGAATACGAAGTAGCATTGTTTTGAATGAATATATAATTTAGCTTAAACCTTCTCTGCCGAAGGTTATACAACTCAATACGGGTTCTGTTCAAGAACGTATAGTAGTATTCTGCATTCATTTTGACAAATTTATTAATTTTGAAGTGGGCTATAATTTTACGGCGTTGCTTCCAAAATTACTCAATCGCAATCATTTAATTTGATATTGAAACATTTTTTTCTAATTTGGGGTATAGACAATTTAGTAAAATATGAAGAAACATTGTTTCATTCATGTGTATGTATCTTTTATTTTAAGGTGTTAAAAAGGATTCATTAACATCATACAGTTATTTAGGGGCAACAATAATTGCCGCAAATATTCACCTTCTCACAATAATGTTTTGTCAGGTTGATTAACACTTTCCTTGAATGGAACAAACACTACCAAATTCACAGGTCTTCGACTGTAGCTCTACGATTCACTTACTATGACTGCTCAAAAATCAGTTTCCACGAAATCCACACCTCCCCAAGTTGCAGGTTCCATTTGGTGAAACTTCTTAAAAATGATAGTTTACTAGCTTTCGCGTTTTTAGCCACTGTCCCTAACATTATCTTTTTTTTTTGCTTACGTATTTAGGAAGCATTTGTTTAAATAATTTCTTCCTGCTGAATTAAATTTTCAATTCTCGCATTCTTCATTCTTTTTCTGTGAAAGCATTTTTTCTAAATTATTTTTCTCATCTTGCCAATATTTTCAATTATTTTGACCGATATTTGATGTTTTTTTTTCCTTTTTTCGCAATTTCACAAGTTTTGCTTCCATGGCTCAATAACGTAGCAATATATTATCACTATTTTGAAATTAGATTTCTTACGAACTATGGAAAACATCATTTACATTAAAGAGTAAACATCAGTAACTATAAAATTATATAGATTTATTGAAAATACGAACAATATTTGAGTTACATAAGCAATATCGTTCGAAAAAAAAATCATTTTAAATTCATCTAATAAAATTAGAAGTTAATGGTTTGAGATTCAAAAGGCATATTTACTACGAAAGTATACCTTCATCAAGATTGATTTTTGAAGATTTTATTCGAAATATGAAAACGAATGATAATAAAGAAATTTGCTTATTATATTATTTCGATTATTCATATTTAGGGCTATGAATTCTCCCCTAGCTCTCATTAGAATTGTTTACATTAACTTTTGATTTTGCTACAAATGCAAATGCCAATAATAATACAAATAATGTATAAGTTAAATAACACCTGGAACTTTCTCTAAAACACATCTTCAAGCCCTAATACGAATTGCTTAAATAAATGAAATACTGTCAGAAAAAATTTTCATCAAAATTAAAATAGAAAAAAAAAATGAAGTAAAATGTTTAATTATATTTCTGTAAAAGTGATGACATTAAATTCAAGATTTCCCATTTTATTTGCTAAAATAAGGAAGTAATATTCGAACAATAAATTGAAGAATACGTTCATTAGGAACAACAGATTTACGTAGGCCGTTAACTGAGATTGTCTGTCCATGAAGAGAATGTGGGGACAGAAGAGAGTGGGATGTTCAAATTTGTCTAACAGGTGGAGTGATGGTAGAAGTTCTCTCATGCTGGCACTGATTGAGACAAGTGCCACCGGCGTGCCATTGCTGAAGTGTTGAATGTGAATTGAGGCTAAATTGCCAGGATGTGGATGCAGTGAATATCTTGAGATGTCACGCGGTGAGTGCCTGTCCCTGTGACGTCTGTGGGTCAAATGGGTTGTGAAGGAACTCTTTTAATGCGGCCGGTATTTTGTTGGCATTTGTTGAAAAGATATCAGTGAAGGGGGTTAGATGAGTGGAATGCGGGGTGGTTTCATTAGAAAGTATCGATATTTGAAGGAGTTTTTTTCAAGGGGACGCGTCGCAGGAGAAAAATCTTTAGACTGCTAGATATTGAGAATCGAGAAAATCGTTACAATGTAAATGACACGATGGCTGCAATATTGATGATAACATTGATAAAATGCAGAAGTTTTTTTAACGAAGGAAACGATCGTAATTACGACAGTTATTACTGAAATGCCAATGCAAATAATGGGAAGATTTTGAATAATGATGCATTTTAAAATGTCGAAATTAAAGAAAACATCAAATTACACATATCACATAAATTAATACTGTATATGTTCATAATCAGACTAAAGACAACAATATTCATAATATATATATATGGAGTATTAACGATGACAATTAATTAAATAAATAATAACTAGAAATAAACGAGTAGAGTATAGTTAATGGCAAAATATTATATAGTACCGTAAAGTAAATAACAAATATTTTGCTCACATGTTCTTTCCAATTATAGGATTTGTTTTAATAGGACATTAATAATTCATGTAGCAATAACAAGTTTGACGACGTTTGTTTTTATGAATAATTATAATCGTTTTAACGTTCAAAGAAAATGATAATTTGTCAGAATCCGGCTATGTTTGAATGTCTTTAGAGAATATGTTGGTAGGGCATTATAATTTAGATAGAAATAAATAAAAAAAAAATCAATGTTAAATTCTATTCTGAAAATTATCCTCATTTTGCATGTATTTACCTCAAAATTTTAGCTGACAGCATGAGAGGATCGTCTTAGATATAATTTATTTCATAATCATTCTCTCATTATCCTCGAATTGCACAAGGTCCCCGACAGAAATAATTCACTGACACGAATGTCAGAGATTAGTACAAATATCAGTAATAGTAAGGATAATCTTCAATGTTATGTCGAGTATGGAATTTAAAATATTACTGGCGCCAAAGCAATAAAATACTACTATATTGAATAGGAAAAATAATATTAGAATACGATTCAACATATTTTACAATAATTTTAAATTGCATAAGTACCAAAAGACACTCGAAGTAGAGAGTGATAGAATATATTTCACAGAGATCTGTGAAGTTATGTGAAGAAGATAACGGTTAATCCTAGACTTGAAGTGTTTAAAATTGTAATCGGAGTAGCATGCACCGAGGAGTCAATTTCATAAAGTAACGGCTCATATGAAAAACTGCTTGAGTGAAACACGAAGAAAATAATTCGCTACAATGTGTGTGGAATGGCATGTTTTAATTGTGAAGGTTAGAATTAAAGAATGAAGTTCGTCGACCACTTTCCATGGAAAAAGCAATAGAATATCAGGAGCCATACGACGTTTCATTTTTGGAAAAGGGGGCTGTGGGTTCGATAATAATTCATTGTTCTAAAGGACGAGGAAACACTTTAGGAACCTGTCGAGGCTGGAAATTAAAGAATGGACGTCTATTTCCCATATAGGGTAATAGTCCTCCATTTTCGGCTTGATCTATCTCTTGTAAAGGTAGAGGATAGAAAAACGAGTCAGGTATTTAGTGGATCGGTACAGGGAACCAACTATTTTCATCTTTAGCGATGTACCTTAGGTAATGGTTTCACTTTCGGTCAGGGTTGAGCCTGTCTCAAGAAACAGTCAAGGTACGAACATCCGGTCATCGTGATAGGTGAAAATTCAGGATCGGCTCAGTGATGACGGAACTTCACTCATTTTATTTTCGAGGCATTGCATGTAGCCAATCATTTTGCCCCCAAATGAGCCGTTAAATCTACGTCAGAAGAGAGTTCAGCTGCCAATCTCTGATTATGTGAAGGTGCATTTAACCTCAACATAGATATTCACAAATGATCGGTATATACTCTAAAGTAGTTTCTTTATAAAAAGGATAAATAAGTTTGGTCCTCGGAGGACTGGTCGTTAACAACAACCTTCATGGTTCTACTAATTAAGGAAGACATAATAATTGAGAAGAAACTTCCAGTGTTGCCATAGTTAGAGAGCTTGTGAAGTTACCCTCTGTGCCACACCTTTCCAAATTTCTTGGAAATATTCTATGCAATCATCTTGAGATATATGGACATTAAAAGGAAAATAATCTATATAAGAGATTTGACAGACAGTTCTAAAGAAGAAAGTATCCAGAAATGTTATAAATATTTTATTTGAATTTTGTCTTTATTTATAAATTTCTGGTTAAAGTGAAATATAATATTTGGATTGGTGGGTTTGATTGTTTATTACTATAAAAAAGACGTGTTACATTTTATTTTAAACAAAAGAGGGATTAAAAATATAAATATTGCATTAACTTAATAAGACCTATACACTAACTGGTAATGAACGAAGTGGGGAAATTTTTTGAAAGTAATACGAGTGTCATTCAATAAATAAAGTGAATTATTCGGTATAACGACTTCTAATACAGATAGAAGCTTACTTTTTTGTTTTTTGTTTTACTTCTTTTTCACATGGATTTAATTCCTTCTGTAGATTAAAAAAAAAAAAAACTTTGAGACTTTTGTCGATTAACAAAGATGGCCGACCAAGAAGCATGCTCCAGTATTGAACAGCGGTCAGTTATCAAGTTTTTGGTTGCTGAAGGGAGCAAACCAGTTGAAATTGATAGGAGAATGTTAACTGTGTATGGTGCCACATGTTTCAGCCAAAAAAAAAATGTTTACTTTACAAGTGAGCAAAATTGTTTAAAGAAGGACGGAGCAGTGTTGAGGATAAAGACAGGCCTGGGAGGCCTACAGAAGTGAGGTCTCCTGAGGTGATCAAATTAGTCAATGATCTCATTCAGTCTGACAGAAGGGTGACAGTGGATGACATTGCAAGGACTTTGAGCTTATCTGTTGGGACAGCACAGAAAATTGTCCATGATGACCTTGGCTACTCAAAGGTCAGCTGCCGGTCGGTGTCAAAGATGCTTACTGCAGAGCACAAACAGAGGAGGGCCGAGTTGTCCCAGCAGTGTCTCTCCCGCTATGAGAAGGATGGCGATGAGTTTCTGAAGAAGTTGGTCACATGTGACGAGACATGGGTTTGGCACTATGAGCCTGAGTCCAAATGGCAGGCTATGGAGTGGAAGCACGTAGGCTCTACAGCGAAGAAGAAGTTCAAGTCCCACCGGTCCACGAGGAAGGTGATGCTCACCGTTTTTTTTGATCTTCAAGGCCCAATCACCATTACATTCCTTGAGAAAGGAAGCACTGTGAACAGTGCCAACTACTGTGAACTGCTGAGGCAGGTCAAGAAAGACATAAAGAACAAACGCAGGGGTCATCAGTCAGAAGGAGTCATCTTGCATCATGACAACGCAAGACCTGACACAGCAGCCCAAACGGTGCAGACCATCAACAATCTGGGCTGGGAATTGCTCCCTCATCCCATTTACAGCCCAGACCTTGCCCCTTCAGACTTTCACCTGTTTGGTCCCTTGAAAGCGTTCACGAGAGGCACGGAGTTTAAAAGTGACGATGAAGTCAAAAGTGTTGTGAGCGACTGGCTGAGACATTAGGCCAAACATTTTTACGCTGAGGGAATACGGAAGCTTGTGCACAGATGGGAAAAGTATGTGACAGTGCTGGGAGACTAAAGTAAGCTTCTATCTGTATTAGAAGTCCTTATACCGAAAAAATCACCTTATTTATTGAATGACCCTCGTATATACATTAAGTGAAAATGGGTATGCAGAATCTGGGAAATATTTTAATATTGAAAATGGGTATGCAGAATCTGGGAAAGAGAGGAAGAGAAATAAGACTGATCAAAAGTCTGTAAACAATAAAAATTAATCGTGATTTTGAGATGTCTGTCTAAATTTATGAAATGATATATTAAATGCGTCACGTGTATATTTTATAGCCTCATTGATTGTACCCGTATCTCTTTTTAAATTTTTTATTTGTTTCGTTTTCCTTCTTTGAGTGAACGTCAAGTACATACCCACTATATTTGTGTGCATTTTTAATACTTGACATTTTAGTGTAGTTTAAATATATATTAAGAATTATATATATTATGTTATTTTAATTGTAAGATCAATAAGAGGAATTTTGGCAGTTCTTTTGAAAGAATGGTTATTTTGAGAAATAAACACTTGTTTTACAGAATATATACTTTTAATCCTATTAGGCTACTGACTTATTGCTTTTTTAAATTTCCAAGTTTTCTATTATCTATTCCTTGTTATCACTGATATTATGGTCATATCTATGTGCAAATACGGTAGCTGGAGATGTTTTGTTTACTTTGATATATTTTCTGAGCTATTTCATAGTTTTTCTAATTGTCCTTCTATTTTATGTTTACTTATAACTGGAGGCTAGTCGATGCCACTGTCAGTGCATGGGTATATTTTACAATATACACCTGCATTTCTAAATTACTTATTAACAGTTATATAGTCGATATCTTTTTTCGTTTTTCTTCCCGGGTTTCTCCACGGCAATATACATCTTCAGTATTTTAAAGCAGTTGTTGGCTATTATATGACTATTCACTGTGCACCATTGGAACCATTTCTTTCCGCGTTCATTACGAGTTTCAAGTCCAAATTCCCAACTATTTTGCCACGCCACCTCTTTCCTTGCCCATTTCGGCTTTCAGGTCTCCCATGATGAGTGTAATTCTTTGCAATTTAAACTGAGTGCAGTAAATTCGCTTTTTAGAAGCTTGATAGCATATACTTTCTTAGAATTTCACGAATCTCGTCCTTTCTAAAATATTTTACCTAAACAATTAACATACTTCCAATATATTGATCATTCACTCTATTAATATGTCATCGTGATACCGATTTACCTAATCTACTAAACAAAATCCAATATACCGATAACAGCAGCTTAAAACCAGAAATCAACTAATAAAAATGACATAATAAATCTGTTCCCATTGACTTAAGAGCACTCGTAATTTGCAGACCTCATTATTTACACGAAGAGGAGAAATACATTGAAAATACATTCAATAACCTACAGTATCCAAAATATTTCATATTCATGCGAAACAAAATGCTGATAGAATATTCCCAAATAGAAAAGCAGACTCTCCTGACAAACCCAATGAATACAAAATATATACTGTTCTACGGATTAACTGTATCACGGCTACAATCTAAACGAATTTATCTAAACTCAAGCTATAAATCTGAAGATATAATTTACTCTATCACCTTCAAGGATTGCCAGAAAAATATTTTGAAGAAACTTCAAGTAGTTAAATATAACAGGTTATATGAACAGAATTTATACATTTTAAAAAAGAACACATTAAATGCATTAGTTGCTCACCCTAATGAAACCGACCACAATTTTGAAACATGCTACTCTCATTAAAAGAGAAAACAATGAAGTAAGATGAAAAAGTTTAGAAAGTGCTTTAATCACTAATTAATCCAGAGAAAATTAGTGCACATTTTCTTACAACATTTCAGCATTCTTGAAATATTTCCTGTTGTCAAAATGTCGGATATTTAATAAAAAAGATGGAAAAAATCTAATTTAGCTTGATCATATACCCAAAATGCATACATATATATATATATATATATATATATATATATATATATATATATATATATATATATATATATATTTCAATAAAGGTGCAATCAATTTATAAATTCATGAAGTATTCCTGAGGATGTCTGTAGGAACAGACGAAAGCTTGTGAAATAAAAAGATCTAATGCGACGGAAATTTATAAAACAGGATCTTTTCATTCATAAACAGATTCGGGGTTTTTGTATATTATTGAATTGTTCGCGAAGATGGATTTCTCGCCATTTAATCATTAACCTTTGTATTTGTTTTATGTATGAATAATTCATGAATTTGTAAATTGATTGCACCTTTATGAAATTAAAATAACTGATCCAAGTGCAACTTTTGGATAATAAGTGCGGCATAATTATTGAACAATATAGTTCATGCCACTTTGACGGAAAATTTACCAGTAAAAAAGAATTCTCTATCACTACATTTGTACATAAACGCAGAACTTTAACCTTAAGATTTAAATTCAAACTCAGCGTTGCGACTGCACGTTCCAAAACTATAACACACATTTCTCATAGCATTGTTCGGATTACAAGCTTGTTTTCGTTTGTCCACTTATTACTGAAAGTATAAACAAGAACACAATATTTCATACCTGAGTATGTCTGGAGGAACAGACGAAAGCTTGTAAAATAAAAAGATCTAATGCGACGGAAATTTATAAAACAGGATCTTTTCATTCATAAACAGATTCAGGGTTTTTGTATATTATTGAATTGTTCGCGAAGATAGATTTCTCGCCATTTAATCATTAACCTTTGTATTTGTTTTATGTATGAATAATTCATGAATTTGTAAATATATATATATATATATATATATATATATATATATATATATATATATATATATATATATACAGAATCAGATTTTCCCACAGTATATTTATTTATATGACTATTGTTCTCGTAGATTATTTTATCATCGGCTTTCAAGATCAGTCAAAATATTGTGGTTGTTGTTTCCACACTAATACACGAGGGTGAGATAAAGATTTATGTACTGACGAGTACAAAATCAACATTGCATGGAAACTCTCCTGATGATATGTGGAAAGCAAATCATAAAGTGGTTATATAATATTTAACGCAAATATTGAGATGAAAATTTATGAAAAATCGTGCAGATATCTTTTTTTTCCATCAGCATTGGTCAGCAGTCTCTGTGTGCAGTCGCACTCCTCCTTAAATCATTTGTTTTTGTTTTTGAACCTTTTGTTTTTTCTTTTTCTTTTCTGGAAACTTGCGTTCACAAGAGTATATAAGACGGGTAAATTAGTAGAAAAATGGTAAAATAAAATATCTATTTTCGGCTATTTTGAATAATGGGGCATATTTACATTCACATTTACACACGCAACCATATATATATATATATATATATATATATATATATATATATATATATATATATATATATATGTATATATATATATATGTATATATATATATATATATATATATATATATATATATATATATATATATATAAATGCATACATATATACATATACATATATACACATACATGCACATACACACAGAGATACATACATATACATACCCGCATACACACGCATATACATGCGTACGCGCGTGCGTGCATATAAGCATCCTCACATCTAAATACAAGCAAATTAATCTTTCCGTATGTAAACATCTACATATACATACATCAACCAATGTGTATGCTTGTAATTACCATATGGCCACCTATAAATATAATTATAAGGATATATATCAACACATATATGCCCATATACAAATGCATATAATAATAACAATGATAAAAACTCTCTAAGGAGAGACATCGTGTATTATTTCAAATATAGATAATTTAGATTTTCAGGATTTCCATGGGCATTTTTTTTATGTAGTTAGTTATTTTGAGACGATTTCTCTGTCTGCATTTAAAGATCGTCTGATTGTGTTGGTTGAGTAATTCTTCAGGATCATTATGCTCATGATTATATGCATACATACATACATACATACATATATATATATATATATATATATATATATATATATATATATATATATATATATATATAGTGCGATGGGTAAATTGACGCCTTTTTAAAATTATTATTTCGCGCATGCGTATTGTTTTTATTTTGCCGACTGCACAGTTTAATAGGATCAGTTGGGTCTCGTTTCGGGAAAATATCACCGTTGCGCAATTCACTCTGCCAGAAATTTCGAAAGATCATGATGCACTGCTTGCCATTCGCATACATTCCAATACAAACATTTCAGAGTGTTTGGGTGTCAATCTGTGAGCAGTGGAAAGGATTCGAAAATAGTTTGTTGAGTGTAATGGTGATTACGAGGGTAGGGAAGATCGGAAAAATCACTCTGTTCTGATAACAAAATAAGTCCCGAAGTTGTTAGTGAGGGACTCAGACCCAACACAGAAGACTAAATCATGTGCTTTTAGGAGGTAATGCTACACTGGGTCAAGAACGTGGTTGCTGGATACCCTGTGTTTGGCAGTACGACACTGCACTATTACACACTCGTAGGACAAACCAGTCATAGCTGTCAACTATATCTGTGACCACGTTATCCATCATATCCGGCGAAAAACTCCCTAGACTTCAATCTCCCTCATTATTATGTGTCGGGTGCAGTAGTGCGACAGACAAGCAAAACTCCTTGTAACACCAAAGAAGGACTGAAAGCAAATATTATGACAGCATTCACTAACTTAAACGAGGAGACCATCTTGGAGATTCCGGGGTCGTCTGGAGTCCATGGGCGAACCAATTTATTCTTTAGTGTTACAAGTTTAGCCAACAGATCAGAGTCGTGCACGAGGTTTGTCTTGAGTAGTTTGGTCTGGCAACTGCAAGATGGGATAGGACCAAATAGGCGACAGATTCAGAAGGATAAACTAAATGGCGAGCAGAGAATTATAGGGCACATACTCAAGAATCTCAATTCATGAGAAGTGAGGCCTTAACTACTTGCTTAAGGATATTAAAGTGTTATTAAATCTTAGTGACCTCTAGAGCTGAGAACCAAAGAAAACGTCGTGAGAAAAAGCGACAGTTTCGGAATTCATTTTACAATAATGCTTACGCTTTTTGCTAAAAAAGCTGTTAACCGTGACTAAGCACAGCGAATTCAACGTACCTCAGGAGAAACTCATGATCTACATGAAGTTGACATATTCTGATACTTGGAAAGTTGTTCCAATCCATCCTATAAATGACCTTCCTACGCCCCAATATCCAGAGGTAATGTTTAATGAGAGCGGACTAAAGCCGAGGGAAATTCGTGAATCCCCCCCGAAAATTCCGTGCCCGTATTGAACATGGAATAAATGGAATATCCTACCAGTTATATAAGAATTGTTTAAACTTCTCAAGCAACGAACCATCCTCCTCCAACAGGAATGGAAGCAAGATATTGTGCCACAACAATGGTGCCTGGTGAATGGCATTTGGATACCTAAAGAAAATATTGCCAAAGGGGTTGCAAATTTCCGCTTAATTTTTCTCTTGAATGTAGATGGGGAAATATTTTTTGGTCCTTGATCGTCGCCTGGCGGACTTCCTGCTAGGTAAACATTCATAAACACAGTTGTCCAGAAGACTGGGATACCTGGCTTCCTCAGCTGCCTGGAGCATTCACATATGATTTGGATCTCAATCTTATCAGCTAGACAAAATAAAACTGAACTTCAGGTATTTTGGCTTGATCTCTCGTTTGAGTTAATTCGAATATCCCTCAAAGTTTTCAGCTTCCATAGTATAGTTGGGGAAATTATTACGAAACATTTCAGAGCAGCGTTTATGCAATTCACCGTTGGTAACTACACCACAAAGTGTCAAGCTCTTGCTATCGACATCATGATGAGGTGCGTGGTCTCACCACTTATTTTTATTATGTCCAGGGAACTCATATTATGGGTGCGGTGATGACTAAGGAACAAATGGTCCTTCCTCCTTCCAGAGTGTTTATGTAAAGCATCACCATTCTGGTGTTATCTAAGTTTGGTGGCGATAAACGACTGCAGCGCTACAATAAGTTTTTCACGTAGGCAAGAATGACGACTAAGCCCAAGAAAAACCGGGGTTTATCATTACTGAATGTCTCTGTCTGGGAGATTCAATTCTGCATTGAACGTGACATGATCCACCGAGAAAAAAGTGGAAATCGCGTTTTAAACACCACAGAAAGATACTGAGCAATATCAAATACAACAAATTCACAACAGGTTCAAAGTATATTTGGCTATTAAAAACCAACTATAAGAACGAAACGATTAGCTGGAAGATAAACCATAAAATGGAAAGGGAGACAGATGTAACTTGCGTTTGTTGGAGAAGCTTATTATATTAAAAATGAAATAACCTTAACTTACAGAACATGAGAACAGAATTGACGACATGTATTCATAAAACATCTGCTCAAAAACATTGACTCTGATTAAAATAGATTTCAAAATGAATTTAACATATATTAATAATAATATAATAAGTAACACCTATTAATAATCATATAACCCAACATTAATAACATTCTTTATATATC
Source organism: Acanthosepion lycidas (assembly GCA_963932145.1). Taxonomy (NCBI): domain Eukaryota; kingdom Metazoa; phylum Mollusca; class Cephalopoda; order Sepiida; family Sepiidae; genus Acanthosepion; species Acanthosepion lycidas. Next base: position 71,376,442 of record OZ010577.1, read on the forward strand.
TATACACATATATAATCCCATATTAGAGTACACGATTAATTTATAACGTGTATACATGCAATTTAACCTTTTAAATTATAAGGCTAGGTTCCAAACACATTAGATATATAGTATTGACCTATTGTTATATTAATTTCAAAATTATAAAAAAGATAGTTAAACAACTTGACACTTAACGAGTTTACTTAATTTCCAATTTTTTTTTCATTTAAATTAATTTTTAATTTTAATTTTTCAATTTTTCGTCTTTGTGCTAAAGAATTTGAATGATATAAATTATAAATAATTAATAATAGAATTTTAGGCAAGAATAATTAAATAAACAACAATTTAACACAATTTGAAATCATCACCACGAGGACGCAAAACTCATAACGGTCAGAATGTATTCAGCACAAACAAGTATGAATCTCCAAGACATGCTATGCATGCTCTCTCTCTCTCTTTCTCTCTCTCTTTCATTCTCTCTCTCTCTATATATATATATATCATTCTCGCTATATATATATATATATATATATATCGTTCATTCGTTCTCTCTCTACTCATATTTTATTCTATCTTTATATATATATATATATATATATATATATATATATATATATATATATATATATATATATATATATATAATTCTCTTAATCCCTCTAAGAATTAATGGTTTTTATATTATTACTTCAAAAATTATTATACATTTATTTGTAATAGATGTCTCATTTTTAGTTTTCAAAAGTGTCCGTTAAATATATCGTTTTGTGCACTCGGAAAATCTCAATAAATGAAACATGCTCTCCAGCAGGAATCTGATATGCCACCTTTTTGTACGAGAAAGAGCAGTTTCATACAATGGCTCATACAATACAGCAGGGCTATATTTTTCCTTTCAAGTATAGCACGCTTTCCTCAGTTCTGTTCAGTTTAATACTTGAAAAATAAACCAAACACTTTCTAACGAATTAATATATTTTATTTTTAATCTGATATTTGTATTACTTCAAAATTTATTATCAGTGGATACTCATATTTGAAATTGACGACTAATTTGTATTTTTCTTTTAAACATTATTACGACTATTGGCCTTTGCACACCAAAAAAATCAATAAAATACGGTGTTTATTTCCACTAAATAATTACGATTGTGTTACTGTGTAAGTGCATATTTATGTACGTGCGTGCGCATGTAAGTGTGTATCAGTGTGTATGCGTGTGCGTGAGTATTACAGTGTGTTTACGTGCGTGTGTTATTTACATGTGGCCTAAGATTTATTCTCATGCATATTCTGAATCAATGTCATACTTGGCAGTTTTTATATAACATGGTATTATATGTGCACCCATTTATGGGTGATAGGTTATTTAAAGCCTATGCACTCAAGAAAAATGACAAATACAATGTCCATAATGGCACCAATGTTTAGCTCTTGGTTTCCCCTAGTGGGTTCTAGAAGAAAAAAAATATAAAACTCCTAATATGAAAAACCTAAAAATAAGAAAGGACAATTTACAGTTTTAAAGGTGTGGTAAATATTTGAAAAACTATGTAATACAACTAATCAAACAAACCCAAAATAATGAAGACGTTTTAAACTGAATGCATTTTCTAAATACATGATAGAACTGCAAGGAATCGATAATTCCATTTTTACAATTTAACGTCGTTAAAAATAGCAGTATGAGTGAAATCTGACTCTTTTATGGTAAGTGATTGTTATACTGTACAATCCAAGCTGATTCATACGATAAAGAATCTACATCAATGTGGATGTTTTAATTCAATAAAATTAATTCATCAGATTCCAGTGCCGTCATACTTAAAACAATATACTGAAATCGAATGACCCTTTAACATTAAGAAGATTTTGATTAACTAGCAAGGAGAATTGAAAATAATTCAAAATTTATGTAAGGTAAAAACAGCAATAATTAATTGCAAAAACGTCGCTCCTATGATTTTACTTGGATTTTAAATGTAAATTCATGTTCATATTTCGACGTCATTAAATTGCTTTGAACAATCTAAGAATTTAAAAGTATAACTATAATTATCCTAAGCATGTTAGCTCTATCATTGATATTGAACGCTTTCCAGTAAGTACATCGCATATATAATATATAAATAGTATATATAGAAGTTTTATATATATATATATATATATATATATATATATATATATATATATATATATATATATATGTATGTATATGCATGCGCACGCACACACACACATATATATATATATATATATATATATATATATATATATATATATATATATTTAAATAAAGACATATCACTTTAAGGTTCCATGTGATAATTTATTTCACGACAGCCCTTTTAAAGGACTGCGGATCATCAGACTTTACTTCCAAAGGCTGGAACGAAAAATAAAGTTACATTTTTTGACGGGCCGTATTAAGCATATGTAAATTAAAAAGCTTTGTTAATTTACACATGCTTAATACGGCCCGTCAAAAATGTAAATTTCTTTTCATTTTTCGTTTCAGCCTTTGAAAGTAAAGTCTGATGATCCGCAGTCCTTTAAAAGAGCTGTGGAGAAATAATTTATTACATGGAACCTTAAAGTGATCTGTTTTTATTTAAATTATTTGCTCTGGATTTACATTGAGCTCTCTGGATTTTATCTTCCTTGGATCTACCCATACGGATTACCTAGTTTTTCATAAACTATATATATATATATATATATATATATATATACTCTCCAGTTTCTATGTACATTATTATTTTGGGTACGTTGGTGCAAGAATTGTAAATTCTGTTGTTGTGTAAATTTTCCCTATATATATATATATATATATATATATATATATATATATATATAAAGACGCCGACCAATATAACTACCACGATAGACAAACAAATAAATGGTAAGGAATGTTTTCTTATCGATTGTCGTACATGATCGATCGTATTTTGGGGAAAGTATTTTAGCTTGGATCATTGTGTAAGCAGCGCTAAAAGGGGCAATAGCTGCTGATGCTACCCTAGCAATGATTATTGAGAAAGTGGTGAGGTTTTGTGTACAGTGTAGACTTAGTTTTCCGGGTTGTAGGTCAGTAAGAAGTGCGGTCTCATGGTTGTCCGGGCTGGACAATATGTGGCAACGACGATTTCAGAACATCTGATCTCGTCACTTCCAGATTTATAGCCTGAACGAAATAGTCAGTTAGAAGGATGGGTAAAGAGTGCCAGAGGGCATTGTGGTTCCTGTTAAAGGACAAAGGCGTGATCAGTCTTGAATGTTGTCACAGAATAAGATGGTCGGTGGAAATATGCTGTTAAGTGCAACATCAGCGGCGGGTTGGTGTTAGAGAAAGGTGTCAACCTGAAATCGGCTGAGAGCTCGCTGAGTATGGCTGTTTGTAAAATGGCGGTAGGGTGTTGTAGTTGCTGTTGGTAGATTTAAGATTGAGAGACATGATGGCAAGACAATCACATACAACACATTAACCTTTACTGGTCTTCATTAGTGGTGGCAGCTAATAATTTGTGTGTGGAGATGTGGAGGATAGTGGAATTGAAATAATTGGAAACTTTATGCGGACAAAACGATGGACACGGGTACGTACATGCATATTCGCAGATAAACATGCATATACGTGTCCGCCCACACACACACACACATATATATATATATATATATATATATATATATATATATATATATATATATATATATATATATATATACGCACATGGATATGTAAGATTTTTGTTCACTCGCTCACACATGATAACGATAAGCAAATGTACCTCCTTTTAGACTCGAAATCACAAATACACACACACACACAATATATATATATATATATATATATATATATATATATATATATATATATATATATATATGAATAATGTGTGTGTGCTTGAATTTCACAGATGTGTTGTTATTTATGTATTAATGCTAGTGCAATATCCCACTTTACACACTGCTTCCAATATCAGAGTGGAAGAGAGAGAATGCGGGAAGGGGGGGGAAGAAAGATAAACAAGAATCAGCGAGAAGGATATAGACATCAACTATTTATATAATCGTTTATACGTAGAAGTAAACAGATTGAATTCGATCCCCGCAATTCCTATCATGATTTCATTAAACAACGAGTACTTAAATTGTTGATAATCATCTTGACCGTTAGTCCTACTAGTGCATCTATAAAGACATAGATAAGTAATTTAATCTGAAAATATTGTAATTATTACATTCACTTGAACGTGCCAAGCAATTACGTTTTAAGAGATTGTATAACTCATATTTTCTAATGAAGGATGACATGCTTATATATAATGAAATGTCTCAATTCTGGGTTGTGCTTTAATATTGCCATTCGCTAACGCTGTAAATAAAACATGATTGGTTCAAATAATATACTTATTGGGAGTATCTACCTATCGCAGTTTGTTCATATATGTCTCTCGGAATGTATATGCACGCAAACACGCGCGTGCGCACATACGCGTGCGCACACACGCGTGCACACAGGCCCGTGCGCACACACACACACATACATACATATACATATATATATATATATATATATATGTGTATATATAGATGTATATATATATATATATATATATATATATATAAACACACACACACACACACACACACACATATATATATATATATATATATATATATATATATATATATATATATATATATATATATATATATATATATATATATACATATATGTATATATATATATATGTCGTGTGTGTGAGCGCACGCGCGTGCCTGAGTACATGTTAATTTATATGCTTATTTTGTGTATGAAATTTCCCAGGGACGGTGAGTTGTTATACTTGCGTATTGGTGGTTTAGACGTTACTCATTCCGTGTCTGAATGCCTAAATATTTAGATCAATTCTTTTTAATTAAAAATATCGATTATCTCGTGTTTATAAACTCGGCGGCGAATGCGTTTCTGAAACCAGAATAAACAAATAAGGCTACCGTTTGAATATTCGCAAAAATCATTTCCCACTAACATTAATCAATGAAGCTTAAATTCAAACTGCTTAAAGCGACCAAATCCTCCAATAACTTTAATAAGAAATAATAATAATATCGACAGCGGTGTTATAAAAAAAAAATATGTTTGTGTTTTTATGTGTCATTATTTGTTACGACATCCGATGTATTCGGAGTTGGAGATACCTAATAACGATAACACATTGATGATTTATAATTCTTCAATGAAATAATTCTTTATCTTATGGTGTCTTTTACGGTGGTCTTAATGAGCTAACCATTCTTCAGAAGTATCTTACTGTATAAATCATGAAACCTGTGATACATATACCCTTTTATAGATATACAAAATATAATTGCAGAACATTACTCTGTATTTGCAAGAATCAATAAATTATTAGGTTGGTGCAAAAATAATGTCGTTTTCTCACATAGTAACATATGTGAGAAAACGACATTATTTTTGCACGAACCTAATAATAGATTAAATGAATATGGCTAAAATACTAAATCATAAAATTTAGTTACGTTCAATATCGTAATGTTTATAATCTCTGCGAAACAAGTTAAAAATTAGGATTATTAGAAATGTTTTAAAAAAGTGAAAATTAAAACTCAACGTTGTTTATATAATCGAAGTAAATTATTTTAACGAATAGATTAGAAAGATTAAGATTCTGATTGAGCTGGCATATTTAATTATTTACTGATAAAGACAATGAAATATATTAAGTTGTAACATCTCGAAGAATAGTATTTCATGGCATTTTTTGTTTCTTAACGCTGGTCGTCTACAGAAATAAAACACGGAATTAAAAACCGTGAAAGAAAAAGTAACAGGTAGCCACTTCATTCTATTGGGTTGGTGCAAAAATAATTTCGTTTTCTCACATAGTAATATATATTAGAAAACGAAATTATTTTTGCACCAACATAATATTTACCAAGTATCAATAAAAAAATAAACGTCAGAGAGTCTAAGATCGTCTTCATTTTGAATGGAAATGGTATTGAAAAATATTTCAAATTTTTGTAACCAATTCTTTTTATCTGTTCTTAATTCTAAATTTTGTTATTTCTGTTGTAGGGGAGGATTCAGCGTACATCTTGCCTTTCCCTACTACTGGGATAATGGAGTATCCTTACTTATAAAGATGGAAACTAGCCACTTTAGAGTAGGATTTCATTAATACTTTATTTACTGAAGTGATTCTATTTATGGGTAGTTAATAAACTACATCTTTGTTTCCTCGATCTACTCTCTCTGACTACGGCCTTCCTAATTCTCGGTTATTTTGAACAAAGATATTACAACAATTTATAAGAACGTTTTCAACAGTTTCTGTCAAATCGATTTATTTTCTATTCAGCGACTATTTGCCCAGTGGAAAATAATCAAACAGAAAATGCTTCGTATTATGCATATGAGTAATGTGAAAAGATGTCGGAAAGTTTCGTCTTTCGTACTCAGTACTTTAAAAAAATGTTCATCGAAATAAATTTGTCTACACAGTAGATGCATAAATATTATGCCTGGCATATTTTCGATAACGTCCACAGGTAAATACATTGACAATGAATTTATGTAGCATGCTATGATTCCGTTATCTCTTTCACGACGGAGCCTCATTTTGAGTTTCAGTGCCAAGACAGAGCCCTTTCCAGATGGACTCACTTGGAACACACACAGAAAACAAAAAATCGATGTAAAATCACAGAACACAGCAAGCCATCATAGAAACCGCCACTGAAGGCTCAGATATACAAGAAATCTGACTGCCTGGTACGAAAAGCAGCCAGCTAATCTCGTGGCTTGTATTATTCGGCCGACGCATTGGCAAAGTCGCCTTCGTCATTCGATTTTCGGCCGATATATCGGTCCTGTCGTCTCCTAAGGGTTAAATAAATCCTATCATTTTTTTCTTTTCTTTTAATTCAATGACAAGGCGTTTTGTCGACTGCACTAACAGTCTTCCCATCTTGGAATTATAAACAGATTGCATAACTTGGAATTATGTCGAAACGAAAACTTAACTTAGTGAATGTAAATACTTAGGAATATAAAAGTAGCAATAGTATCCATCATCACTGTCATGACGGTTACCATTCTTGAAATGCAGTGTAAATATCGGAAATAACTAATGATAGTCATGTCAGAAAAAATGGCATGAATTCATCATTAAATACCTCAAGGCAATCACATCATTTTACTTGGTGTTGTTCATGACTATTGACACTGAAGTAATTCCTGACTAGGTCCTCCACACTTGGCCTTGTGTCTCATCTTATCTACATTTAGATTGTGAGCACTTCCACGTGGTGTAATGGTTCATAAGCTTGACTCGCTAGAACAAATGCGACTGAGTAGTGAGTTCGATCCTCACTGGTTGCTCTTTAATTTTGGTCTTGTGCCACATCTAAGCTCCGCTTAGAAAATAACCATAACTATTGGCATTGGAATACTTGGATACCGGTCTATATTTCTGAGACGAGGTATTGTAATTATTTAAACTTTTATATCGTTCGGGCTGTTGTCCTCGTCTTTCGAACGATGTAAATAGTGTAAATGAAATAATTATATAATTCCAAATTACTTTTGCAAAGAGCCCGGGAAAAAACATGAGAATTATGAGGTTACGTATCACATATCCTCTACGGGCTGTGGCATATATTTTGTTCCGTATGCTCGAAATGCATTTGCTACTAAAATTTAAATGATCTTAAAACATTTTTACTTGTTTTGCTGTTGTGGCCTACAGAGTTGTTTTGACTGGATTTCTCTGTACTCCCATAAACATAATGGAAAACATTTTTTTAACAAATAGTATAAAAACTCATCGGTTGATATTTATGATTTACATATATATATATATATATATATATATATATATATATACAACACGGTACGATAAATAAATTGTCACCTAAATTATGCAAAAAAAATGAAAATAACTCTAATAACACATTTTAACAGATTTATATAGCAAAATTACAAACAAAAATATCTCGAAATACTAAATACTAATTTCTTACATGCGCGTTGTTTGTTTTTAAATTTGTCAAATGCACAATAGAATAGGATCAGTTAGGCACCGTCTCTGAGAAAAAGTACACAACGCTGCAGTTTCCTTCGCCAGATATTTGGAAACGACGTGCTGTACTGTTTGGCATTCGCTCCGGAATTTCCAATACAAATATTTCGGAGTGCTTGGGTGTCAATCTGAGGACAGTTTACAGGATTCGGAAAGAGTTGGATGAGTTTAATGGTGAATAAGAAGGTGTTTGAAGTTATCAAACGAGATAGTGGTGTTATGCCTCCATTCATCTTCCTACAGTGTCGTAAGAATTTTAAATGCAAAAGAACGCTGTCATATTTGAGGGCTTCTCATTTACAAAGTATTCCAGATACAGCATCTGAATTGGTTTACCTGTTCTTTATGATCTAATAGGCTGTTATGTGTTCTGACTATATTAAGCTGTTGCATGAATGTCGATATTATTGTTTGAAATACGCTCGACATTTTTAATAGCCTTATAAGTACTTATTTTCATAACATCTTCAGACCAGCTTAAGAACATATACGTATTATTACTGCATATTTTTATATGATTAAAGATCATATAGAAGTTCCGTTTTTTGGGAAAAAAAAAAACTTGTCTCGGGTTAAACATTTTCTAGAACACCTTGATATTTTTTTTTTTTCCCAAAAAGGAACCTTCTATATGATCTTTAATCACCTATAAAACTATAGCTAAGTAATATTACGTATGTTGGTCTTAATGCTATACAGGTTCTGAAGATGTTATGAAAATAAGTACTTATAAGACATATTATAAATGCGATGGGCCGATAAATGAGTTCTTCAGATTGTTTACAAAAGTTTAAATTGAACAAAGAGTCTACACCAAATCCATTTGAATAAGAATTTGACTAGGTTGTTTTAAGTTTAAATATATCAAGTCGAAATAAAGAACATGCATAACAATCTGTTCCTGTTAATCAACTTTATTGATACTCAAAAATGCAGATAAATCTGGATGATTAGTTTGGCAACCATCTCATTAACGTTATTTTTAAAGGAAATAAACATGATTATTTGTGTTTGTCGATAACAGTAAATAATTTCTGTGATGAGTGAATATAACCTAATGGTAACACAAGAATAACAATTACTACAGTGAATCAATATATGGGTTAGAAAAATTCCTTATTCCTTATTTTATTTATGCTATTTGAAACAGCACTTTGTGATTGAGTAGCGCCAGTCTATGATGTTTAATCAAGTAGTCTTTCTTTTTTAAATTTAAATCAGTTATTCGACTAAAGGCGTTTTTATTCGTTGATCAGTGATAATATTTGTACAGAAAAGTTAATGTAAAATAAATCCTGAGAGATTTGGACGCCATGTACAATATTCACGTGTGAGTGAAGATCTGCCATGTTAATTTAAGTGCACGACTTTCGAAATTTGATAGATTATGCAATCAGCATAATTTGACCTCATTTCCATATATGTAAAGAAAACATCAACAAAAATAAACTAGATCTGTCTCTAAGAAAGTTCGTTCACTGTGTTGTACTAGACAATTTTTAACTGGATAATCTATTTTACATATTTATATGTCTACCATTTGTCTATGCTTCGAATATTACTGCCACATGTCGCCTGGGATTACTGTTATATATTTAGATTCTTGATAAAATCCAATCTGCATCCCGGATTCAGTGACTTTTCAGTCACCGCCTTAATACAACTTTTTTGTAACTTTTTCATCTTTTTTATCATATGACCTTTGCGCTATGATATCTAGACTTTATGAATTTAAGCACAATACTAAATTGTCAAGACATTCATCATTTTACTATTAAATTGGCTAGATGTAATTGTATTTTCTTAAGTAAGAGTTTCTTTTCTCGCACATCACCCCTGGAAGTTTTTTCCAGTGTTTTGGTTTCCAGTCAACTTGGATTCAAAAATTTAAATATCAACCTTTATATAATGTCTTCTTGATTCCTCTTTTATGTTCTCTCTCCATAATAAAGATATTTTTATATATTATTTCACACTCGGTAACGCCTTGTGTCATATTGTATGTATTGCCTTGCTTGGAACGAAATAATGAAAAACTGAAAAGGCGAATTCAAATTATAAATATATATTTAATACTTCATTTGAATATATTTTACATAAAAATATAAATAATTACCAAAGTGGGGTAAACGCTTGGATATGTCATGAATGGCTTAATAGAAAACCATTGCTTGCATTTGAAATCTAGAATCTAGATTCATCTCAATAGGAATGAGAGTTTGACAAGGTACGTTTATTTTATGAGGTTAATATAAACGACTAATGGAATAAATAAAAGGAAATGAT